>JAFEUB010000253.1:0-55000 GCA_024529925.1 Ophthalmolycus amberensis | reverse complement strand
TTAATGTTACTTTTTTATTCTTTATTTTGCTTATTCCAACACGTCGCTGCAGCTACGTGATGCTACATTACATTAAATAGAAAATACAAGATGTCCTGTGCGTTTATATATTTACAAAAATAAAAGTTGGGATCTTGTTAATAATTTAAATTATTTTCTGTTTGTTTGCAGAATGTTTGTCCACCTGCAGCTGTAATGATGGAACAATCACAATGATCCAGCCGGGTTTAAGAGGTTAAAAGAGACCAGTCACAAAGATCTACACGGTTATTCTGCCCCACATTAAAATATGATAGATGTTATTATAAACAACGTTCAGAGAAATGATAGGACGTTTTCTAAATTAAGGGCTGCAACTAACGATTAGTTTCATTATCAATTAATGTGCTGATTATTTTCTTAATCGTTTGGTCGATAGCCCAAAAACAATTAACAATAACAATAACTCAAAATTATCAGAAGTTTCTTATCATTTTCTATCAATCAAATAATAATCTACTAAAAATCCCGGCTCTACTACAATTCACACCAATTATTCAATCAGATCCTCCAGCTGAGTTCAAATCACGACATGAAGCTATCACCGGTATTATTATTTTAATATTTAAAGAAAAACTTCTGTGCTGAGGTGAATGGTGTGTCCTGTCTTTGTCTGGATATCTGTGTTACAATGTGCTGCTCTTCGTTTTTGTACTAAAGGGTTTCGGATTAAGGATTGTACAGAATCCATCAAACACAACTTTATTAACAATAAGCCTGTCGAGCAGAGACAGTTTCCAGTATTACAGCTTTTGCTAGCATGCCCTTTGAGCACTGAAATACGAAGGCCTTTTTTTCTTACACGAATAGGTGGAATGTATCGGTGATAGATGATGTTCACCTCGTAGGTCGTGATGAAGGCGGTTGTGTGTTGTGGACATAGTTTCAAGTAAAGGAGGGTGGTGGGGTATCTGATAAAAAGTGCTATGACCAATTTTGGGGAGGGAGGTCGGGGGTTGTTTGATTCGACATTGTCCTGTGTGAAACTCAGCAGCATGCTTTTTTTAACCATGCCTATGAAATATGTCTCATCTTTGGTCCTATATAAATGTGCTTGTATTTATTTTTTATAAGTGAATAGATCGACCTTTATAAAAGAGGAATAATTCCGTGCTGCCCTCGAACCATTTCTTAAGTCAAACTCTCCATCGACAGTTTGTTTGAAACAATCATGATTTTCACCATTTTTCTTCTGTGTTCCATTAAAACGGTACGTTTTCACCCTATTTATCTATAGCAAATATAAAAAGCACATCTGGCTCAGAACAGAGGCCACTGTCAGGAAGTCAATCAGCTAACACGTTGGGAGAGAAGACTGCTTTAAAGGACTAAAATGTGACTTTACACTGAAATCATACTGCAAGCAAGAACAAAAAAATCATGCTGAGCAGGTTTGTTTTTACTCGTACAGTTTGTAGATTACACTGTGGTGCATGCAGCCATTGCAATCCAATCATCCTTTTTCTTTTTCTTTTTGCTTAAAGTAATGGGGGCCAAAATAAAAAAGGGAACATGTAAGTGATCATGGAATCTTTTTAGACTTTAAAGTTCTTTGTGTCAAACTGTTGTGACGCTGTGGACTCTTTAAACGTTTGGAGTGAAGAGGAAATGCCTTTTCTTGGACACGCTATCTCCCGGTCACCAAGTGGAACACAGTGTAAAGTAAGATTGAAATAAATTAACCTCATCCGAATGTTGAAACTATTAAAACATGTTTTTTATATTAGTTGGATTTTCTGTGCTTTTGTTGTAAATGTGGTGTTCAATATTATTTCACTCAAACAAGTTTTACATTAAAACATCTATTTGGAAGAGAAAGAAGCATTTTGAACAACAATAAAAAAGAAAACGGAGAAAAGTGCGACAGTATTTTAAATGTTGGTATAAAACTGTTGCAGCGATTTCTCCTTCAGTCACATCCGAGGTGCTTTAGTGAAGGCCGAACACATTCTGCAGAGACATAAAACACTTCATTACATCTCTAAAATGCGAGTTAAATCACAATTTCACAAAGTGTCTGACAGTGACAGCGCCACAATGCACCTGACATGCAACCCTAAAACCTCAAACATACAGTGGTTGTGTTAAAACATGTGGCGCAAAGATTAATCAGAGCATGCAGAGAGAAGTGTAGCAGGAGTCTGCAGTCATGCTAGCAGCTCTGCGATGCTAACATGCCGATGTTTAGCAGGTGTAATGTTCACCACGTTCACCATCTGAGTTTAGAGTGTTAACATGCTAACAGTTGCTAATTAGCACTCAATACAAGTACAGCTGAGGCTGATGGGAATGTGGTATTTAAACAGACTGTATGAGGAGGATATGAATGTACTGTATGTACTAAACGTCATGGCAATCCATCCAACAGTTGTAGGGTTGTCGAGTCACTAATGGCTAAAAGTTTCAACCTGCTGGGGGCGCTGCAGGAAAACAAAGTCAGAGGATCACCAAAGTAATTTAGATGAATCCTCTGGGGAACATGAATGTCTGTACAAAATGACAAAAGATAACATCATGACGTCCATCCAATAGTTGAGATATTTCCGTCTGGACCAAAGAGGTGCAGCGACACATCGCCATCCCTTGAGCCATCACCATAGCAAAGTATGATGTAGATTATACTACCATAATCTATTTTATAATAATAAGATTCCTTACCTTTGACCTTTTGTCCAAAAACATTAAAGTGTAGCGAGGCTTCGTATGAGTTGTCCTGTGAAACGAGAATATAACATAACATTCTTGCTTATCAACGACTTGATTCATCCCAGAAATCAACAGAATTACCATGAAGTCACTAAATCCCAGGATTCATGTTGGAACGCGCTCTCAGTAAACACATTCATCGTACACCTCTTACCGGCGTTCATGATAATGTTTAACGGCGAGTTGTACATCTGCAGGTGTTGTTGAGGAGTCTGGAGCTCGTCTCGAGTCAAAAGCTTGTTGAGAACCGTCTGAGAGACGATCAACTCCGGAGACTCATCCAGCACTGACCCAGGAACAGCCTTAGAAAGTGTACATTCAGAGAATAAAAACCTTTATTTTGTGGTCATAAAAACTGGTTATCTATAAAAGTAAACACACCTTAGATACTTCAAGGTGTTCACTCAGTTTCTGCAGCGCTGACAGGATGCAGCAAACCAGAGTCTCTGTGCTCTCCTCCTCTTCCTCAAATCTCTTCGAGTCTCCGGCCATCTGATCTGCCTCGAGCACCTTCAGTCCACAACATCAAACACTCAAACAATACTCATGCATACAGGTTATAATTCATGAGGACAACGCACAGACGGGGGGGGGGGGGGACTCTGAAAACTCTGAATATAAATGCGTGGAGAAACTTCATGAATGCTTCTGAAGGCTCGCGGAGGAACAACACATTACTACAACACTTTAATCTGTCCCCCAGCTGGATGTGCCTCATGTTAATGAAACCCTCAAAGACCAGAAGATTGAAAAACAACGACAGACCTTGTAGCTCCACTGTTGGAACAGCCTGCTTTGAGGGTTATGTGCCATCAACACAACCTTGGGAGCTTCCAGGAAGGCACTGAGAAGGGATGTAGAAATAATGTGTATGGTTTCATAAATGGTATCAAACAGGCTGAACATTTAGACTTTTCTCTATTCTACAGTGACCTCATTAGGATGTATAGGGAGATATCATTACCCGTCTGGCTGTTGTTGCATGTCTGTGAGGTCTTTCAAAACAGAAACCAGGACGTCCCTAGATGACTGGAAGAGAACCACACAGAGAACTTCAAGTGCACGATATCACACTTCACATCTTCATCATAGATAAACAGTAAAACTTACTTCGATGATATGCAGCAGACAGGACGGATAAATCAACAGCAGGCCTGTCATATTATCCAATATATACTGTTTGCTGAGCTGAAAGTTGAGTTTTTCGTAATGAGCTGTGTGGAAACAAACAGGACAGCTTGTTGCAATAAACTGAGAAACTGAGTTGTCAAAACATAGCCGCAGCCTTTCCTGAGGCTTTTATTGTGGAATTCCTTGAGCAAGAACCACAAAAAGCTCATACAAAGAAGCCCAAAGACTCATTTACACAAAGAGGTGTGAAAGCTATAAAAACAAGGGAAAGAATACAGCCGTTAGCTGCTCTGATGGCAACTGCAGCACATTTTTGTCATTTTAATAGTTGGAAAATTGATGTTTCTCTGTATATTCAACCGTTTGGTTAGCAAATAGAGCAGATCAATACATTTATAACATCAATTACCATCACCCTTCATTTCCCCTGAAGGACAACTGGATTAAACTGGTATAATGGTGATTGGTTCATTGATTAGAATGAAGGGATCCTGTCAAATGGGAAAAGCACTGCCCTGCTATCAAGCGTTGAGCTATTGTGCTCTCGCTGTTTGCAGCTCTAAAGGTAAATTGCTCGCTGACCTCCCAGTTCTGTCCTGTCAGCAAGATCTTGGGGGAGCCGAGCAATCAGTACCAGCCGCTGTAGCACGATCCTCTGTAGATGAGACCGTGAAGGAAAGACTTAGAAAGACCTGCAGAGTGACAACAGGAAGTCCTACAGAGTGCTCTGTCACATATTACACACATACAGGAACCTGCATGGGCCAAACGGAGGATAATTTCAATGAATATTGACTTATTTGACATATTGTACATTCTTAGATCTTAGACTTCAATGGTGAAACAATTATCTACAACTATGATCATCTGTCATTTTAAACAAACCGCATCCTCTTCCACATCCGTCCTCTGTGCCATAAGCTGGTGAAATAAACTACCGGTAGTCCCAGTTTCCTCCTCTTTCTGATCCTTTGCTCTCATTTCTTCCATCATTCTTTCTCTATATGTCAGATTCAAGCCCCGAGTGAGTGGAGCCCTCAGTGTTTATACAAGCTTATATCCTAGAAACCTATTGTTCTCCCAGATGCTTGAAAACAAAGCCTGCTGCACTCTGATGCAATAACAGGTATATGTTGAGAAGGCAAGATCCAATCCCAGGCCGGGACAGCCTCGTATTTCAGGTAATGGAAGCGTAGGTATGGGGACGGCAGAGGACACAGAATTCAGAAGACTAACTTTATTTGGTCTAAAGCTCGTTCCTTCACATGATAAGAGAACTGATTCGAGGGGAAATTATACATTCCTGATTTGGTTTAGTCTGAAAAAAATAATTAAAAAACTTAATTTCAATGTTCAATGTAATTTCAACCGTCAGACTGTCTGTCAGCATCTTCTACACTTCTACATGTTTTTTTGTATTAGGGCATTTGCTATTAAATGAGATCCTTCTAGAAGAATAACTTTCATTAAAATATGGGGTCAAAAGTTATGAGTGTAAAACGCTGTTGTGCCATAAAAAACATGAATGTTATGTTATGCTCTTTCAAAACACCCATATACACCAAAGCACTAATATATATATATATATATATATATATATATATATATATATATATATACACAATACATGTATAGGAGGAAAACAATCTAATATATGTAAATTAAAAAAATTTAAAATAATAAATTGGGAATGTCTGAATAAAAAAAAAAGCAAAAGTAGGCCTATGCAATTTGTCAAATAAGTATATACATTTTATTATTTTTTTCTATTTCTGTGTATATTTATTATTTTCAAATTATCATGCACATAAATTTCTTTCTTTAACTATTGATAAAGCTGTATTTTAGACTTCAATATTTTATTTATTTTATTAAATTATTTTATTTCTACTTATATATAGCTAGTTGTAACGTGCTATATTTAAATAATATTTTGTATTTGAGAGACATTTCATAAAATACGTATTTCATGAGATCAATATGGCTACTTTAATATTGTTGTCTTTTGACCTCATCACACAACTCTTTCCCTTCGCTTGTGGCGCACTCCGATGACGTCATCTCACATCGCCGTTACCTCCCGTTGTTGTTCCGCAGGTAAGTTATGTTAATGTGAACAAACCTCTCTCATCTCCCCGTGAGACACGTCAAACATGGTCGCTGTGCTGCCGTCCTCCTCCTCAGTAGCGTCTCTGTTTCCCAAAGAAACGTCTTTTCTGGTATTCTGTGAAGAAGCCATGATGCTAAAGTTAGCGTAGCTTTAAATTGGAGCTGCTGGACTGTTTGGATAAGGGGGGGGGGGGTGGGGGTGGTCTCCGCTCTCTGTGGGTTACCGTCATCACAAGACGGACCGGTCACGTGTGACGTCACTGCACAGTGCCAGTAAAAGAAATATAAAAATAAAGGTCTATAAAAACCACAAAATGCTCGTGGTAAATAAGAAGTATGAGACATTTAAAGATAAAAATATATTTGACTTTTTCCCCCTAAAAATGTCTGTCTTGCAATTTTTAAAAAAGTTTGAATTTGTTTTAATGACGAATAACATTGACTTACTCATCATTATCGCCACTAAACGCTGTTGTAGTCGATGACCAGCAGGTGGTGCTATTTTAACAGCAACAGTGTTATTGCGCGTCGTCATGCGCAGTTTATGTGCAGCAGTGAAGCTCGTGAACACAGCAGAGCAAGTGAATACAGAGGAAATCCACCCTAAAATATGTTTGTTTTGACCGTGGTATTTAACGACTTTTTACTGTGATTATCCACATTTATTTTTCCCAAGCTAGAAATTTAAATATCACAGCTGAATATTTGACAATTTCAAAAAACCTGAGCCACACACACCAGAAGAGATAGTATTCATATTCAGGGTGTATTCTCCTTTAAATGCTCGCTGAGAGGAACCAGCAGAGATCGTCTGACATCAGAGACGTGCGGCCTCAACAACTCACATCAGCGGGCAAAATGGACTGATAAACACCACTGTTTGGGGCGATGTTCAGGTACTCAATACAATATAATTTATTGCATTTTATCTTTGTTTGGAAACAGTAACGATATAAAACACTAGAACCAACATTTGCTTGATGTCAGGGTATTTATATAAATATCGTATATATATATTTTAAATTATGTAATTTATCACATAGATTACAGTATGGTCAATGTTCAACAGGGTCATGTTCCCAATGGAATTGGGCTAATATCAGCTTGTCTAAAATTGTCAGATGTTATATTATAAAGCTTCCTTAATTGACACCTGTACTTAATCCACCCATTAAATCACAGAATATATTCATTTTATTTTATAAAGTCATAGTCCAGCATCAAGCTTGTGCAGTTTAAATGGCTTTATGACTATATAATTGTGTTTTTTTATTTAAAATAGCCCACATAAAATGGCCTATGTTGCATTTTCCTCTGCTGTGATAACATTTGAGTTTCCCTCTATCGGCTTCTCTTTGAATCTAATCTGAAGCTGAATTATTCAGTGGAATCACAGAATGAGATTGTTTTACAGTAGAAGTCAGTGACTGTAAAAGCAGCCATGCTCTATTTATGGTTGTTAGGGATTGTGTGTGACTTAGCTGTTTAACTCAGTTTGTATTTCCTCGGCCTCTTTGTGGTTGTCAAGAGGACTCGCATGCTTTAAACGTGATGCTGGAGGTCAGTGTTGTTTACTGTGGTATTTACTCTGTGTTATCTTGTTCAAACCATACCTTTAAACCTCACGCACCATTCTGATTCAGGCTTATTGACGTTTTTGGACTCAGGAATTCAAGTGGATTTGAGGATTTGTGCAGCACTTCAAGGGCTTTATTGTTTTTTTTGGAAATATGGAAATGTGTCTCTTACATTTCCAAATTTTTCCACAACATACCTTGGTGCTTATTTTAGACATCCAAGTTTTAAGTTTTGTCTGTAAGATAATATCCACTGACTGGTGACACCAACAAGTTTCAAAGAGCTTCTCTGTATCTGTAGCCTTGTTAAAGTTGAAGTCATCATTTAAATAAATGAGGACTTTCCTAAACATTACCGTTTTCTTCTGTCAGATTCTGGTCGTGTTCCCATTTGTTCCAGTTATGAGTCGGTGTGATGATGAATGAGGCTCCTTCACGTACAGACACCTCTGGGATTCACTTACGTATGTAGGTTGATCAAGAGCTTTTCAAAATAAAGCTAGTGGGCCACATTTTCAACCAAGTTACAAATTTGTAGTGTTGTAGTGTCAGACTTATTTAATGCCAATATAAGATTGAACTTATGGAAGGCCATCAATTAGCTGTTTTGTTGAAACTCTGTAAAGAAGAGTTTGTGGTTCCTCCTCCAGGTTTCTGGGAGTCTGACTCGTTTAAATCTCTGATTTCTAAATTCTGTTTCTCACACGTGTCTTTTTTTATTGAATAAAATTTCAGGCCTTAAGTAATCTGAATATATATATATATATATATATATATATATATATATATATATATATAGGGAGTTTGTTTCGTTTCAGAACTTTTACCTCTTTATAATCACTCGTGTTTTCTTCTTCATTCCTCTACAGATTTGTTTGCCATGGAAACGGATATGACACCAAAATTCTCCTCAAAAGATGAGGAAATTGACTTCTGGAAGACTCTTTCTCTCAAGTACAAGGAAAGGTACGCAAACTGGTTCTTTTCCTTCTTCGGTTAAGTTGTGACGTTATCTTAATCATATAATGTTTTTCTGATTATTGAAAATATTTGTGTCCTTCTGCAATTACATTACTGAGGAAAACAAACATTTTACAGCATCAGAAAATATCAGATATTGTCTTTTGTCCTCGTACGCAACACGCCAATAACAGTACGTAGACGCACCTGTTACTGATCTGAGTTAATCCCTTCAGTTCAACAGTTGGTGGTTTTCCAGCTTTGTGGCGACACTTTGTGTTCGTCTTTTTCTCATTTCAGCACAACAATCCAGCACAAAGCCAGCTCCATAAAGAAAAGGGTTTGACAATATAACAACGTTATTGACCCCACATCGGGGGAAATTCAGTTGTTACAGCAAAGGAATAAAAGTGATGAGGTGATAAAAAGACAAATATAACATATAAAATTACATTTATACAGCTTCTATTTATTGATGTGAACTTGACTGGTCTGCACAGAGCATACAACACCTCTGGGATGAACTGGAACTACATGTGGACCACAGATTGTTCCTCTCGGATCACGAGCTCTGATAATAACCCTGCAGTCTCTTTGTGTCTGTGGGAACCACCTCAGGAATGTTTGATCTGCTATCTTGTCTTTGTTTCAGTCACCCATTCTTACTCTTTCAATCAAAAGCCAGCGTTGGAATATCCAGTGACAGGTTTCTTTATATGTGTGCTGAGCAGCGAAAGCTCCAGTGGGAACCTCTCCCTTTATTTCCCAAAGCGGCGGCTCATGTTTCACATAAAAGACTCATTTCTCTTTGTCCTCACATCTCATGATGGTTATATAACGACACGGGCTGTTACTCAAACATCTTAATTATGTAAAGGCGGCTAAAATCAAATTTGCTGCACCCAAGATGAAATCTTATCTTTCAACACGTCACCCGATTGAGATCAAACTCGCTGCGATGAAGGAAGCAAAGTCGGGCCGACACTCGGTTATGTAAGAGTCTGTAGACGATGAGATTCCTTCAAAGTAACGGCTTAGAAGTGATTGAAAAGTACTTGTGCATTTACTCGTCACAAAATTGTTGTGAAAAGTCAAATTCAGAGAGTTAAAATTAGCATTTTCATCTTGTGAAATGTTCTTCTTGCTGAGGATTCCCTCATACTAACTATTCTGATCCACTGGAACATCTTGAATAAAGAGTGAGAATTGAAGAGGAAGCGCCAGTCTGCTAATTAGTCGCAGCCAAACCTTTTCCAAGTAGAAGCGGTTCAAAGCGAGGCTGAACATTTCCACAGTGGGCCGATCACAAGCGTTCATGAATGGGTTGTCTGGCTCTGTGCCACCTCCAGCACTTTCACTCGTATGATGGTTGCCATTTTTAGACTGCTGGCTCTGTGTGTCCAGTCCAAGTGTGTTCATCCGTGGTCATATCCACAGACGCTTACGTAACGAGCACTATGTGGTAAAGCCGTTCAGCGATCACATGTTCTGTGAGGTTGAATGAAACGTCAGTGATCAGACGAACTGAACGCACACAAATGTCGCTCAGTCAGTCTGTTTTTGTACGTTGTTAGATGTAGAGTAAGTTTGAGTCAGTTCTATTTTTATAGCCTAATATCACAAATTTGCCTCAGAGGGATTTACAGTCTGTACAACGTACAACGTCCTTGGACCCTTAAGGGAAAACCGAACCAAAAAAATACTTAAAGGGTACAACGATACAATCACCATCCTGGTGAAGGAACCACACAAACAGCTGTATTTCTTAAGGAAACGTAATAAGGCAAAATTCCAAGTTTCAAGTTCTTGTTAACTTTTACAGAGGAGCAACAAAAAGCATCCTGACTGGAAAGATTACAAACTGTCATGTGATGTGCACGGCCCAGGACAGGAAGGCTCTACCGCGGGTGATGTAAACCGTCCACAAAATCATTGGAACCCATCGACTGAGCATCAGTGATATTGGTGACAAGAGGTGCAAAGAGCCAAAAAGGATATTAAAAGACGAAACCCACCCAGACACAGGCTGTTCACCCTGCTGCCGTCTGGAGAGAGGGACAGAAATGTTGGATGAGATTTGTTGTTAAGGAACGTAAATTAAATTACTTAAAGAACATGAATAAATATGCACATAGATTGAAAGGCTATGACAATTACAACTCACTCAACAGCAGCGGTAGGTGATTGTGAGTCAGTGGAACATTATCTGGGTCAGCGCTCCAGTGGCCACACGCAATAAAATAAAGATAAACATGAGGTGGAGTGCATGGCGACCTCTTTCTGTCTCCACTCTGTTCTCTAACTCCTCCTCCTCCTCTTGTGTCGGCCCTCAGCTGCCAGGAGGCCCAGGAGGAGCTGCTGGAGTTCCAGGAGGGGAGCAGGGAGCTGGAGGCCGAGCTGGAGGCTCAGCTGGGCCAAGCCGAGCACCGCATGAAGGACCTGCAGTCTGAGAACGGACGACTCAAGAACGAGGTCGACTCGCTCAAGGTAACGACAAAGTGATCTGTGTCTCTGCAACAGTGGACTCGTGGTCGTGTCATCTCAGGGTGACGTCTTACAGACTATTGATGAAGAAGATGTGCTGATAAAGACATTGCTGTAATAAGTGACTGACAGTATAGCTGTTATTGTTTCTTATTTATGTACAAATATCTATATTATGAGAGAAAATATCAGTTTAATGTGTCCAACATATATTCCAAAATGAACTGTCAGAGACTGTGACTGACAAAGTGACTTCATTTCAGCTGTTACCAAAACTCAACTTGCTTTCAAGGATTTGAAAACAATAAAAAGAGAACATTCGAGATAGAAAGAGTAGAAAGCTTTCGCATCACAAGACAAAGTCTGATGAGCTTCAAGTGTTTAAGAGTTAGTGTTATTGATATATGTGAATACAACCGATTATGCTAACTGACGCTCGGCACAATGTTTTTAAATTTGAGGTACATTGTGTTATTTTTGTGAAATGTAATTTAGAGCAATCTCAGTAAGTATCGGTATGAAACAGCATTTTGATTAAGTGATTAATTATTCATTTATATGTAAGAAGTAGTTTGTGTGGTGCAACACGTTTTCATTCAGTAAATCTCATAAGTAGAAAAATAATTTAGAATTTACAAAGAGGTGCAACCTGCTTCCAGATCGTTTAGTCTTAAAGGAATAGTTCTACAATTTGGGAAATACATTTATTTGCTTGCTTGCCGTGAGTTTAATGAGATATGCGTGCGGTAAATATGAGAATACAGCAGATACAATACAACAAATGTTTTCCTGTCAACTTGTGACCTCTCACATTCGCCTCCATGTTAAAAATCACTGATCTAAGCATGAACAGTGCAGTTAATGCACACTGACTTAATCAGATGATTGAGAAATACTCAAAAACCTCACTGTGCTGTAAGCTCTGAAGCAAGCCAGTACAGCGTGTCTCCATATTTACCCTTGAAATTAATATTTGATGCTTGTTTTTGTTTTTTATATCACCACTCGTCCTTGAGTGCAGTCTCTTGGGAGAAGACGTGAAGTCTCGCTGTAACAGCTGCCGCTCCCCTGGATGCAGTGCTTTTATTTATTGCTTTTAACGTGGACCTGCAGCTTTGCCTCTCGGATTACAGGTCAAAGGTCACAGGAATATTGAGATCAAAGCCACACAACAAAATAACGGCTGATAAGTTGTCATCCATGACTCCATGTGCAATCTAAATGTAAATCTCACCTCAGGAAGGTGCTGATGTGACTCTCTTTTCTAATTTCAACACTGAAGCTGATCTGTGTGACTCTCATACATTATGCATCAGGTTGTGTCTCTCGGTCTTATTCTCGCTCCATAATTACAGAAAGGCGGGAGGCTCATTTGTGCGTCCATGTTGCCATCAGAGATGAGATGTTTGTGCCAAAGTGTCTGTCAGCTTTTAGCTTCCCACACATTAGGTGGGAGAAAACACAATAGTGATAGTTTTCGCAGCAATATTTTCTTTTGCTTTTTGGACATGTGTTTTTGATTTTCATGATACAACACTGTTAGCTCAGTTATATGGTTTCCCCACTGATGTTAGTCGTCAGTTCAAACAAAACATTTTCAGGAAAAGTTTTAGAAAAGTCATCCAGTGAGACACTAACTTCGCGGTTTGCTGCAGAAATGCCTCATTCCTGCAGCACTTTATTGGAGACAGCCTAAAGTAGAAAGCTACGGTGGCCTTGAGGTGCAAAGCGTACCAGCACATCACACAACACGACAGCATTACCGAAAAACAACGTTTCACAAACAAATCTGAAAACACAACATTTTATAAAACAATGCATCACAGATAAACACTAACATTTCTGAAAAGATGACATTTCATATTAATTAAGTAAAAAAAAATGCAACATTGCAGAAAACATCAACAACAAATTCTTAAACCAATGTAGAAAACACAACATTTCCGGAAACGCAAACTGTAGAAATAATGCATTTTTGACATGTTTGTGTTTTGCACCTCAAGGCCACCGTGCAAACCTCACAGCACGGCATAAGATACGTCTAAACTGCTCAAATATTTCACTGCCACGTCAAAGGGACGAGGCTCAGGGTTACAAAGGGCTGTGTGGCTGCAGTCGAGTCAGACGCCTCAGTAGCAGCAGATGTAGGTCAGCCATGCAGTCGAGCCTGCCGGTACTTATCGAGCTGATTGTCTCGGAGCTGGTGGATATTTAGGTCACACTTCCAACAGAGGGGGAAACGAGGGGAGCGATGAAAAATAGATGATAACATGTAGATGGTGAGCGTGGGGAGCTGCTGAATAATGTCCTGACATGAAGCTCCCGTGTCCCAGATTAAACACATGTGATCAATAACGTGCTGAGTCTCTTCTGTCCTCCTCCTCCTCCTCCTCCTCCTCAGGAGAGGTTTGAGCATCAGTACTCTCAGAGCTACAAGCAGATCTCCATGCTGGAGGACGACCTCGGGCAAACACGCAGCATCAAGGAGCAGCTCCACAAATACGTCCGAGAGCTCGAACAGTCCAACGACGACCTGGAGAGAGCTAAGAGGTCTGAACGGGCCCACCAAAATAAAATACCAAAATCACTTTTCATTCTTGAGTTTGATGTTCCTGAGTAGCATGTGATCATTTTTATGTGTCGCTAAATAAAGATGTATTTCTTTATTATAAGGACAATACAAGATTTAAAATATGTATTCATTTTTGTTTGTTTTATTCACTATTTCAAACAGGCTTTGTTACATTTAAATAAAATGCAACCAATGCATATAAGATTTTTAAAAACATAGACCGACAACTACTACAAACATTAATTGAAACAACAGCGACTGAAAACAACAATTAAGAACAACAAAGATGGAAAGAAAGTTATGTTTCCTCATAAAAGCTCATCTTTATGCCTCACTAAATAAAGATGTATTTATTTGTATTCATAGGATAGTACAGTACAGACAATATTGTGACCAAATCAGCTCCTTTGTGTTTCCCTGTTTAATATTTATGGAAATTTAAAATTAGCAAATGGGTCAAATTCAATTAATATCTTCCCCTGAATGGGATTAAAATCAATGCTGCAGATATTGATCCCTTATTCGTACTTGAATAACCGGTAATAAATAGATGGGACGCGCAGGATATCAGAGGATATTTAATGAATGTTGCTTCCTCTCTGACTCTCTCTCAGAGCGACCATCATGTCTCTGGAGACCTTCGAGCAGCGTCTGAACCAGGCCATCGAGAGGAACGCCTTCCTGGAGAGCGAGCTGGATGAGAAGGAGTCGCTTCTGGAGTCTGTGCAAAGATTAAAGGACGAAGCCAGAGGTGATTATTGACTCGATCCTTTTATTTTTTACTAATGAGCCACGCTGTCAATCGCTCTCTGCTACTCATTAGCATACAGCTGCTGCAGCTTTCCCACAGATCTGTAATCAGGAGTTTCTTTGTTTTGTGTACTAATCTGCTCTCTGGGAGGAGCTAAAACACATTTATTTATTTATTTATTTGTAGACATGCGGCAGGAGCTGGCCGTACGAGAGAGGCAGTCGGACGTGACCAGGATGTCTGCTCCAAGTTCGCCCACACAGGAGAACGAGAAGATGGACACTGCCGTTCAGGCCTCCCTCTCTCTCCCTGCAACCCCACTGAGCCAAGGTCTGGACAACGCCTTTGCCAACCCGACAGGTAGCTGCAGCCCGTCTTCCCTTGAGTGCTTTCTTTTCTCCTCTCATTCTGCAAGTAGTTCTTTGTTGTTGTTTTTAAAAGCATTTTTCATGTAATTGTGTCTACTGATGAAATAAGGAGCACTTCTGGTGCTCTCTGAGACGAAAAAAGTCACCTTAAAGAGGAGGAAATGAAATTATTTGACTATTTTTAGGGTGTAGCATAAAAGAACAAACATTGTCAGCCACTCAAGAGGATAGTTAAGAATAAAAAGCATTGATAACTTTGACAATCAGTTATTATTGGGTTAATTATTCACGTGAGTGCAAATTGTCAAAAACTAAACATTTTAGATCGTCCATGTAATTCCCAGATACCCTGCAGTATAACAATGACATCTTTATACATATTAGAACCCTCCAAGATATTCTGTATATGCGCATGAAATGATTTATTGTCTCAATTCATTTCTGCTGGATTGGTTCGATGGTCTTTTAGGGAAAGGATTACATTTTCATATGCTTGTTTGTACACATTTTGTCGTGGTTGGGTGTAAGATTGGAAGGTGAATATCACACGTCGTACGTCAGTTACTTTCCACCATTTCATTTGAATGTGTCACATTTTAAAGATATGAAAGATGGTCATTTCACCTGTCAGAGGTAACGTCTGAAATGTCATTTTGCGTCTGACTGGAGAGTAAACTACTGATTGTTTATTTGTCGGGAGATGTTAACGAGTGAATATATGTATATTTAATAAAATAAAAAACATTTTCTATTGTACAGCTCTGTCAAATGGTTTTGGCAGCAACTCTCCGTTGACTCCTTCTGCCAGAATATCGGCCCTCAACATCGTCAGTGACTTACTCCGGAAAGTCGGGGTGAGTCACTTCCTGTTTGCAGTGATTGACATGATTTCTTTCCCTTTTCTCCTCCTCTACATCACAAACGTGATGTGGAAAGTCCTCGTCTGTCCTTCATCTTTACGTTCATGTTCATGTCTCCACCACAGGCTCTGGAGTCCAAGCTCGCCGCTTGCAGGAACTTTGCCAAGGACCAGAAAGCCAGGAAGGCGTACGGTCTGGACAACAGCAACGCGTTCAACGCAAACACAACCAACTACTCGCAATCGCTCCACATGTCGTATTATGAGAAAGCGTGAGTGAAACCAGAAAACCCACCTGGCTTTTGTCAAGTGCTTCATCTCTTAGTAAGAAGTGAGGGATGAGTCTTGACAGTGGCGGCTGGTGGAAACTTTTCAAGGTCGGGCCATCCTATCAATTTCAGCAAACATCCCAGTATGATTTAATACAAAAAAAATTAAAGTATCAAACACGCATTACTACTTTGCAGTTAAATATTTAACATTTATTCCAACACGAAAAAAGTAAATAAAACTTATATAATATAACATGTTTATTTATTGAGATGCCCCTATGGACCTTGTTATAGGAGGTAAAGATCAGGAGAAGTAAACATGAAGTGTAATTATGAATACTGATGTTAAATTAAGCTATGATGAGTTTTCACTGTTAATTTAACATCTCTATTACATGTTGATGCCTCCATGACCAAGTTAAGCAGATGAGACTGAGGACAGCTATGTAGAATAAAAGATGTTCACTTTGCCTAATATGTAGCTTGACAGAGTTCTCGTGTGTGTCCTGGTGTTCTCATGTTTCCTTACCTCCTCATCCCTCACTCCCTACCCTGGTGTTCTCATGTTTCCTTACCTCCTCATCCCTTACTCCCTACCCTGGTGTTCTCATGTTTCCTTACCTCCTCATCCCTCACTCCCGTAACTGTCCGTGCTGGATCCGTCCCCGTTGTTTTAAAAAGTTAAATACGTTATTAACATGACGTCATGCAGCTAGCCAAACCTGTCTGGTGTTCAGCTAGTACAGAAGCTTCGCATGTACTGCTTCCCTTTCCCGCGAGTCTGCTGTCTGATTGTGAGGTCAGGCTGATCTGATATCAGCTCTTTGGCTGCAGAATCTCCGCCAAAGTTCTCCTCTCAAACGGGTCTTGGAGGAGTAGTGCTCGCGCTGGCGCTCGGGCGCCTGTAGAGACTTCTCCTGACGAGAACGCGCAGCGAGGGGGGCTTGATCGTTCTGGCCCATAGCTGAATCTATTTGAGGGCGCTGATTGGCTAAATTGTATGTCACTCATTTATATCTTGAATCAGCAATTGGCTAAACTGCTTCATAGACCCGTCTCTTTTGGGCCAAAACGATCAGGCCCCCCTAGCTGCGCGTTCTCAGAGTGTCATGCACACAGACAGAGAGCACGAGCAGAGAGCACACAGGCAGAGAGCACGAGCAGAGAGCACACAGGCTGAGACCTCGAGCAGAGAGCACACAGGCAGAGAGCACGAGCAGAGAGCACACAGGCTGAGAGCACACAGGCAGAGAGGACGAGCAGGAAAAGCATATATTTTGCGCAGATATCATATTTGACACACATTACTGGGTACATTCCATAGTTCAAAAACACAAATATTGACAATTTGTATAATTTATGATTTTATTTTTTTTGTGGGGCCAGGCCCCATGGCCCTCTATTGGCCAGCCGCCACTGAGTCTTGACGAGAAGTTTGTAATTCCAGTCCCTTGTGTTTACGGGATGCCTTAGTTGTGTTATAATGGTTAAAGGTCAAATGTGTCTGATGTGTCCGCCGACTGGAGGAGAATCTGAGATCTGTGTGCGTTTCTTTCCCAGCAGGACAGAGATGGTCACGTTCCCTGCATTGATTCTGGGTAATCGTAGCTCCTCCCGTTACCTGAGTGTGTCGGGGCGCGTTCATGCATGCTGCTGGTGGTTTTAACAAACCTCTTTACCCATTTGGTGCTCGTAGAAATAACCATGACTGTGGAATAGATGGTGTCCACTAACTGTAATGGTGGTGGAATTTTACCGCTGTCCTTTTTAACTCTAAGGTGAACGAATAGATCTCTTTTCCTACTAGTGTGAGTTGTTTATGCTTTGTGTTGGTCCTAGGTCTAACCATTCATTTTAATTAACAAGGTACATTTTAAAACAATGTTTGTCAGAAGCCTCAAGGAAGAGAAACTTGATGACAAAAACTACAACAACGGTGAGGCTCATTGATGACTCAGAGGAAGAGAAATACAGAATAATCACTGATTCTTTTAAAAGTGAATCCCATTTGTTTCCCTCTGCTCATGTTGTTGTGTGAGGCCAGTGGTGTGACGCTGTTCAGTGTCTCTGCATATTGAGACGCACAGACAAACAAGGTCATTGTCCTTCTGGTGTCAGGAGGAGGGCGTTTGTTATGTTCACCTTCTGGCAGTTCTTACTGTGATAGAGGACAATGTGATGAGAATAGAGCCGAGTGTTGAACCTCCGTACTTTTTTAAGTACTGACCAAATTGTTTACACATTCATTCATCAGATACTCCCTGTTCTAAAACGAGGAATTATATTTAATTTCATTTAACATTTTAACATCTTTCCATGAATCATAAACATAAATTCTGATGCCTAATCTTCCATGAAATAAAGTTTCAAAAGAGGAACATGTGTTGTGTTGACACTGCCATGGAAAGTTTTCAAACTTTACCAGCCCTAGATTTAGAATGATGTATCTTTCATTCATACTGAACGGTGCTGAGTCATGACTCGGGTCTAAACCAAACAAAGAGACACTGCTCATAGTGGGACTATCGCTCACAGAGGAAACCAGTTCAACCAGTCGGTCAGACTAACTCTGCAGCTTCCTTTTCTACTTTCAAGTTCCATTCATAGCAACAAACGCATAACTTTAAAAGACTTCATCGCTTTTGAGGAGCTGCAGCGTCCTCTTTGTGTGAAAGGATGATGATGATGAGTTCATGAGGAGGAAGAGTTTATTTCCAATCAGCGTCCCTTATTATGGGAGTCCAAATCTGCCAGGAAAAGATAAATAGACTAATCACTATATTGAATTTAGTTTTTCATGTTGTAGTTGAACATAAAATAGAAGTGAAGGTCGGCTAACTTTATAAGCAAACGTTAATTTCAAAAAACCTTAATAATTTGGGCAATTCATTAAATAAAAGAGATGCACTTGTTAACCCAACTGAAAATGATTTGTAATTAAAGTTTATGTTCCCTTCTTGTTGAATTGTTTGATCAACTGAAACTTTTTGACCTCAGCCTCAACTTTTTTTAGTTTTGTGTAAAAATGTATTTCATAATTCTGACCTACAATGAGTATTGTTCATTTTTGTCACTCCTAACTGTTCCTGTCACAAATGGGCTTCCATACTTTTCAGCTTGTTTCATCATCGCTGATTAAAAACAAGTAGCTTTCCTTTGGAGGCTTTGATCTGTAACTCATCAGCGGTTGGTTGTTTTACTGAGACCTTTCAGTTTAAATGGAACTCTGTTCTGTTTTTGCAGCAGGACCGTGAACGGACTGAAAGCCGGCGCCCTGACAGCCATCACCGCCCCTCCTGCTGCCTCCTCCCCGGGCTTAGTGCAGCTCGCTGTGTGACGGTGAACCCAACACATCTCTTAAGAAAAGAAAAAGAGGGAGGCCCCACACAAATACTGTAAAACTTTATTGATGTACTGTTACTCTGGGCCCTCTCTGTTGTTCTGGGTCCCTGTCTGTATATTTCATGTGTTACTGTATCTGCCGTTTGCTCACCGGCTTCTACAAAGATCTGCTCTTCACATATTTAAAGATTCCTCCAGGAGCTCACCCTGATTTGTAAAAATGTGTGCACCATATCTTCTAAAAAGAGAAAAATATTATGCAATTAAAATGTTTTTTTTTTTTCTCCACTACTTTAAATAGCAATAACTTCAGTTATGGCCACAGTTAAGTGCACTCGGAAATAACTAGTTTAATGGGTTTGCACATGTGCAGATGTGCTGGATGGCTTCCATCAATTATTGATGTCTTCAAATTGTCCAACATGTGGTCCTCAGAGGTTCAATGTTTCAAACGTGATCTCTGGTGGTTTTGGCTTCTTACTGTTAAATCGTGACGCTCTGATTTGATTGCATTTGGTCTTTAGAAGAAGGGAAGGGGAGTCTTTGTAGTGGGTCAAACACACCATCTTTCCTCTGGACTGTGTGACAGGATGTGTACAGTATTGGTCATATTGATCGTTCTCTATAGACATGATGCTGTCGTCGTGTTCGGACCAGCGTTCTTGTCTTCTGTTGTCAAAAGTGTTTTGTTCTGTTTTTAAAAGCTTTTCAGTTATTACTCGACACTTTTCACACGAGTGAAGCACTCCGACATCGTGTGAACTCACTTTTATTTTCATGTGCAATATTGCTTGTTTGTTATATTTTGTGGGTTTAATTTATTTCAGATTTCTTTTATGGCATGTTTTAATAAAATGTGTAATTAAACTTTGGCAGCAGTCGGTTTGAATTTGTTTGTGTTCGACATGAAAATCAATCAGCCGTCTCTTTGTTTTTCATTCTCAAAGTCATATTAAATCAATAATGTAACCGACTAAGGTGACTGCTGACTCAACGTTTCTTGTCAGGGTTTAGACCTCTAACAAGTCTGAAGATTCTGCCATCTGATTTGTACGCCCAATGACAACGAATGGAAGACGGGAAGGATAAAAACCTGCAACAATCTCAAACTCTATGTTGTGCGTTTGAAAAGGTCAGAAAAATAAAAGAAAAGCATGTTTGATTTATAGTTAAGGAGCTAAAACAGCAGTATGACCCTTTAAATGATCAACACTGCCCCCTGGTGGGCTTAAATGTAAGCACAAGAAAAAGGCAGCTGATTTTTAGCAATTTGGTCATTTCATAATTATTCATGTCTCAAAACAGACACAAAATAGTAGATTGCAGTTATTCATGGGTGTGAGTTATCCAACATTCATCCTCCGATGCTTCGTTTATCATTTTTGCACAACAGAAGTGTCGGTAACACTGTATAATAGCTACGCCACTATGAAGCATTAGTTAAGTATGAGTAAACACTTAATTCATCATTTATAAAGCATTGTTCCCACATTAGTAATTCATTAGTATGCAGTTCATAACAACAGTTATACATGTTTTATTCTTGATTAAGCTTGTCTATTATGTGTTTCATTGTTGTGTTTTCATACTTTATAAATGGAGTCCCCATTAGTAAATTAAGTATTATATATTTTACAAACCAATTATTAAGGAGTTGTAGATGATTAATAAGATCATTTATAAAGTGTTAGTAAATGATTAATAACTTATTTAGATGTACATTATTCATGTATTTATATATATAATGATTTAGATATGCACTAATGGTTAGGGACTATGTTAATATATGCTTTATAAATGGGTATTAATACTGCAATTCATGATTAATTCATGATTAATTCATGATTTATTAAGGTAGTTACTACTCCTTAGTAACGTATTTTGTGTGACCTCATCTAAACTGGTGAATCGGGCCCTAAATAGCCTTTTCCCATATTAATAGCTGTGTTCCAGAAAATTGTAAGGGGAAAGTCATGAATGACAACATAAATGACCAATCACGATCATGAGCTATCTGTCCGCCCCGCCTACTTCCAAGTGACAGTTGTCTCTCTGACTGACCAACGTCTTTTCAAACCAGTCGCCAGGGTCCGTGTACGTTTTGGTCATTTGTTTTACCGTTAATTCGGAAAAACCAAAATACGGAAATACCATGGTATTCTCGTTTTTCGTTTTTGCAAATCCCTTTTTTGTTTTTTCCTTTAAAACGAGACGCAGAGCACAGCAGGTAACCCGAAAGAAGAATATTTCAAAATAAAAGTGAAGGCAATATAATGGCCGTATGCAAGAAATTAATACATTAATTAATTAATCTGGGCCGATGGGAGTGCGTTAGCATCAGTAGTTGACTATATGCTGTTTAATATTCATTTATCTATGTACACAGCAATAATCAACTTTTCGATTAATCGGTGCATTGATGCAGTGTTTGATGCAATACAGTTCGTGCACTGCTGTCTGTCCACAGGTCTCAGTTTTCGGTAAGTAGGCAATTTATAACCATAGGTGTGTTGTATTTGTTCTAAAACAGAGTTTTCTTTCTGTCGGGTCACAAATACATTTCTGAAAAACTTGACTTGAGTTGTTGTTCTGCACTCTGGTTATTAATGTTTCAAAGAGTACTGTCATTCATGTTGAAGATTTAATAAGCCTGTATTGTTGTTGTGTACATTGACAGGCGGATCAGTGATGTCAGTGAGTTAGGAAGGTTCCATGAGGTGACACAGAGATTCTGTTCGGAATGTTCCTGTTCTGGTGCCAATCAGCATTCCTCACAATCTCTGTCTTTAGCCATAACCAAACAACCTATGGATAGACATGCACCGTTACGGGAGAGAAACACGTTTTTCCACAGCTGCTCATCTTCAACACATGGAGGAGATCCGGATGATCCAGCTCTTCACACCTCCAGTTTGGAGAAGCAGGAGTACCGGCAGGTAAGAAAAGTAATGTACTGCTGTAGACGGGGGGGACGGGGGGGGGGGGGGGGGGGGGGGGAATCTAAATGTATTTTAGACACTTAAAATAAAATTCATATGCGCGTATTTTGGATATAGTAGCTTCTGTGGTCTGCAAGCTAAAATGTCAAGAGTGTAGCATAGCATCTTGTATGACAAGACATTTGTGATCTTGGAAGGAACCTGTTAAGATTTTTTTGTCGATGTTCACAATGAAGCCGACTGCAGTCAGTACACACAGACTAACTAATAAGGTTGGTATCGAAAAACTGACATAAATCCTATTATACTGCGATTTACGGGCAATGCTGAAATACATACAGTATACACCTGAATCAAGGAATTACATTTATTCTCTAGGAGCAGCTGCTCAATTAACCTTGTTGAGATCACTAATTCTCTAATTATGATTTGAATGCATTTGATAGCTTATTCATTAATGGGGATAAATTAAGCGATTGACCTGCTGTGGTTTTCAGAGACAGCAGGATAGCTCTTGTGTCCCTCAGGACATGGCTGATGATGGGCCATTTCTAATGGCAGCCTATGGTGGATAATTCTTAGATTAGGACTGTACATCACTGAGTGATTTGTGGTGGGTCTGTCTTCAAAAAGGCCCTTGTGTCCGAAACACCATTACTTCAATAATTCAACTGCAGAGCTAATAATGTGTGTGCAGGAGTTGATACTTTATCTTTAACTTAACATTGGAATTCGAACCGTAATGCATTTCTTTGTTGCTTTTCTCTTCACTAACTTTTGATCGTTGCTCAAGTCTGGGACAGCCAAGTTTATCTTCATCTTTTGATCGTCAAAGTTGCCTGCCTGCCTCCCCCTCTGCCTGCCTCCCTCCCTCCATCCCAAGCAAAGAGGGAGGGAGGCAAGCAGAGAGGGAGGGAGGCAAGGAGGGAGGGAGGCAAGCAGGCAGAGAGAGAGGGAGGCAGGCAGGCAGGCAGGCAAGCAAGCAAGCAGAGAGGGAGGCAAGCAAGCAGAGAGGGAGGGAGGCAGGCAAAGAGGGAGGGAGGGAGGCAGAGAGAGAGGGAGGCAGGCAGGCAGGTAAGCAAAGAGGGAGGCAGGTAGGCCTCCCTCTTTGCTTGATTGCCTCCCTCCCTTCCTGCCTGCCTCTCTGCCTGCCTCCCTCTCTGCCTCCCTCCATCTTTGCTTGCTTGCCTGCCTCCCTCCCTCCCTGCTTTGCTTGCAAAGATGGAGGTAGGGAGGCAGGCAGAGAGGGAGGGAGGCAGACAGGCATGAAGGGAGGGAGGCAAGCAAAGAGGCAGGCAAGCAAGCAAACAGGGAGGGAGGCAGGCAAGCAAGCAAAGCTCCATCTTTGCTTGCCTGCCTGCCTCCCTCCCTCCCTGCTTTGCTTTGCAGAGAGGAAGGGAGGCAAGCAAAGCAGAGAGGGAGGCAGGCAAGCAAGCAAAGAGGGAGGGAGTCCTGCCTGCCTCCCTCTCTGCAAAGCAGGGAGGGAGGGAGGCAAGCAAGCAAAGAGGGAGGGAGGCAGGCAGGCAAGCAAGCAAAGAGGGAGGGAGGGAGACAGGCTGGCAGAGAGGGAGGGAGGGAGGCAGGCAGGCAAGCAAGCAAGCAAAGAGGGAGGCAGGCAGGCCTGTTTGCTTCCCTCCCTCCCTCTCTGCCTGTCTCCCTCCCTCTTTGCTTGCCTCCCTCCCTCCCTCTCTGCCTGTCTCCCTCCCTCTTTGCTTGCTTGCCAGCCAACCTCCCTCCCTCTTTCCTTGCTTGCCTGCCTGCCTCCCTCCCTCTTTGCTTGCTTGCCTCCCTCCCTCTCTGCCTGCCTCCCTCTCTGCCTCCCTCCATCTTTGCTTGCTTGCCTGCCTCCCTCTCTCTGCAAAGCTAAGCAAAGAGGGAGGGAGGCAGGCAGGCAGGCAGGCTTCCCTCCCTTCCCTTCCTCTCTGCCTGCATGCCTGCCTGCCTCCCTCTCTGCCTGCCTCCCTCTCTGCCTCCCTCCCTCCCTGCTTTGCTTGCAAAGAGAGAGGGAGGGAGGGAGGGAGGCAGGCAGGCAGGCAAGCAAGCAAAGAGGGAGGGAGGGAGACAGGCTGGCAGAGAGGGAGGCAGGCAGGCAAGCAAGCAAGCAAAGAGGGAGGCAGGCAGGCCTGTTTGCTTCCCTCCCTACCTCTCTGCCTGTCTCCCTCCCTCTTTGCTTGCCTCCCTCCCTCCCTCTCTGCCTGTCTCCCTCCCTCTTTGCTTGCTTGCCTGCCAGCCTCCCTCCCTCTTTCCTTTTTTGCCTGCCTGCCTCCCTCCCTCTTTGCTTGCTTGCCTCCCTCCCTCTCTGCCTGCCTCCCTCTCTGCCTCCCTCCATCTTTGCTTGTTTGCCTGCCTCCCTCCCTCCCTGCTTTGCTTGCAAAGAGGGAGGGAGGCAGGCAGAGAGGGAGGGAGGCAGGCAGGCATGAAGGGAGGGAGGCAAGCAAAGAGGGAGGGAGGCAGGCAAGCAGGCAGGCAGGCAGGCAGGCTTCCCTCCCTCTCTCTTTGCTTGCCTCCCTCCCTTCATGCCTGCCTGCCTCCCTCCCTCTCTGCCTGCCTCCCTCCCTCTCTGCTTGCTTGGCAGGCAGGCAAGCAAAGAGCCTGTCTCCCTCCCTCTTTGCTTGCCTCCCTCCCTCCCTTCTCTCTGCCAGCCTCCCTCCCTCTTTCCTTGCTTGCTTGCCTCCCTCCCTCCCTCTTTGCTTGCTTGCCTCCCTCCCTCCCTGCCTGCCTCCCTCCCTGCTTTGCTTTGCAGAGAGGAAGGGAGGGAGACAGGCTGGCAGAGAGGGAGGGAGGGAGGCAGGCAGGCAAGCAAGCAGAGAGGGAGGGAGGGAGACAGGCTGGCAGAGAGGGAGGGAGGGAGGCAGGCAGGCAAGCAAGCAAAGAGGGAGGGAGGGAGACAGGCTGGCAGAGAGGGAGGGAGGCAGGCAAGCAAGCAAACAGGGAGGGAGGCAGGCAAGCAAGCAGAGAAGGAGGCAGGCAAGCAAGCAAAGAGGGAGGGAGGGAGGCAGGCAGGCAAGCAAGCAAAGAGGGAGGGAGGGAGACAGGCTGGCAGAGAGGGAGGGAGGCAGGCAGGCAGGCTTCCCTCCCTCTCTCTTTGCTTGCCTGCCTGCCTCCCTCCCTCTCTGCCTGCATGCCTGCCTCCCTCCATCCCTGCCTGCCTCCCTCCCTCTTTGCTTGCTTGCCTGCCTCCCTCCCTCCCTGCCTGCCGGCCTCCCTCCTTCCCTCTATGCTCCATCTTTGCTTGCCTGCCTGCCTCCCTCCCTCCCTGCTTTGCTTTGGCAGAGAGGAAGGGAGGCAAGCAAGCTGAGAGGGAGGGAGGCAGGCAAGCAAGCAAACGGGGAGGGAGGCAGGCAAGCAAGCAAAGAGGGAGGGAGTCCTGCCTCCCTCCCTCCCTCCCTTTCTGCTTGCTTGCCTGCCTCCCTCCCTCCCTGCTTTGCTTTGCAGAGAGGGGGGAGGCAAGCAAGCACCGAGAGTGTGAGGGAGGGAGGGAGGCAGGCAGGCAGGCAAGCAAGCAAAGAGGGAGGGAGGGAGACATGCTGGCAGAGAGGGAGGCAGGCAAGCAAGCAAGCAGAGAGGGAGGCAAGCAAGCAGAGAGGGAGGGAGGCAGGCAAAGAGGGAGGGAGGGAGGCAGAGAGAGAGGGAGGCAGGCAGGCAGGTAAGCAAAGAGGGAGGCAGGTAGGCCTCCCTCTTTGCTTGATTGCCTCCCTCCCTTCCTGCCTGCCTGCCTCCCTCTCCTCTCCTTCCGGCAGGGAGGGAGGGAGGCAGGCAAGGCAGGCAAGCAGGCAGGCAGGCAGGCAGCCTCTCTGCCTGTCTCCCTCCCTCTTTGCTTGCCTCCCTCCCTCCCTCTCTGCCTGTCTCCCTCCCTCTTTGCTTGCTTGCCTGCCAGCCTCCCTCCCTCTTTCCTTGCTTGCCTGCCTGCCTCCCTCCCTCTTTGCTTGCTTGCCTCCCTCCCTCTCTGCCTGCCTCCCTCTCTGCCTCCCTCCATCTTTGCTTGTTTGCCTGCCTCCCTCCCTCCCTGCTTTGCTTGCAAAGAGGGAGGGAGGCAGGCAAGCAGGCAGGCAGGCAGGCTTCCCTCCCTCTCTCTTTGCTTGCCTCCCTCCCTTCATGCCTGCCTGCCTCCCTCCCTCTCTGCCTGCCTCCCTCCCTCTCTGCTTGCTTGGCAGGCAGGCAAGCAAAGAGCTCCCTCCCTCTTTGCTTGCCTCCCTCCCTCCCTCCCTCTCTGCCTGTCTCCCTCCATCTTTGCTTGCTTGCCTGCCAGCCTCCCTCCCTCCCTCTTTGCTTGCTTGCCTCCCTCCCTGCCTGCCTCCCTCCCTGCTTTGCTTTGCAGAGAGGAAGGGAGGCAAGCAAGCAGAGAGGGAGGCAGGCAAGCAAGCAAAGAGGGAGGGAGGGAGACAGGCTGGCAGAGAGGGAGGGAGGGAGGCAGTCAGGCAGGCAAGCAAGCAAAAAGGGAGGGAGGGAGACAGGCTGGCAGAGAGGGAGGGAGGGAGGCAGGCAGGCAAGCAAGCAAGCAAAAAGGGAGGGAGGGAGACAGGCTGGCAGAGAGGGAAGGAGGGAGGCAGGCAGGCAGGCAGGGAGGGAGGGAGGCAGGCAAGCAAGCAAAGAGGGAGGGAGGGAGGCAGTCAGGCAGGCAAGCAAGCAAAAAGGGAGGGAGGGAGACAGGCTGGCAGAGAGGGAAGGAGGGAGGCAGGCAGGCAGGCAGGGAGGGAGGGAGGCAGGCAAGCAAGCAAAGAGGGAGGGAGGGAGGCAGTCAGGCAGGCAAGCAAGCAAAAAGGGAGGGAGGGAGACAGGCTGGCAGAGAGGGAGGGAGGGAGACAGGCTGGCAGAGAGGGAGGGAGGGAGGCAGGCAGGCAAGCAAGCAAGCAAGCAAAGAGGGAGGCAGGCAGGCCTGTTTGCTTCCCTCCCTCCCTCTTTGCTTGCCTGCCTGCCTCCCTCCCTCCCTCCCTGCAGAGGGAGGCAGGCAGAGAGGGAGGGGGGAGGGAGGGAGACAGGCAGGCAGAGACGGAGGGAGGCAGGCAAGCAAGCAAAGAGGGAGGCAGGCCTGTTTGCTTGCTTGCCTCCCTCCATCCCTGCCTGCCTCCCTCCCTCTTTGCTTGCTTGCCTGCCTCCCTCCCTCCCTGCCTGCCTGCCTCCCTCCTTCCCTCTCTGCTCCATCTTTGCTTGCCTGCCTGCCTCCCTCCCTCCCTCCCTTTCTGCTTGCTTGCCTGCCTCCCTCCCTCCCTGCTTTGCTTTGCAGAGAGGGGGGAGGCAAGCAAGCAGAGAGGGAGACAAGCAAGCACCGAGAGAGGGAGGGAGGGAGGCAGGCAGGCAAGCAAGCAAGCAAGCAAAGAGGGAGGGAGGCAGGCAAGCAAAGTGGGAGGGAGGGAGGCAGGCAAGCAAGCAAACAGGCCTGCCTCCCTCTTTGCTTGCCTGCCTGCCTCCCTCCCTCCCTCTTTGCTTGCCTGCCTCCCTCCCTCCCTCCCTGCAGAGGGAGGCAGGCAGAGAGGGAGGGGGGAGGGAGGCAGGCAAGCAAGCAAAGAGGGAGGCAGGCCTGTTTGCTTGCTTGCCTGCCTCCCTCCCTCCCACTTTGCTTGCTTGCCTCCCTCCCTCCCTCTTTCCTTGCTTGCCTGCCTGCCTCCCTCCCTCTCTGCCTCCCTCCCTCCCTCTTTGCTTGCTTGCCTGCCCCGCTCCCTCCCTCTCTGCTTGAATGCCTGCCTCCCTCCCTCCCTCTCTGCCTGCCTCCATCCCTCTCTCCCTGCCTCCCTCTCTCCCTGCCTCCCTGCCTCCCTCTCTGCCTGCCTGCCTGCCCCCCTCCCTCCCTCTCTGCATGTTTGCCTGCCTGCCTCCCTCCCTCCCTGCTTTGCGTTGCAGAGAGGGGGGAGGCAAGCAAGCAGAGAGGGAGACTAGCAAGCACAGAGGGAGGGAGGGAGGCATGCAAGCAAGCAGGGAGGCAGGCAGGGAGGGAAGGAGGGAGGCAAGCAAGCAAGCAAAGAGGGAGGGAGGCAGGGAAAGAGGGAGGGAGGCAGGCAGAGAGGGAGGCAGGCAAGCAGGCAAGCGAAGGGAGGGAGGGAGGCAGGCAGGCAAGCAAGCAAAGAGGGAGGGAGGCAAGCAGGCAGAGAGGGAGGGAGGGAGGCAGGCAGGCAAGCAAGCAAGCAAATAGGCAGAGAGGGAGGGAGGCAAGCAAGCAAAGAGGGAGGGAGGGAGGCAGGCCTGTTTGCTTGCTTGCCTGCCTGCCTCCCTCCCTCCCGCTTTGCTTGCTTGCCTCCCTCCCTTCCTGCCTCCCTCCCTCCCTGCAGAGGGAGGGAGGCAGGGAGGGAGGGGGGAGGGAGGGAGACAGGCAGGCAGGCAGAGAGGGAGGGAGGCAGGCAAGCAAGCAAGCAGAGAGGGAGGCAGGCCTGTTTGCTTGCTTGCCTGCCTGCCTCCCTCCCTGCCTGCCTGTCTCCCTTCCTCTTTGCTTGCTTGCCTGCCTTCCTCCCTCCCTCTCTGCCTCCCTCCCTCCCTCTTTGCTTGTTTGCCTGCCCCCCTCCCTCCCTCTCTGCCTCCCTCCCTATCTCTCTGCTTGAATGCCTGCCTCCCTCTCTCCCTCTCTGCCTGCCTGCCTCCCTGCTTTGCTTTGCAGAGAGGAAGGGAGGCAAGCAAGCAGAGAGGGAGGGAGGGAGGCAAGCAAGCCTGCCTCCCTCCCTCCCTCCCTCCCTCCCTCTCAGCTTGATTGCCTGCCCCCCTCCCTCCCTCTCTGCCTCCCTCCCTCCCTCTCTGCTTGAATGCCATGCCTCCCTCCCTCTCTCTCTCCCTCCCTGACTCCCTGCCTGAGGGAGGGAGGCAGGCAGGGAGGGAGGGAGACAGGCAGGCAGAGAGGGAGGGAGGCAGGCAGGCCTGTTTGCTTGCTTGCCTGCCTGCCTGCCTCCCTCCCTCTCTGCCTGCCTGCCTGTCTCCCTCCCTCTTTGCTTGCTTGCCTGCCTCCCTCCTCCCTCCCTCTCTGCCTGCCCCCTCCCTCTTTGCTTGCCTGCCTCCCTCCTTCTCTGCCTCCCTCCCTCCCTCTTTGCTTGCTTGCCTCCCTCCCTCTCTGCCTGCCTCCCTCCCTCCCTCTTTGCTTGCTTTCCTCCCTCTCTGCCTGCCTCCCTCCCTCCCTGCAAAGCAAAGCAGGCAGAGAGGGAGGGAGGCCTGCCTGCCTCCCTCTCTCTCTGCTTGCTTGCTTGCTTGCCTGCCTCCCTCCCTCTCTGCCTGCCTGCCTCCCTCTTTGCTTGCTTGCCTGCCTCCCTCCCTCCCTCCCTCTCTGCCTGCCTGCCTGCCTCCCTCCCTCCCTCCCTCTTTGCTTGCTTACCTCCCTCTCTGCCTCCCTCCCTCCCTCTCTGCCTCCCTCCCTCCCTCTCTGCTTGCTTGCCTGCCTGGAGGGCAATTTACAGTCTCATTATTTCTATATTATTGCTTAACAAATATCAGAGCAATAACTATATGTTTTCTTAGAAATAACTATTAGCTCTGTGTCATCGTCGGACGAAACTTTCAATCAAGCTTCTTTCAGTAAACTTTATGTGCTAAAGAAATTAAATTAAACATGGTGCATATAAACATATGCTACGAGTCAAAAGTGTGTGTGTCCTGTCCTACCTCTCTTGGAAAGCTGGTGCAGATTGAGGTGACAAAAATGTATCTCGCTCTGCTCCCAGAAGACACCTGGTTTCCCTGCAATGTAAAAGTACAGTATCCGGAGGGAGTCATCCACAACTTTTCCATCTACCGCTGTGTCGCTGACAGCGAGGTGCAACTGTTCAGATATGCAACAGGTTTTGTGGAACTGTTCTTACCTATTACATTATATCTTGCTGTTTACACTTTTACTGTCCCCCAAACATACAAGAGAAGAAATGGCTAATTTTGATAGGCTGACAGAGTTTTGCTATTGCTAGACTGACCTACAAATATACACAATATTATAGTTAAACATGTGATGGGACAGAGTTTGTTTATTGAACAAGGTTATTGGATTCATGGCCTTATTTGAAATATGTTTTAACTTTTCTTTACAGCACCATCATGGTTTGGGCCTACCTAATAATGCTACTGTTCCTGATCCGGTTTATTTCTATCCCTTGTGTCAGACACAACTAGTGTATGAACGTCTTTTTAGTTTCCAGGTGCCCACGAAGTTATGTGTTTTATATATTACGGAGACACAAGTTACTGAGACAAGTTCTGTGGACTGTTTTGAAATGTAGGCATCTCTGCTGGGACTGGCTTCTACCGTCACCAAATACTGTTTGGAAAGTCTAAGTGATAAGCAGCACAATAAACAAGCTTCCTTCACAATTTGAAAGAACTCAAAGAGACGGCAGAAACAGTGGTTTGAATTTTAATAAGCAGAATAATAATCTAACCCAACCCCAAGCAAAGAGTAGAACAACTCTATGTTGGGGCTTGTTAACAAGGCTTCTTGCATGTTGTCCCTCATGTTTTAATGTATTTCATGCTGATATGCTGTGTTGCTGCAGGAGGCATTTCCAGGAAGGGGAGGTCAAACTGTTTTGCCATTTTTATTTGCTATGTGACATGAGTGTTCCTGAAGAATGTCAAAGTAATGTGTCAGGTATAAGAGGTTATATTAACCTTTCACTGGATTGTTGTTCCATCTTTCCATAATATACAGCTTATAAAAACAAATACTTAAGAGGCTATGTTGCACGTTTGCTGGATTAATGTTCATGAGGACCCCTGCTATGTTCTTGTCTAATTTCATGAGATTTTAATGCACCGTTTTTGAGAAAATTTAAGGCAAAGTCAACTCAAATGGCATTCATTTTAATAATTTCCTCATATTTTGACTTTGATTACAGGAATTCTTGAAATTCGTGAAAGGTTATATTAACCTTTCCCTGGGTTGTGGTTCATGAGGACCCTACTATGACCATGTCTACTTTTATGAGATTTTACTGTACAGTTTTTGAGATAATTAAAGAAAAATCAGGTCAAATGAAATTATGATATTCATAATTTCCCCATATTTGACAGGTTATAAAAACAAATTCATCCCTTTTTTGTTTTTGCCTTTAAAAAGAGACGCAAAGCACAACAGCTAACCCGGAACTAAGAATATTTCAAAATAGACATCAAAGCAATAGAATGACCGTATGCAAGACATTCTTATATAGTCTATGATGCAAGCATATACCAGGGTAACATTAGAAGAAAATACATTCATGAATATAAATAAATAATCCTGGGCCAATGGGAATGTGTTAGCAATAGTAGTTGACTACATGCGATTCAGTATTCATTTAGCCTGACGGTCTGCATCCCCCCACAGCTCCAGAGATCAATCTGAGGGGTCACAAGACAGGTAACATGGTAGCACAGAAGAAAAGAGAACCAATTAATCTGGTTTTTGCTCTTGTCTTGTGAGATCAGGAAAAATATTGAACATATTCTGGAGTAAACTTTCTGTATCACAATGGCAATGAAACTGAAGTCATTTTATTTGCACCACAGCATTTGACCAACATTACATCTTCTCATCTTGGCCCTTTGACCTCTTCTGATTAACCATTCAATTCAGGATTTAAGTGTGACAAATAAATTAATGAGGTCAGTAAATGATGCTTAGTTTTTAATAAGAATGAACCAAACACCAACCAAAACATGATGTATACAACTAGGTTACAAATGTACCATAAACATCAAATATCAGATGAAATAATCAGCATTAAATACATCTGTATCAATAACCTAGATAATTAAGAAAGGCACAGGTAAATATGACTAAATCTTTGGTTTAAGTACACGTATACTGTCATCTAGTGGTAGAAATGGGTCAACACTTTTACAGTCTACAATCTGTTCACTAAATTCACTAAAGCAACAGCACAATATGTGGAGAAATACATATCAGTGCCAACAGCAACAACGCTGCGCACTCAAAAATGACTTGGATGGAAAGAACAAAAAATGGATTTGCAAAAACCAAATTCGGCTCGTTATTTGACTTTGGTCCTCTGTTTTTTTCGTTTTTGAATTCAGACACCAAAAACGGTCCTCGTCCTCCTCACAGGTCTGGCCACTCCAGGTGCTGAAAAAGAGGGGCGGATGCGGTCTGAGGAATGCTCTCTAGAACAGTCTTTTATATGCCCCGACAGTTGGAAAGTGTCGTAACTGTCATAAAACGTGTGACTGATCCTCCGTTGATCAGTGATTGGCTCCATTTGAATTCTGTCCCCTCCCATTATCGATCCTTTAGCAAAACATCTTGGCTCCACCTCTCCGTCTTGGTCAGCTTGGCATTTGACCCATCCCATCCTCCATTTGCTGCATGTCTCACTCAGAATCCCTATCTGACCCTCAAAACTATTCTCACAGTGTTTTAATACCTTTAGTGACTATATAATTGTATGATTTAATACATTCAATGAGTTAATATACTGTAACATATAATATATTCTACAGGTAAGACTATTGTAAACATATTGTGACCAACATATATTATTGTGACACTTCTACTCACCACTAGGGGTGTTAATTAATCCTACTTATAATGTGTTTAATACTGAAATTCTCCACACTATGCTATGCTAACCTGAGGACGCAATAGCAAAGCCGGCCGGCGAACGCAGAACACCGAACACCGAACGCGGGCCGGTCCCAGCTGTTTTTTGTTATTGTTCCGGGTTCAAAAGGTCACACATCCCGTTGTCATTTACGTGAGCGCAGTCCACCGAAAACACCATGTTTCCCACAATTTAAGCTTCTGCATTTTCCAAATGCACTAGTATTATTCAAACGTATTTTTCGGTTCGTAAGCCTCGTACCAAACGGTTTAATACGAATACGTGTGTTATTACACCAATAGAAACAAATAACCGTAGCTCGCCTTTGTTAGTCTGCTAGTTGGCTGAAGCTAACGCTAGTTAGCTAGCTAGCTAACGTCAAATCTTTAGCCTCGATAGCGCGCGAAAATATATTTAACGTTAACTTAGCTAAGCTGCTATGCTTCTGCCTGTTAAATATATTTGAAATGTCAATAGCTGATTAATTAACACGGGTTTATGTTACTGTATGCTAGATGTGAACTATATAATTACTTCAGCTCTCAACTATTCTTTATTAAAACATTTTTACTAATTAAAACATGATGCCATTGCTACACGCGTAGTTAACTCAATGCAATGTTTGCTAACGTAAAAAAATTCCCTTCGGTTAGAGCGGCTTCGGGCTCCATGTTTATAGCCGCTGTCTGGTGGGGTAAGACAGTAAATAAACGTGTGTTTGTAACTAGCTTGCAAGTTAAGGTCAGAAAGCGGTGTTAACTGTTGAAGATCAGTCCTGACAATTTCAGGCACAGTGAAATGTACTTATTTAAAATTAAGAGTTCTTTGTCACGGACTGATCTTGTGTAGATTTAAATCCTTTGGTGAAAGTGTGTGTATATAGTGATTTTATTCTGACCATACTTGTGTCTCTGCCCCAACAGGAAACCAAGAGGGAACAAAGTACATGTTCAACTCCAAAGGACTGTTTCCTGTTCCCTTCGGAAGGATAACCAGAAGAGGATACAAAATCAGAGTGAAGTTCCGCTTCTTAGGAATGCTGATGGCCAAAGCCATTATGGACTTCAGATTGGTAAGCACCTCTATTTTCTGTTCTGTTTTTAAAATCCATCAGTAAATTAATCTTATTTAGATCTGTTGCAGTCAGAGCTTTCAGGCATCAAGGTGTCTGCTGGCAGTCAACTACACCGTTGTTATTTCAAATATTGGTCCTAATATATCTTTCAACATTTAAAACATTGTATTTTCATGCACATTTTCATTTGAACTGACTTCCTAAACCACTTTCCTCTCGCTCCTTCTGGCTGGACCTGCCTCTGGGGCTCCCTTTTTTAAGTGGATGCTCCGGCACGAGGCGTCCATCAGCTCCCATGACCTGGTGAACATTGACCCCGGTGTGGCGGAGTCCATCCAGCACTTGGAGGATGTTATCCACCAAAAGAAGAGGTTGGAACAGGACCGGTTACAGGTGAAGCACAGCACATATGACTTTTCATGAAAGCATCTAAAAGTACATCATTAGTCTCCATTGAAGTCCTGAAATACATTATTTTTCCCTCTGTCTCTTTGTTTGTGTGCAACAGACAAGGGAGACCCTACAGCAGGCCCTGGAGAGCCTGAACATGAACGGCTGCTCAGAGGAAAACTGAGGCTGCTCCTCGTTTCTTCTTCCTTACATCCCTTCATCTCTTCATCCCTACCCTACATCCCTTCATCCCTCTACCTTGACCCCTACCCCACATCCCTTCATCTCTACCCCACATCCCATCATCCCTCTACCCTACTCCCTTTCATCCCTCGACCCCTTCCGCTTCTTGAATTTAACAATCATTCCACTATGCAATAAACCTCTTGAAACTCATACTGTTATTGGCGTGGTCCTTGTTAGTGAATAATGGTCTGGAGTCTTTAACTGATGGTCTATACATCTTTATTGAACACACCGTAAGAACTATGAGGAAAAGAAATAAAGACAAACGTTATTGAACACTGTTCAGCATCTTCCCTATCCTTCCCTCTAACATGCTACATTTAACCACACGGTGGTGCCTTCGAGTGGAAACAGCAGTTTGTTAGCTTGAGCTCTTTCATCAATGATACAAAACAGAAAAACCGTAGCAACCTAAAACAATATTTTCCAAAGAATACGTTTGAACAGGTACTAAACCATATCGGCCAGGTGCTAAACTAACAAACCCGTAACCTTCTTCCTTGTTTTTAATCACTTTTTCCCGTCCCTTTAGTGACTTTTCGTCTCGTACCGCTTCTTACTACCTACTTCCGGTTTTGTACCTTCAAAATCAAAGCGCAACAGGAAATGCACCGACTGCAGTGACAAAACATCCAAAATAAGACATAAAAAAGGAACACTATTTAAATACCCTACATTCTCAGAGGTCCTTTACATGATATTTATTATATGTTATATACAGCTAAATCAGCCTGGGGTCAAATTGACTCCAAAGAACACCGATGTGTACAGGACATTGAAAACATATCATGTTAATTTCATGTTTACCCAGTTGTCCCCATTAAATTAGGAGGTCATTAAATATGAAGCAAAAAAAATGTAAATCATTTATTTGGAGACATTGAACATTGAATGGGGTCAAATTGACCCCAAAAGTAACAGGAGGGTTGAGATCAGGAAAGGTAGAGAGACTGGCGCTCGCGGGCCGCAATCAACAGTTTCTCCTCCAATCTCTCCATGCTGGAATAGTCGGGCAGGATCAGGCAGTTGTAACAGGTCCTGACCATCGGGAAGAAGTCATCCGGGTTCTTTGCCTCGATTGTCTGCCGCATAACCGTCAGATGGGGTTACAGGCTCCGGAAACCTGAGACACAAGAGCCAGTTAACGGGCAAAGTTTATGCCCACAATGATTATAGTGCCCACAATGAAAAGTCACTGTGGACCACTGTTCACTACATCAGAGAGGTGGAGCAGAGCAACACTTGACTTACGTCTGCTGGGACCCCAACATGAAAACTACAGTGAGACGACGTTAAACCTCAACGTTGGTTCCTACAGCAGAGCAGATCTTCATCAGCCACTGTGGAGCAGTAGCTGTCACAGAGAGCTGATGAATGTGTGTCACATGACGCGCAATGACCAGCAGAGTTTACCCGATAATCAGCAAGACCTCGTCTTGATTTCCTCCCTGAGCTGTGTGCGTCTTTCACCACCTGTAGTCAGTTTGGCTGCTCAGAATCAGAGTGACATTGATGCTGTTGGTCTGTTTCTATTTTGTCGATTACTGGGGTGTCTTCATCCAACTGTAGAGTCTGACACTGCAGCAGAACAAGGCTCATACTGGATTACGGGCTTCAGTTTCCTCACATAAGCCTCCACTGTGAAGATTAGAACATCCATGCAGACAAACAAAGACGTGTCGCCACATGGTTTTCATTGTCAAACAAGACTTGTGAATTCCTAAAAAGGTAGTACATTTGCAATAAACATATTAAAAACTAAAATCATTATTCTGCACATTTACATTCCAGCAAATAAAACCACATTTACCACATTTGCAGACAAAGCTTAATTTGCTTAAAAAAGAGCTGATTTTGCATTGACGTCACAAATGTGTACACTCGAGACAACAAGTTGATTCGGGTGGAAACAACGCGAGCAGACTGTGATGACATGTGTTGTATTTTACATTTCAAAGACAAATAATCCAACAAACTTCTTCCACACTTACTGTATTTATTTATTTTTTCGTTGTTTAGTTGGACGTTGACAGTGTAAATCAAATATGAGTCTATAACTGGTTCATGCTTTGAAGCTACTTTTACAAAGTGGACAAATGGTGGAATTTCCAGGTCCGTCATGTGATGCCCTATTGGCCCAAAAACACTTTTTCCCCATAGACTGACTAGGGAAAGAGACGTCTGTAACTCAGTGGATATTTATTTAAAAAAAAGGTAAATACACTTCCCGGTGAGAACACATGATCAGCCCTTATTTAAATCATAAGGTCCTAAAAGTTGTAAAAATCCAGAGATATTTCCTTCGTCCGTTCATGTGAATGAGTCCGAGAACAAGGCTGGGAGACAAAGACGCATTTGTTGAGTTTGACGTCTGTTCCCCAGTTGTCCCTGGCACCTCGGGAACATTTTGATCTTGACATTTTGATGATTTTGAACATTTCAAAATCTGTCACGATGAACCAAGGGTTCTACGATTTGTACGTTTTGTCATAGAACATCTGAATGATTGGTGATTATATATATATATATAGATCTATATATATATATATATATATATATATATATAGATCGATAGATAGATAGGATAGATATATATATAAACATTTTCAATCCAGTTTCCCCAAATACTATTAAAGTTGTCCAGTTCCAATCTGAAAGAGGAAGTCAACGTCTCCATCATAAATATATATTATGTATCACATCACCTCAACCTTAGGTACCTCTGTCTTAAGCCATTGTCTGGTAATAGCTTTTTATACTCCTCATTAACGTACCTAAATATATATTTGTCTCCAAACCTTGTAAGTCCTATGTTCATTTTCCCCAAATATAACACCTCAATGTAACCCTCAGTATCTTCTCCATACCTTTGGAGTTCATAGATTTGAATGAACACGATGAATTCAAACCTTTGCATATTAGTTTACATTAGTAGTTTACTTATTTAATTATTCATTTTAACCAAGCATATTGATCTCCACTGTTCGCACTTTTCTTCAGTTGCATGTCCCGATGGCAGCCGGCCGATTCTACGCATTGTTTGCAATAAGCGAAATCCCGCTTTCAATACATCATCAATGTGGGACGGACAAAGGAAAAGACCGCTTCACACATCAACGTGGGACAAACGTTTCACTCAGGAACTGGTACAGAAGTGCACTTACGCGATGGAAAACTCCGACCTAAGTTGAAAGGACGCGCGGACCCGGGCCAGAAAGAATTACTGCCGACGGGCCTCCAATGGCCGTCTGTTTGTTTCTTAGTTTGCTGGCACGTAACGTTACATATTATGGAGGATGAGTATCCAGCAACCCAGGTGACAGATGGCTAACTAGCTGTTGTATGTGGAGTGGATGTGAATGAGGTCCACATTAATACATAGACGAGCAATACAAATCTCAAAATGAAGAAAATCAGATTGAGAACTTGGCTGCTTCTTGCTTTTAAAAAGGTCGTGTACTGTGGACCTTTCATTGCTTGGTATGAAATGAATAATTAAATAAGTAAATGTAAACTAATATGCAAAGCTCCTGGTTAGCTCTCGTCGTATATTTACAAATGTTTTACATCCAACCATGTTCTCCTGAAGGAGAATGTCTGTTTGTTTGTTTGTTTCTTACATGAATGATAGGGGTGTAACGATACGCGTATTCGTATTGAACCGTTCGGTACGAGGCTCACGGTTCGGTACGCATGACGAACCGAACAAAACGTTTGAATAAAAAAATAAAATTTTTTATACCTTTATTTAACCAGGTAGTCCCATTGAGATTAAAAATCTCTTTTGCAAGGGAGACCTGGCCAAGACAGGCAGCAACACAAGAAACACATAGTTAGACAGAAAAACACAGAACAAGACAACTTAAAAGAAATTAAGTTATAATACTAGTATAATATAATAATAGTAAGAGTATAATAATGCTAGTGCATTTGGAAAATGCAGAATCTTAAATTGTGGGAAATATTATGTTTTCGGGGGAGCCACTGTTCTCAAACTGGCAACCCACATGACGTAACGGACAGCGTGCTCTCTGACACGCCCACCACCAAAGAAACACGTTCTACTCCAGTCGGGCACTTTTGCGCGATGAGACACGCTACAGTGTAGCACAGTTTTAATGAATAAATATATTTTAAAATCAAGTACATTTCTCTGGCATTTATAGTTTTCTACTGTACCGAAACGTACCGAACCGTGGCTCCACTGTATCGTACCGAACCCAACCGTGAATTTTGTGAACCGTTACACCCCTAATGAATGAATGGCTGAGAGGTTTGTATTTAACAGTACATTGTTCCAGCCGACAGAACGAATATTATTTAACAGTACATTGTTTGCATCTTGCAATAAATATTGATATGTTCTTGGATCACTTTGTGTTGTGTCTATTTGCCTTTTCTGTTAAAAAACGAGGCACTGCTGGCCTTTCAATGTCATTTATAAATGCTTTGTAAGGCATAAATTGTCCTCACTTTAGATGAGGTCACATAAAACACTTAATAAATGCTTTATAAAGACATAAATAGTCCTCACTTTAGATGAGGTCACACACAATACTTTACTAAGGAGTAGTAACTACCGTAATGAATCATGAATTGCAGTATTAATATGCGTTTATAAAGCATATATTAACATAGTCCCTAACCATTAGTGCATATCTAAATCATATATATATATATATATAAATGCATGAATAATGTACATCTAAATAAGTTATTAATCATTTACTAACACTTTATAAATCATCTTATTAATCATCAACAACTCCTTAATAATTGGTTTGTAAAATATATAATACTTCATTTACTAATGGGGACTCCATCATTTATAAAGTATGAAAACACAACAATGAAAGACATAATAGACGAGCTTATTAGTCAAAAATAAAACATTTATAACTGTTGTTATGAACTGCATACTAATGAATTATTAATGTGGGAACAATGCTTTATAAATGATGAATTAAGTGTTTACTCATACTTAACTAATGCTTCATAGTGTGTAGTTATTATGAAGTGTTACCGAAGTGTCCAGTACAGAAGTCTTCAGTACAGATGTCTCCAGTACACAGATGTCTCCAGTACACAGATGTCTTCAGGCTGTGTACAGGAAGTTGTGTCCACATCCGTAGAGTCTTTAGAGTTGTGTCGTACAGCAGGGAGGTTATTCACCGCTGCTCCCTCCTCTCTTCTTCTTGGCCACCTCGTCGATCTGCCTCATCCTCCTCTCCAAGACCTCCAGCCTCTTGGCCTCGTTGCGTTCTCGCTCCTGAGCCCGGAGCTCCTCCACATCCTGGAAGAACCTGTGTCTGCATGATGGAGGAAGAGGAGGAGGAGGAAGAAGCATTATGTTGATGAATGATGGGGGGTAAAACACTGCATTATTATGGAAGTGCAGGATTCTGTGTATTTGGAGTTTAATCCATGCATTTCCATGGATTAACAGTCAGGAGATCTTAAAGGACATTCTGTGCAGCTCTTTGTCATCTTTTGGTTTTAGACTGTTTTATGTTTCAGTTGGGAAAAAGAAATCCTGAGGGAACAACTTCTTCAAAGATTTATCAATCAATTGAGTAAATAATTATCAGATTTAACAATAATTAAAATAGTAATAAGTTGCAACCCTGTTTTGTTTGTTTTGCTGTTTCTTTATTTCTAATATATAGTTTATTTGGTGTCATTAACATTATACCATCGTTAAATACACAAACATCCACATAACTGTCTAATATTGCATATATATTATATAATATAGAGTGATGTTCTTATGCACTTTGTAGGTTACAGTATGAAGCTGCTGATTACTGATATCTGTAGTTTCATATTATAAAGATGAATAAGGGAATGAGGGGAAACACTTCAGACGCATCAGAAAACACTGCAGGTTTACGATGCATGGTTATCTATAAGGCCCCCTTTAATATTATATACTTAACACTTCCAGGTGACAGTTAATGCAACCAAAACATGCACTAAATCATAACTTGCCTGTTGAAGAAAGCGGTGGCTAGTCCCACGATCAGCGTCCCAAATAAAATGGGTTTAGTTCGACGCTTCACAGCTGACAGTTGGTGTTGCTTCATGACAGCTAAATACTAAAGAAACAGCTACAGGCCGAAATATAAACAGTTTTTAGCTGACCTCCAAAGCGACCATTAGCTAACTGCTACAGTTACACGCCTCCTTCTTGTAGTGCAGTTAGTCACGTAACACCACTTCCGTTTCCCACGTTTTATAAACCCAAATTATCCCGCCCAAAAAAATATAATACACATTCAACCAATAACGCCTAAAATGTATGATGGTGTATTGTGTTTTGTAGTGTCGATATTGTAGGTTATTTAAAACGGTCAAGGTTTCGGTGGCTGGGAAGTAGGAACGGGGAGACGCGTCGTCGTACGGACACATTTAACAGACGGACCAAAACAGGAAATAGCGGTAAATTGACCGAGCTGGGATTGGCGTTAATTTGTTTGTTGAGCTACTGCTCTAGTTTGTTTGATCTGCGAATGTTAACTTCACACTGGAGCTAATGCTAAGCTAACTATACTAAAGATGTGGAAGAAAGGCTCCTCCGAGGGCTCCGACCGGTTTGAATATCTTCAAACTCTGGTCACTGAGTTTCAGGACACAGACAGTGAAGGTGGGTCCACTGTTTACGTTTTAAATGTTGTGATTCAATGGATTGTATGATGTAAGTTCCACGAGAACCACAAAGACACATTTCAGAGGGAAATATTGTACTTTTTACTCTACTACATTGCATATTTAGATTACACAAAATATAAGTTATGATATATGACTATCCAACTAAATATAAATAACTTTTTTACTTGTAGTATATTCTACACTTTGGTAATGCTACTTTTACTTGAGTAAAAGATCTGATGTAGATATATGTGGTGGTACTTTCACCACCACTGATATACTGGACAGAAGATATTATTTTCTATGTAAGTTGAAGCTTCAGTATCAATATCAGTGATTGTATGTAAACACAGTAGTCAGATCCCTTTTCCTATTATCCATCAAGACAGGTCACACACGCACACACACGCATATATTTTCTTTCCGATACATTTGCCTTGAAAAACTGTAAAGAGGGTGTTTGACATAATTAGATTTGTTTTTTGTTCAAGTTTTTATTGTCAAATGCAAAACAATTACAGAGATTGACTTTGGAGTTTTTTAGATCCCTCCAACAATCCTCATTCAAATACTTGTAAAAAGAGAATATAAGACATAAAATAATGAAGAAGTTAAAATATAACGTATGCAAAAAAAGAGATAAATATTTGTGGTAGACAGGAAAAATAAACTGTAATGTAATGAGAAGTTAGGCTGATAAGTGCTGTGATTTTGATTATTTTGTTCTTCCTTTAACCTTCTAACATAACTTATTTCACATCGTCAGAGGCTAAGGAGCAGGTGCTGGCTAACCTGGCCAACTTTGCGTACGACCCAAAGAACATGGAGTATCTGAGGGAGCTGCAAGTGACCGACCTCTTCCTGGACATGCTCACTGAGGAGACCGACAACTTTGTGGAGTTTGGCATGGGTGTGAATAAGTCATTATCTCTCTCCTGTTGGTTTTACATTGTGCAAATGCTGACTCCCAACCTTTAAATGTCCTCCCTTCTCTTGTGTGTGTCATGTTTTCAGGGGGGCTGTGTAACCTGAGTATGGACCCCGAATGCCGACGCCTCATCCTGGAGAGCAGGGGGATCAGCTTGGTCACAAACTGTCTGTCGAGCCGGAGGGAGGAGACCGTCCTGTCGGCCATCACCACGCTGATGAACCTCACAACGCCCTCATCCCGCTCGGAGATCACGGATCCGGCCGTCCTGCAGTGCATGTTGCGCTTCTCCCTCTCAGAGAGCCCCCGCCTGCGCAGCCTGGCCGCTGTGTTTCTGCAGGACTGCTGCACCGAGGAGCAGGTGGCCCGAGCGGAGCAGCAGATGCAGGGACAGCAGACTGCAGTCGGGATCCCGCTGCCCAAGAGCTAAGATGGGGTGTTTACTCTATATGGCCAAAAATATATACAGGCGCCCGAACATCACACGCTGGTTTCAGTCGAACCTGCAGATGTTTGAACCTGCTACAGGGATTTGCTCCCATTCAGCCACAAGAGGTCCAACACTGACGTTGGTGGTGAACTGGCTCACAGTTCAGTTCATCCTAAAGGTGTTTGATGGTTGAGGTTAGGACTCTGAGCAGAACAGTCAAGTTCCTCCACACAAAACTGGGAAAACCATTTATTTTGGGAGTCTGCTTTGTCCTCTGGGGAAAAACTGTAAAGAGACAAACTGTCGCCACAAAGTTGAAACTGACTTTTTTTAAATATATTGACATTTAGACTTTCCTTAATTTGAATGTACTTTTGAAGCTGAAGCGCTTTAATTCTAATGTTTCAATTAGAGAATGTTAGTGTTGTGCGCTCTCTGACCACATGAGGGAGAGTGGATAGTTTCTTTTTTTAAAGTGAAGGACCATTCTGATGTTCTGTGAGAGATTAATAAATTGCTAAAAGCACAAAAAATTACATTTTTACTGAATTCCAATCTGTTTACAGAAGGTGTACAAAGAGAACTGACTAAATCAGGCTCACTGACTGTAGGATCAATATCAGTACTTATTATTATTCTCCAAAAATGTACATTCCTTTGGCATTGAAGTGATTTCTTAAGACCCGGGTTTTAGGAAATCGGATGCTGGAGCACCTTCAAGCCAACTGGTTGACTCTCGGCACTCTGTCCAAGCGTACTATGAATTCAGACCCAAAAATATGGAATATGCAAAATAAACCTTGAGGTTCCTTCTGAAGAGCCAGGAGCGCAGTTTGTTTTCTTCAAAGCTATTTCTGGGCTGAGTCCTTCAGGTCTAGACAGACGACATCCGATCCTGCGGCCCGGCGTCGTTTGGACTGCACGTGTAGCCCGTCGGACTCCAGAGGAAATTCTTTACGGCTTTGAGAGCCCGTGTGTGTCTGATACTCGCTCTCCTTAAATGCCACAAAGTTCTCATTTTCAGTAAGTGTGTTTCTGAATGGCGTTCCAGGGGGTGAGCACCTGCCACCGAGATCAATATAAAAAAAAAAATACCCTCATTCTTCCTGGAAAAAGAGAAACACCCACGTCTGGTTCTAATAATGTGGTACGACGTTTATTTCGAGTTGAAGTAAAAATATTTGAGGTTTTTTTGCAGAATAAAACAGAAGACTTGAGAGAGAAATGAGTGGTTCAACATCTACCACTAGTTCTGATCTTCGGTATGTATGTTCACGTTTATATTATTAAACATGAGGATGTTAAAGCAGAAGTTCGGTGTTCTATATTTTTGTTATTGTCAACCCATGAAAGTCAGCTGCCATTGTGACCAATATTAAAATACTCTCGTTCATCCTGATAAGAGAAACGCCTCGATTTTAATAATGTGATTTATTTCAAGTTGTAGAAATACATTATTTTAGCTTTACACAGGATGAGAAGTACTGTGGTGAAATGAGTGATTCAATATGTACAAGTGGTTCAATATCAATGCATGTTCACATTTGTACAACAGATATTATTAAACAGGTGAAGACCAAAACCAACAACCAGTTTGTCCTTCCCTCCCCCGTTGGTTTCTGTAGAAGATATTCATCTTCTCAAACATTTGGGCACTGTGGTTTCTTTTTAACAAACCCTACAAAGACCGGAGTAAATAGTGCAACTGAGTCAAAATATACTACAAAGTGTTCATGGTAATAAAGGCACATATCACCCACAGCGTTATTTTTGTGTATACACACTATTAGTTAATAGGATTAATTTATTGTTGGTTTTGGTCTCTCTGTCTTTATGTGATGGTGATAAGTATAGTCATGTTAAACATGTTTCTTATCAGTGGGTTACAGGAAGTGGCTTCATAGCCTGCTATAGCACCTTTGAGATGTTCTGATGGCTGGTTTTTTAATCCCTGTTAAACAGTATTTGAATTAAATTCATTAATCAGCTGAAAATCTCATTTGTCCTTCTTGAGTCCGAGCTGCTGCTCAGCCTCCTCGCGTAGTTCGTGTTTCTGGATCTGAAAGACAAGACAGAAAATTGTGTTGAGTATGACAAAGAAAGTTATAGTATATTCTTGTGTCACCTATCTGGAATCATAACAGAAATAGTCTCCAGGCTCTTAAACTTGGCCCCCGTGGTGATGTTTTGTACCCACTGAATACTGAGTGGATTATAAATAAAGTAAAATGAACTAAAGGAGCCTCCGATTAAAGGGCTGGTTTTATCTGATACGCTGCTGTGGGACGAGGTCCGCCGCCCTCTCTAGTTTCATCCAACAGGACGCGGTGTTTGTGCAGACGAGCTATTAGCTCCCTTTCCCTCCCGTCTGGGGGCCTGTTCAAACACCACGCCATGTCGACAGTAAATTATTTCTAACAGCATCCCATGAGGGAAACACAAGAACCAGAGGGGAGTTGGTGTTCTGGTGTTTGGACTAATTTATCACAGACTGCTGCTAATTATCTGCATTTCTCTGGATGCATGATATCGAAATAAACAGTCAAATAAACCTTGTTTGTTTTGTCATTTATACGAATATATGAGCTCTTACCTTTCCAGTAACGGTGAGCGGGTAACTGGTCACAAAAAGTACGTAGCGAGGGATCTTGAAGTGAGCGATCTGAAAGGAGCAGAGTCATTCAAACATGTTTGTCAGGAAGTAAAAGTATAAAATAATTCCAGCTCATTATGAAATAGTAAAAAGCAAATTGGGCCTCACGTGTTGTTTGCAGTAAACTTTGATTTCTTCTGCAGTGCATTCCTCGCCGTCGATCAGTTTGATACAGGCACAGATCTCTTCACCCATACGGGCATCCACAACGCCGACCACCTGACAAACAAGGAAACAACATGTAGCTCTTGTACATGTAGTTCTTCTTACTTTCAGTGTACAGAAACATTAAGATCACACCCAGACACATTTTAAGAGATTTGAAAATACACTTCAAATTACATCACCTCCTTCTCTCTCATTAAAAAAATCTAAATATAGAACTAATGCAGCTGGACACAAGATGTCTCCTGATGAAGTCCATTCTCAGTTTATGAGACCTGGAGCGACTAAGTCAGGAAATAAAATGTGAGTTGCCTATTACATCACTGTGATGTGACAAAATGCTGTCAATCTCAATAAAAAGAGAATAAAAAAGTAAACAACAAAGCAAATATTGATCAAGATCAGCACCAGTGTTTGATGAATTATTATAATTGATGATGCCTCTCCAAAGAAACATTTGGAAAATATTCCTACCTTCTAAAAAAAATATCACGTCATTAGGCAAATAGGGGCATTTAAACTTAAACTGGACAAAAGTGTGAACATCCATCTCTTTCTCGACATCCAGAACTATTTAAAATGTTGTAAAGTGCTGGCTGGCTGAGCTCACCTGTGCCTCCTTGACTTTGGGGTGCGTGTGCAGGAACTGTTCGATCTCCGCCGGGTAAATGTTCTCTCCTCCTCTGATGATCATGTCTTTAATTCTGCCCTCGATTCGGCAGTAGCTGAACGCGTCCATCGAGGCAAGGTCTCTGCAGGAAAACAACAAAACATCACACTGAAATACTTAAAATACTAATTATATATTTATATACTTTCACATTCCATCCGATGCTTCTCAGTCGCGCCAGTAAAAACTAAAGTTTGTGTGACGAGATCTGCAGTAACCGACCGCTTCCGCTCACCCGGTTTTGTACCATCCGCTCTTGGTGATGCACTCTTGAGTTTTGGCTTCGTCGCCCCAGTAACCCAGCATCACGCAGTAGCCTCTCGTCATGAGCTCCCCCGTCGCCCCCAGAGGCACCACCTGACCCGTCGTAGGGTCCACGATTTTAGCCTGTTGAGCGGTCAATTATATATCAGTTATAATACTTGATGATTCTCTTAAAAGGCTTAAAGAATAATTACATTTAATGTAATTAACTTTTAGAGGAATAACATTGTTTTATCATTTAATTCCAACGATATTACTTCATAAATGTCTCTTTTTACACACAAACAGGTTTTTTTCTCTGATTTAACTGTTGCATTAAACACTGGTAATTGTTTTTGATTGACACTCCAGTTTATTAGGTACACCGTTCTAAAATACATTACAAGTTAAAGTCTTATGTTACATTCAAGATTTCACTTTAGTAAAAGTTCAAAAGTATTAATAGCTAAATGTACTCGTCGGGCAGAATGGTCCCTTTCAGAGAGTTATATTATTATTACTACCGGTACTCATTATTAATAATTATCCATTATTATTATCATCATTCTTCTTTCTCTTATTGTTAATATTATTATCATTATTATATATGTCCATCTTCATTTATTTGTGCTGCACTTCTTGTATGAAAAGTGCTATAAAAAATATGATTAGAACATTATTGAGGCTTTAATGTGAAACTAATCTGTTAATGTCACAGCTGGTGGAGGTGGAGCAAATTTTGATTACTTTGTACAGCACTATATCATATTTAATAAACTGATAATCATGTTTTGTTTGTAAAATCTCAATATGTAAAGAAACGTAAGCTGTCAGACAAATGGAGTGCAGTAAAAAGTACAATATTCACCCCTGAGATATAGTGGAGTAGAAGTATCGTGAGATCGAGATACTCAAGTTATAGTACTAAAATTTGTACTTAAAGTACAGGACCTGAATAAATGTACTCAGCAGCCTTTTAGTCTGTGGTGGGAAATAAGTGTATAAAGTTTGTTGACAAACGTGTATTAAATATTTGTTCCTCTTTTGGTTGTATGCATTTGACACAAAGTGATGATGTAATGGTGTCATCAGCAGGTTGGAGTACCTCTGTGTGTTCCACGATGAAGCCGACGGTCTCAGACTTCCTCTCCAGGTTGTCTGTCGGCGACGGGCAGAACGTCACGGGGCTGTTCTCCGTGGTGCCGTATACAACCTGTCAATCACACAAACAGGAAGTGATGAGCAGCAATTCTTAAATTATACCCACAAACCAACAAACCGTAAATCAAAACCAATGTCTTTAATTAACTGATCATGAATAACCTAAGATAGACTAAGTTAGACTAAAGTTAAAAGAGCTCATAGATTCAGAATTAAATTGCTCTTTTTCACAAAAAATGTTTTTTCGTTCGGCGCTCCACAAAAATACCAACATATCTTTTGACCGATTATTTTTCCATAAATACTTTTTTTCTTTAAAATGTCAAACTAGAAGTATGTCAAGTTGCAGTTCCATGTCTGTCAACACCATCAATTTATTCTATGAGACATTTGTGTGAAATTGTCATAATTCCAGGTGTTCCTGAGAAATCAAGTTTATAAGAATGGACTGGACAGACGGACAGAAAACCCCAAAACAAAACGTCTGGCACGAGGACTATAAAGGCCTGTGGTTGAGCCTGACATGGGATCAAGGTGGTGGAGTGAGTGTGGATGAAGGGTCCCCCTGCACATAATTCCCAATGAGTTGATGTCTTTAAACGTCTTGTTTTGTCTGACTTACAGTCCAGAACCCAAATTTATTCACATTACAGTTCGGGGTTCGGCGTAAATCATTAAAATGCAGCAAAATCTTCACATCGGCAAATTCTAAACGACTAAATATTTGCCAACATTGCTTGAAAAAGTGGTCATTTGAATTGAACTTATCAAACAACAGAGATATTTAAGTATGGTAGTTGAGTAAATATACTCAGTTTAGAGCTGAAGGGCTGTAAACCATATAGTCCTCCACATCATTTCAGAGGGAAATAAAGTGCTTTTCCTGATAAGGGACTGGTGGGCCCCATAAAATAGTGTTAACGTGTCCACAGATGCAGATTCAGTCAGAGGGACTGGTGGACAAACCGGGCATTTTAGAGGTGAGAACTTCACCTGGGAAGTCAGGGAGGGAGACGATGTTCCCGATAAAATGCCAGATTTGTTAAGTAAACTCGAGATTCCATTCGCCCTGGGTGGGTCCATCCATCTTCTCAATGCTGCCACCTGAAGCCAAACTGACCCGAGCCAGTCAAAGCCCTCAACCTTCCTTTCTTATTGAAAGCAGGTGTAACGAACACCAAAAGCTTTGTTCTGGTTGTGGCTCAAGTTCATCATTCATTTTTTATTTTTTCCACAGAGACCAAAATTACTCAGTTGAAACCCGAGAGCCACTAAAGACCATTACATAATACTCCATTCCAAAGGAAAGAATGCACGCAGGAATGTAAAGCGGCATCTGAAACTTTCCTTTGTATCTTTCAGCAATTGTTATGACCTGAAACAGCATCTCACGTCTTTGCCATCTGGAGACTATTAGAGGTTATAAAGCAGCGGCTCGTTTTCCTTCGACCGCAGACTGAAAAAACAATAGAGACGTCTGGGCGCGTGAGCCTGACCTGCCACGTTTTTTTAAATTTAAACATTCACCTAGTAACTAAAACTAGTAGACAGCATGTGTGTGTTCCGTTAGGATTTGTCTGCACACGTGCATCCAGCTGAACTTAACCTTCGTTTAAGTTCTGCACAAATACAGGCAGCAAAAAGAAAGTGTGTCCCGCGTCGTCTTCCTGCTCATTCAGGGTTAAATTCTCACAGACACTTGACTTCCTCTTGCAAACCTCTCACCCAGACAAGCCCTCCTCGGTTTTTTCCCCCCCTCAAGTGAACGTTATAAATAGTGCTGTGTGTTCTGTTGAGCGGCCATCCTCCTCTTAAAGTGCGTCGCCCACCTTTCTCTCAGTCGCTCACCTTTTCACTCCTTCTCCCTCCGTCCGTCCGTTTCTCTCTCAACACAAACACACTTCAGTTTGACTTTTCTTCCTCAAAGATCTTCTCTATTTCCCTCTTGGTTGCTTTTTACAGGATATTTCCACTTCTTCTGCTTAAAAAAAAAAATACCGGAAGATACTCCAACGTCAGTATGTGTTGTGTGAGTTGGTTGCTGCTGGGGACCTGCCTCCTGGTCCTGGGCCCCGCGGTGCAGGGCGCCCCGGGCCAGTGCCCCAGCCTGTGCCACTGCCACGGCGATCTTCAGCACGTCATCTGCGACAGCGTCGGGCTGAAAAAGATCCCCCGGTGTCGGAGGTCACCCGCTTGCTGAACCTGCAGAGGAACAACCTGGGCAGCATCCCCACAGGGGCCTTCGGCGAAAGCAAGGGGCTCATCTCTCTGCACATGCAGCACTGTCAGCTCCGAGAGATCGGATCCCAGGCCTTCAAGGGGCTGAAGAAGCTCGTCTACCTCTACCTGTCCAACAACGAGATCAGCAGCATCAAGCCCGGCGCCTTCGAGGACCTGACCGAGCTCACCTACCTCTACCTGGACGGGAACCAGATCGGCGACCTCGCCAGGGGCATCTTCTCCCCCATGATCAACCTCTTCATCCTGCAGCTCAACGACAACAAGCTCCGGGAGCTGCGACCGGGGACTTTCGCGGGCGCCAAGGACTTGCGCTGGCTTCACATGAGTGGGAACGAGCTGACGACCCTGCAGCCGGGCTCCCTGGACGACGTGGAGAACCTCGCCATACTTCACCTGGACAGGAACAGGATGTCCAGCTACCCCACTGCGGCCATGAGCAAACTGCGGGTGTTGGAGGAGCTCACGCTGGGGAAGAACCCCATGAGGACCATCCCTGACATCGCCTTCCAGAGCTTTGGGCGCTACATGGAGAAACTACACCTGGACAACATGGGTCTGGAGAAGGTCAGTCTACGGTTTTACTCGACAGACGAAGCATGATTTAAAAATCTGATGCAAAACATGTTGACATTCAAAGCAGTGGAAACTGCTGCAGCTAAAAAAGAAAAAGAAAAAGAAAGCCAAGCGATCTTTTATTTTCAACTCCATAAATAGCACCATAACTGTAAGGTACGATAGATCGAGTGCTCCTCATCATGTGTCAAAATATCACACATGAATTAAACTACTTTTTTCAGACAGAAGGAAAAGGAAGTCATCCACGGGACATGACGGAGAGGTAACTGTTTCAAGACAAATATGCCAAAAGAAACAATTGCAAGTGATTTCAATCCTCGGCATTCAATGAAATAGTTTAAATTAAGTTGAGAATAACAAGTTCATCTCATGAAAAAGGTCTCTGTGTGTGTCTGTCTTCATATTTGTTTATTTCTTTTGGTCTGGCGAACACAACTCAACTATATTTCATCAGCAGATTTGTGTTCGTAAGTCAACAGGCCTTTTCCACACAGTATACGTCTGGACAAGTGGTTCAAATTCATTAAATCCAATTAAAAACCGATCTTGTGACTGAATCTTCCAAACAGTGGTTGGTTTATGTGTTCCTGCTTTATCTCCATCCGTCTCAGTGTGTCCTGATAATACAAACATTATGCTGCGTCTTTCAATCTTTGGGACGTGAATCTTTATATCTCTCTAGATGTCTAGCGTCGATTTGTTGTGAACATAAAATTGTCTCCATGGCCGTGGCTAAGCTCAACCATCACATGCAAAGTTACTTTTGAAAAAAACTAAAAATGTAAAAGTCCGTTTAAGAATAATTGTCTTAATATAATTAATCAACCGGGGGAAGTAGATTTAAACCTTTTCACCCGTCATGTCTTAATCTTCATCATGACATGATGTTCCAATATCAGAACCATGAGACAGATGTTTCCACAGCTGCCTGTAAAACACCCATCTGTTCATCCAGATCGTTGCCAGCGTGGGTATAATTGTATACAATATAAGCTCTATGTTACACCACACACTACTTCTCAGACATTCCTGAGGGCACATTTGCTTCATACTTGAGGTTAATCCAATATGTGAGTGTACCTGTGCCACAGCATAGCGTTATCCCAGAGGGGAAAACTGTAAAATAACAACCTTCTCACGCTGGGTCTGTGTGAGAGCCAGGTGAATGCAGCAGGACACGGCGAGTAGGGGGAGATTAGAACATTTTTCAACCAAACGCAGGTATTTTTAGGAGTGTTTTTGTTTGCTGGACCTCGGCCAAGCAGTGGCTCAGAGTCAAATTATTACACAAGTCTTATTTTCGGCAAAGGTGTGTTTTCTACTGGAGGGTCTTGTAAACAGGTCAGGAGGGGTGAGGAGACAGGTAAATAGAGGTAGGGTGTTCCACCGGTGCATGAAGGGGAGTATTTTTAGCTTGCCATCGCCCCCGGTTGAATGGACAATTGGGCCCTTTGCGAGCCTTCCTGGCAAAGAGACGACAGAGAGAGCGAAAAACACCTCGGCCACGCTGGAAGTCATCCATCTTCCATTGCTTCAGAATACCAGAACCCTCGGCTACTTGTCGCTCCACGGTGGAAATTTCCGAACAGCCTCATCTCCTCCAGACTCACATAAAACTACCCCTTCAAAGACCAAAGCTCCTCTCTCTCATCCGCCCTCCTCGTCCTCCTGCAGGAGACAAAACTTGACACGACGAAGACCTCGCACCTCTCTGAAGCTTTTAGCGCCCTCGCAGATGCGTATGAAGTAGAAGCGGGAAGAAAAAAGGGAGGGCAGTGACAGACGGTGTTTACATAAGTGCTGGTGCAGAAGCAAGGATGAGAGGAGGCTTTCATGCCAGAGAAACACTGGCGGGATTCCCACATTCTGCATCTATCTGACGGACAGGATGGGTGTGAGCCATGTTTTTATGCAAGCTAAGAATAGTTTTTGGAAGATGTGCATCGATTGATTCATGATTCCTTTAGGCTTTGATGCCCAGCTCCACTTGTTGAAGTGTCCTTGGGCAAGAAACTAAAACCCAAATCATTCCCGATAGCTGGCAGCTTGCATGGTAACTCACTGCCATTGTCGAGTTTGTGAATGACTCAAATGGTCTATAAAAATGCAGCCATTCACCAAAAACAAAACTAGATAGATGCACTCAGTGGAGTGCAGATTTCCGCCAGTTGTCTCTACAACCACCACTGCTGTATTGTGTGATTGAAGGAATAAAACCCACAACAGGCTAACACACCAACGTACAACACACTTCATTCAAACTCAAAAACAAGCATGATGTATGCAGGCAATTGGCTCGAAGAATAAAACAGGCAATAAAAAGGTGTTTTGAGAAAGTGTGAGTCACCGCAACCATGAGATGTCCTTGAGCATGCGGCCACAAATGGCCACCCAAAGATATTAAGCAATTTGCTGCAGCAGAATAAGAGATTAGCAGTGGACAGACACAGAGGTGCACACACACACACACAACTGAATGCATGATCCTCCTGCCTGAGACAAACAGCAGCTCATGTACGGCTCCTCCCTCTCTCTAGTTCTCAGACGGTGCGTTCACGGGTGTGACGGCTGTCAAGTCACTGAACCTGGACAACAACAAGCTTAAGTCTCTCCCAAAAAGCCTCGACTTCGGCACCATCACCAACCTCACCCTCTCCAACAACCAGTGGAGCTGCACATGCCAGCTAGCTCCACTGCGCAGGTAAGGGCACTCTACAGCCATGCTTAGCACCTTTGTTAGGCAGCTAGCACAAACCCTGTCTTATCCCCCTGGTTTTCTACCTGCAGGTGGATGGACTCTAGTCGCATTCGTCCGGACGCAGTGTGTGCATCTCCGCCTCACCAGAAAGGAAAGCAAGTGAGAGACAGCGCCTCCTTCAGTGGCTGCAGAGTCAAGCCGAAGAGAGACAAAAAGGGCACGCGCCATTGAACACGCTGCTGTGCAGGTAACCGCCACTGAAACACGTGACCCGGTGCTAACATCTTCAAATCAAAAAGAGTAAAAATACACAATGAAGGATGAGGGCGATCATTTATTTAATAGGCTTGTTTTTTTGTTGAGAAAACACTCATGTCTGTGCGGTTGAATATGAAGCTGCAGCCAGGACGAGATTAGTTTAGCATAGCATAAAGACTGAAAGCTGTGCACACAAACCCACCACCTCTAAAGCTCACTCAGATAAGATAACATAACATAAAATGTAAATAAGAACATTTCCCCAAATGCTGAACCCTTCCTTTAAAAGTCATTATTTTAGAAAGATATATTTGTTTGATTATCTTTAAAATACACATAACACTGCTTCACCTAAAGACAGTTATTACATTTGTTCACAAAACTGCCAAGGATTCAGTTTCACAATAAAATACTTTTTTAAAAGCTTCGTAATTCATCAGAGGCGTATATTTACTGACTTATTTTACATCAGAGAACTAAATGTTCAAATTGTTTACCACATTATTTCAGACATCTAACCAAAAACACATCGAGGGAACAGGAAGTGTAAAAATGGCGGCTTTAGCAATGTTACTCATAAATCAGCAACATGTGAGAGAAACCGTCGTTTGCAAAAACGCATCTAAATGTGGAACCTTCTTTATAAATGTTAGTTCAGTTAAATGTTTTGATGATGGAACCTGGAGGTTCAGTTTTGTTCCCCACTATTTGAGTCCCTCCTGCGGTGGTTTGTTGTGAAGGTTTTCAGCTGCACTTCTCTTCAATGCGACATTGGATTCAGACGAGGTTGGAGTTGGTTTTGGACCAACCCACAGACAGCTTTGAATGATTTTATTTTCTCTCTCTCTTTCTAAACACAGAACTTTCTGTCCTCCCGTCTGAACTTTTCCATGTTGGCCCTGGGGTCCAGTACACAGAGTCCAGGTCATGATAGTCACTGGGTTGGACGGCAGACTTTGTTTAATTTGGCTGCTGATTTTGTGTCTTTTCCTACAGGACACACCGAAGGAGGAGCCTGTCCAGGTGACTGGCTACACATGCGACGAAAAGCAATGCTAACTCATTCTACTTCAAGACTGTCCATCTATTCATCTGCCAAATAATGTCACTAGTTTAAACACATTCATGTACACACACTTGCTCTGTCTGTCTCCAAAACGCATCAAGAGCTTTATGGACCTGATACGTAACCTTTCTCTTTTGATTATCATCTATTTACATCAAAGACGAAGACATTCAGGTAACCACCAAAATACAGGACGCATTCGAGTAAATGAAGGGGCATGTTGTCTTTTCATGGTGCATTCAGGATCTTCAGGATAAACCGTGAATACAAACAGTCTGAATGTTATGAGGATGATGGTCAACAAAAGTTTCAATGTTTTTATTAGCATGAAGATAAACTCAAACCAGATGAGCTTAAAGGAAATATTCTTTGAGAGATCAATACCACTCTTAGGTTTTGAAGCTACAGCCGGTAGCTTAGCTTAGCATAATGACTGGAAACGGAGGGAAACAGCTAGCCTGGCTCTGTCCAACTGTTACAAAATACTCTCATCAGCACCGTAAAAGCTCACTAATTAACATGTAATATCTTGTTTATTTAATTCATACTAAAAGATGAAAGGAACTCTTTCCACACACTCATTTGATCCACTAATGATAAAGAGAATAATTATTAGTGCAGCTTTAATATACTGGACATGAAGCCTCCTTTATTTTGGTGTTTACCTGTGTTAAAAATGAATAAGCAATGGCTCTAAAAACGATAAAGAGGCAGAGAAACACATCTTCCAAACCACAAAAAAACAATCAGTGAAGAAGACGCTTAAAAGACAATAAGACTTTGAAGATGTGGGTCGGCTTATTAGATGAATCAATCTACAATCTGCTTTCTTTTAGCATCTATGAAACTGGATTTGGTTGTTTTGATAAGAAGAAGTTAATCTATTACTAGATGTATACGTTGTGTTATTCTGTCTTCACTTTAATGCAAAATCTTAATAA
>JAFEUB010000252.1:385000-410273 GCA_024529925.1 Ophthalmolycus amberensis | reverse complement strand
TTGTGCGTCTTTATTAGTTATTATATTATTAGTTACTGTTATTAAGTACAGTGATGATCACTGTGTGTCTTTATTAGTTATTAGTATTATTAGTTACTGTTATTAAGTACTATTGGTGATCACTGTGTCTTTATTAGTTATTAGTGTTATTAGTTACTGTTATTAAGTACAGTGGTGATCACTGTGTGTCTTTATTAGTTATTAGTGTTATTAGTTACTGTTATTAAGTACAGTGGTGATCACTGTGTGTCTTTATTAGTTATTAGTGTTATTAGTTACTGTTATTAAGTACAGTGGTGATCACTGTGTGTCTTTATTAGTTATTAGTGTTATTAGTTACTGTTATTAAGTACAGTGGTGATCACTGTGTGTCTTTATTAGTTGTTAGTATTATTAGTTACTGTTATTAAGTACAGTGGTGATCACTGTGTGTCTTTATTAGTTATTAGTGTTATTAGTTACTGTTATTAAGTACAGTGGTGATCACTGTGTGTCTTTATTAGTTATTAGTGTTATTAGTTACTGTTATTAAGTACAGTGGTGATCACTGTGTCTTTATTAGTTATTAGTATTATTAGTTACTGTTATTAAGTACAGTAGTGATCACTGTGTCTTTATTAGTTATTAGTGTTATTAGTTACTGTTATTAAGTACAGTAGTGATCACTGTGTGTCTTTATTAGTTATTAGTGTTATTAGTTACTGTTATTAAGTACAGTGGTGATCACTGTGTCTTTATTAGTTATTAGTATTATTAGTTACTGTTATTAAGTACAGTGGTGATCACTGTGTCTTTATTAGTTATTAGTATTATTAGTTACTGTTATTAAGTACAGTAGTGATCACTGTGTCTTTATTAGTTATTAGTGTTATTAGTTACTGTTATTAAGTAGTGGTGATCACTGTGTGTCTTTATTAGTTATTAGTGTTATTAGTTACTGTTATTAAGTACAGTAGTGATCACTGTGTGTCTTTATTAGTTATTATATTATTAGTTACTGTTATTAAGTACAGTAGTGATCACTGTGTCTTTATTAGTTATTAGTGTTATTAGTTACTGTTATTAAGTACAGTGGTGGTCACTGTGTGTCTTTATTAGTTATTAGTGTTATTAGTTACTGTTATTAAGTACAGTAGTGATCACTGTGTGTCTTTATTAGTTATTATATTATTAGTTACTGTTATTAAGTACAGTAGTGATCACTGTGTGTCTTTATTAGTTATTAGTATTATTAGTTACTGTTATTAAGTACAGTAGTGATCACTGTGTGTCTTTATTAGTTATTAGTGTTATTAGTTACTGTTATTAAGTACAGTAGTGATCACTGTGTCTTTATTAGTTATTAGTATTATTAGTTACTGTTATTAAGTACAGTTGTGATCACTGTGTGTCTTTATTAGTTATTAGTGTTATTAGTTACTGTTATTAAGTACAGTAGTGATCACTGTGTGTCTTTATTAGTTATTAGTGTTATTAGTTACTGTTATTAAGTACAGTAGTGATCACTGTGTGTCTTTATTAGTTATTAGTATTAGTTACTGTTATTAAGTACAGTGGTGATCACTGTGTGTCTTTATTAGTTATTAGTATTATTAGTTACTGTTATTAAGTACAGTGGGGATCACTGTGTGTCTTTATTAGTTATTAGTATTATTAGTTACTGTTATTAAGTACAGTGGTGATCACTGTGTGTCTTTATTAGTTATTGGTATTGTTAGTTACTGTTATTAAGTACAGTAGTGATCACTGTCTGTCTTTATTAGTTATTAGTATTGTTAGTTACTGTTATTAAGTACAGTAGTGATCACTGTGTGTCTTTATTAGTTATTAGTATTATTAGTTACTGTTATTAAGTACAGTGGTGATCACTGTGTGTCTTTATTAGTTATTAGTATTATTAGTTACTGTTATTAAGTACAGTGGTGATCACTGTGTGTCTTTATTAGTTATTAGTGTTATTAGTTACTGGTATTAAGTACAGTAGTGATCACTGTGTGTCTTTATTAGTTATTAGTGTTATTAGTTACTGTTATTAAGTACAGTGGTGATCACTGTGTGTCTTTATTAGTTATTAGTGTTATTAGTTACTGTTATTAAGTACAGTGGTGATCACTGTGTGTCTTTATTAGTTATTAGTATTATTAGTTACTGTTATTAAGTACAGTAGGGATCACTGTGTGTCTTTATTAGTTATTAGTATTATTAGTTACTGTTATTAAGTACAGTGGTGATCACTGTGTGTCTTTATTAGTTATTAGTGTTATTAGTTACTGTTATTAAGTACAGTGGTGATCACTGTGTCTTTATTAGTTATTAGTGTTATTAGTTCCTGTCATTAAGTACAGTGGTGATCACTGTGTCTTTATTAGTTGTTAGTATTATTAGTTACTGTTATTAAGTACAGTAGTGATCACTGTGTCTTTATTAGTTATTAGTGTTATTAGTTACTGTTATTAAGTACAGTAGTGATCACTGTGTGTCTTTATTAGTTATTATATTATTAGTTACTGTTATTAAGTACAGTAGTGATCACTGTGTGTCTTTATTAGTTATTAGTGTTATTAGTTACTGTTATTAAGTACAGTAGTGATCACTGTGTGTCTTTATTAGTTATTAGTATTATTAGTTACTGTTATTAAGTACAGTGGTGATCACTGTGTGTCTTTATTAGTTATTAGTGTTATTAGTTACTGTTATTAAGTACAGTAGTGATCACTGTGTGTCTTTATTAGTTATTAGTATTATTAGTTACTGTTATTAAGTACAGTAGTGATCACTGTGTGTCTTTATTAGTTATTAGTATTAGTTACTGTTATTAAGTACAGTGGTGATCACTGTGTGTCTTTATTAGTTATTAGTATTATTAGTTAGTTATTAAGTACAGTAGTGATCACTGTGTGTCTTTATTAGTTATTAGTGTTATTAGTTAGTTATTAAGTACAGTGGTGATTACTGTGTCTTTATTAGTTATTAGTATTATTCGTTACTGTTATTAAGTACAGTGGTGATCACTGTGTCTTTATTAGTTATTAGTGTTATTAGTTACTGTTATTAAGTACAGTGGTGATCACTGTGTGTCTTTATTAGTTATTAGTATTATTAGTTACTGTTATTAAGTACAGTGGTGATCACTGTGTGTCTTTATTAGTTATTAGTATTGTTAGTTACTGTTATTAAGTACAGTAGTGATCACTGTGTGTCTTTATTAGTTATTAGTATTATTAGTTACTGTTATTAAGTACAGTGGTGATCACTGTGTGTCTTTATTAGTTATTAGTATTATTAGTTACTGTTATTAAGTACAGTGGTGATCACTGTGTGTCTTTATTAGTTATTAGTATTATTAGTTACTGTTATTAAGTACAGTGATGATCACTGTGTGTCTTTATTAGTTATTAGTATTATTAGTTACTGTTATTAAGTACAGTGGTGATCACTGTGTGTCTTTATTAGTTATTAGTATTGTTAGTTACTGTTATTAAGTACAGTAGTGATCACTGTGTGTCTTTATTAGTTATTAGTATTATTAGTTACTGTTATTAAGTACAGTGGTGATCACTGTGTGTCTTTATTAGTTATTAGTATTATTAGTTACTGTTATTAAGTACAGTGGTGATCACTGTGTGTCTTTATTAGTTATTAGTATTATTAGTTACTGTTATTAAGTACAGTGGTGATCACTGTGTGTCTTTATTAGTTATTAGTATTATTAGTTACTGTTATTAAGTACAGTGATGATCACTGTGTGTCTTTATTAGTTATTAGTATTATTAGTTACTGTTATTAAGTACAGTGGTGATCACTGTGTGTCTTTATTAGTTATTAGTATTATTAGTTACTGTTATTAAGTACAGTGATGATCACTGTGTGTCTTTATTAGTTATTAGTATTATTAGTTACTGTTATTAAGTACAGTGGTGATCACTGTGTGTCTTTATTAGTTATTAGTGTTATTAGTTACTGGTATTAAGTACAGTAGTGATCACTGTGTGTCTTTATTAGTTATTAGTATTATTAGTTACTGTTATTAAGTACAGTGGTGATCACTGTGTGTCTTTATTAGTTATTAGTGTTATTAGTTACTGTTATTAAGTACAGTGGTGATCACTGTGTGTCTTTATTAGTTATTAGTGTTATTAGTTCCTGTCATTAAGTACAGTGGTGATCACTGTGTCTTTATTAGTTGTTAGTATTATTAGTTACTGTTATTAAGTACAGTAGTGATCACTGTGTCTTTATTAGTTATTAGTGTTATTAGTTACTGTTATTAAGTACAGTGGTGATCACTGTGTGTCTTTATTAGTTATTAGTGTTATTAGTTACTGTTATTAAGTACAGTAGTGATCACTGTGTGTCTTTATTAGTTATTAGTATTATTAGTTACTGTTATTAAGTACAGTAGTGATCACTGTGTGTCTTTATTAGTTATTAGTATTAGTTACTGTTATTAAGTACAGTGGTGATCACTGTGTGTCTTTATTAGTTATTAGTATTATTAGTTACTGTTATTAAGTACAGTGGTGATCACTGTGTCTTTATTAGTTATTATATTATTAGTTACTGTTATTAAGTACAGTAGTGATCACTGTGTGTCTTTATTAGTTATTAGTGTTATTAGTTACTGTTATTAAGTACAGTGGTGATTACTGTGTCTTTATTAGTTATTAGTATTATTCGTTACTGTTATTAAGTACAGTGGTGATCACTGTGTCTTTATTAGTTATTAGTGTTATTAGTTACTGTTATTAAGTACAGTGGTGATCACTGTGTGTCTTTATTAGTTATTATTATTATTAGTTACTGTTATTAAGTACAGTGGTGATCACTGTGTGTCTTTATTAGTTATTAGTATTATTAGTTACTGTTATTAAGTACAGTAGTGATCACTGTGTGTCTTTATTAGTTATTAGTATTATTAGTTACTGTTATTAAGTACAGTGGTGATCACTGTGTGTCTTTATTAGTTATTAGTGTTATTAGTTACTGTTATTAAGTACAGTGATGATCACTGTGTGTCTTTATTAGTTATTAGTGTTATTAGTTACTGTTATTAAGTACAGTGGTGATCACTGTGTGTCTTTATTAGTTATTAGTGTTATTAGTTACTGTTATTAAGTACAGTGATGATCACTGTGCGTCTTTATTAGTTATTAGTATTATTAGTTACTGTTATTAAGTACAGTGGTGATCACTGTGTGTCTTTATTAGTTATTAGTATTATTAGTTACTGTTATTAAGTACAGTGGTGATCACTGTGTGTCTTTATTAGTTATTAGTATTATTAGTTACTGTTATTAAGTACAGTAGTGATCACTGTGTGTCTTTATTAGTTACTGTTATTAAGTACAGTAGTGATCACTGTGTGTCTTTATTAGTTATTATATTATTAGTTACTGTTATTAAGTACAGTAGTGATCACTGTGTGTCTTTATTAGTTATTAGTATTATTAGTTACTGTTATTAAGTACAGTAGTGATCACTGTGTGTCTTTATTAGTTATTAGTGTTATTAGTTACTGTTATTAAGTACAGTAGTGATCACTGTGTCTTTATTAGTTATTAGTGTTATTAGTTACTGTTATTAAGTACAGTCGTGATCACTGTGTGTCTTTATTAGTTATTAGTGTTATTAGTTACTGTTATTAAGTACAGTAGTGATCACTGTGTGTCTTTATTAGTTATTAGTATTAGTTACTGTTATTAAGTACAGTGGTGATCACTGTGTGTCTTTATTAGTTATTAGTATTATTAGTTACTGTTATTAAGTACAGTAGTGATCACTGTGTCTTTATTAGTTATTATATTAATAGTTACTGTTATTAAGTACAGTAGTGATCACTGTGTGTCTTTATTAGTTATTATATTATTAGTTACTGTTATTAAGTACAGTGGTGATCACTGTGTCTTTATTAGTTATTATATTATTAGTTACTGTTATTAAGTACAGTGGTGATCACTGTGTCTTTATTAGTTATTATATTATTAGTTACTGTTATTAAGTACAGTGGTGATCACTGTGTCTTTATTAGTTATTATATTAATAGTTACTGTTATTAAGTACAGTAGTGATCACTGTGTGTCTTTATTAGTTATTATATTATTAGTTACTGTTATTAAGTACAGTGGTGATCACTGTGTCTTTATTAGTTATTATATTATTAGTTACTGTTATTAAGTACAGTGGTGATCACTGTGTCTTTATTAGTTATTATATTATTAGTTACTGTTATTAAGTACAGTAGTGATCACTGTGTCTTTATTAGTTATTATATTATTAGTTACTGTTATTAAGTACAGTGGTGATCACTGTGTCTTTATTAGTTATTATATTATTAGTTACTGTTATTAAGTACAGTAGTGATCACTGTGTGTCTTTATTAGTTATTAGTATTATTAGTTACTGTTATTAAGTACAGTAGTGATCACTGTGTGTCTTTATTAGTTATTAGTGTTATTAGTTACTGTTATTAAGTACAGTAGTGATCACTGTGTCTTTATTAGTTATTAGTGTTATTAGTTACTGTTATTAAGTACAGTCGTGATCACTGTGTGTCTTTATTAGTTATTAGTGTTATTAGTTACTGTTATTAAGTACAGTAGTGATCACTGTGTGTCTTTATTAGTTATTAGTATTAGTTACTGTTATTAAGTACAGTGGTGATCACTGTGTGTCTTTATTAGTTATTAGTATTATTAGTTACTGTTATTAAGTACAGTAGTGATCACTGTGTCTTTATTAGTTATTATATTAATAGTTACTGTTATTAAGTACAGTAGTGATCACTGTGTGTCTTTATTAGTTATTATATTATTAGTTACTGTTATTAAGTACAGTAGTGATCACTGTGTCTTTATTAGTTATTATATTATTAGTTACTGTTATTAAGTACAGTGGTGATCACTGTGTCTTTATTAGTTATTATATTATTAGTTACTGTTATTAAGTACAGTAGTGATCACTGTGTGTCTTTATTAGTTATTAGTATTATTAGTTACTGTTATTAAGTACAGTGGTGATTACTGTGTCTTTATTAGTTATTTGTATTATTCGTTACTGTTATTAAGTACAGTGGTGATCACTGTGTGTCTTTATTATTTATTAGTATTATTAGTTACTGTTATTAAGTACAGTGGTGATCACTGTGTGTCTTTATTAGTTATTAGTATTATTAGTTACTGTTATTAAGTACAGTGGTGATCACTGTGTGTCTTTATTAGTTATTAGTATTATTAGTTACTGTTATTAAGTACAGTGGTGATCACTGTGTCTTTATTAGTTATTAGTATTATTAGTTACTGTTATTAAGTACAGTGGTGATCACTGTGTGTCTTTATTAGTTATTAGTATTGTTAGTTACTGTTATTAAGTACAGTAGTGATCACTGTGTGTCTTTATTAGTTATTAGTATTATTAGTTACTGTTATTAAGTACTGTGGTGATCACTGTGCGTCTTTATTAGTTATTAGTATTATTAGTTACTGTTATTAAGTACAGTGGTGATCACTGTGTGTCTTTATTAGTTATTAGTATTATTAGTTACTGTTATTAAGTACAGTGGTGATCACTGTGTGTCTTTATTAGTTATTAGTATTATTAGTTACTGTTATTAAGTACAGTGGTGATCACTGTGTCTTTATTAGTTATTAGTATTATTAGTTACTGTTATTAAGTACAGTGGTGATCACTGTGTGTCTTTATTAGTTATTAGTATTGTTAGTTACTGTTATTAAGTACAGTAGTGATCACTGTGTGTCTTTATTAGTTATTAGTATTATTAGTTACTGTTATTAAGTACAGTGGTGATCACTGTGTGTCTTTATTAGTTATTAGTATTATTAGTTACTGTTATTAAGTACAGTGGTGATCACTGTGTGTCTTTATTAGTTATTAGTATTATTAGTTACTGTTATTAAGTACAGTGGTGATCACTGTGTGTCTTTATTAGTTATTAGTATTGTTAGTTACTGTTATTAAGTACAGTGGTGATCACTGTGTCTTTATTAGTTATTAGTATTATTAGTTACTGTTATTAAGTACAGTGGTGATCACTGTGTGTCTTTATTAGTTATTAGTATTATTAGTTACTGTTATTAAGTACAGTGGTGATCACTGTGTGTCTTTATTAGTTATTAGTGTTATTAGTTACTGGTATTAAGTACAGTAGTGATCACTGTGTGTCTTTATTAGTTATTAGTGTTATTAGTTACTGTTATTAAGTACAGTGATGATCACTGTGTGTCTTTATTAGTTATTAGTATTATTAGTTACTGTTATTAAGTACAGTGGTGATCACTGTGTGTCTTTATTAGTTATTAGTATTATTAGTTACTGTTATTAAGTACAGTGGTGATCACTGTGTGTCTTCATTAGTTATTAGTATTATTAGTTACTGTTATTAAGTACAGTGGTGATCACTGTGTGTCTTTATTAGTTATTAGTATTATTAGTTACTGTTATTAAGTACAGTGGTGATCACTGTGTGTCTTCATTAGTTATTAGTATTATTAGTTACTGTTATTAAGTACAGTGGTGATCACTGTGTGTCTTTATTAGTTATTAGTATTATTAGTTACTGTTATTAAGTACAGTGGTGATCACTGTGTGTCTTTATTAGTTATTAGTATTATTAGTTACTGTTATTAAGTACAGTGGTGATCACTGTGTGTCTTTATTAGTTATTAGTGTTATTAGTTACTGTTATTAAGTACAGTGGTGATCACTGTGTGTCTTTATTAGTTATTAGTATTATTAGTTACTGTTATTAAGTACAGTGGTGATCACTGTGTGTCTTCATTAGTTATTAGTATTATTAGTTACTGTTATTAAGTACAGTGGTGATCACTGTGTGTCTTTATTAGTTATTAGTATTATTAGTTACTGTTATTAAGTACAGTGGTGATCACTGTGTGTCTTTATTAGTTATTAGTATTATTAGTTACTGTTATTAAGTACAGTGGTGATCACTGTGTGTCTTCATTAGTTATTAGTATTATTAGTTACTGTTATTAAGTACAGTGGTGATCACTGTGTGTCTTTATTAGTTATTAGTATTATTAGTTACTGTTATTAAGTACAGTGGTGATCACTGTGTGTCTTCATTAGTTATTAGTATTATTAGTTACTGTTATTAAGTACAGTGGTGATCACTGTGTGTCTTTATTAGTTATTAGTGTTATTAGTTACTGGTATTAAGTACAGTAGTGATCACTGTGTGTCTTTATTAGTTATTAGTATTATTAGTTACTGTTATTAAGTACAGTGGTGATCACTGTGTGTCTTTATTAGTTATTAGTGTTATTAGTTACTGTTATTAAGTACAGTAGTGATCACTGTGTGTCTTTATTAGTTATTAGTATTATTAGTTACTGTTATTAAGTACAGTGGTGATCACTGTGTGTCTTTATTAGTTGTTAGTATTATTAGTTACTGTTATTAAGTACAGTGGTGATCACTGTGTGTCTTTATTAGTTATTAGTGTTATTAGTTACTGTTATTAAGTACAGTAGTGATCACTGTGTGTCTTTATTAGTTATTAGTATTATTAGTTACTTTTATTAAGTACAGTGGTGATCACTGTGTGTCTTTATTAGTTATTAGTGTTATTAGTTACTGTTATTAAGTACAGTGGTGATCACTGTGTCTTTATTAGTTATTAGTGTTATTAGTTACTGTTATTAAGTACAGTGATGATCACTGTGCGTCTTTATTAGTTATTAGTATTATTAGTTACTGTTATTAAGTACAGTGGTGATCACTGTGTGTCTTTATTAGTTATTAGTATTATTAGTTACTGTTATTAAGTACAGTGGTGATCACTGTGTGTCTTTATTAGTTATTAGTGTTATTAGTTACTGTTATTAAGTACAGTAGTGATCACTGTGTGTCTTTATTAGTTACTGTTATTAAGTACAGTAGTGATCACTGTGTGTCTTTATTAGTTATTATATTATTAGTTACTGTTATTAAGTACAGTAGTGATCACTGTGTGTCTTTATTAGTTATTAGTATTATTAGTTACTGTTATTAAGTACAGTAGTGATCACTGTGTGTCTTTATTAGTTATTAGTGTTATTAGTTACTGTTATTAAGTACAGTAGTGATCACTGTGTGTCTTTATTAGTTATTAGTGTTATTAGTTACTGTTATTAAGTAAGTGGTGATCACTGTGTGTCTTTATTAGTTATTAGTGTTATTAGTTACTGTTATTAAGTACAGTAGTGATCACTGTGTGTCTTTATTAGTTATTATATTATTAGTTACTGTTATTAAGTACAGTAGTGATCACTGTGTGTCTTTATTAGTTATTAGTGTTATTAGTTACTGTTATTAAGTACAGTGGTGATCACTGTGTGTCTTTATTAGTTATTAGTGTTATTAGTTACTGTTATTAAGTACAGTAGTGATCACTGTGTGTCTTTATTAGTTATTATATTATTAGTTACTGTTATTAAGTACAGTAGTGATCACTGTGTGTCTTTATTAGTTATTAGTATTATTAGTTACTGTTATTAAGTACAGTAGTGATCACTGTGTGTCTTTATTAGTTATTAGTGTTATTAGTTACTGTTATTAAGTACAGTAGTGATCACTGTGTGTCTTTATTAGTTATTAGTGTTATTAGTTACTGTTATTAAGTACAGTTGTGATCACTGTGTGTCTTTATTAGTTATTAGTGTTATTAGTTACTGTTATTAAGTACAGTGGTGATCACTGTGTGTCTTTATTAGTTATTAGTATTATTAGTTACTGTTATTAAGTACAGTGGTGATCACTGTGTGTCTTCATTAGTTATTAGTATTATTAGTTACTGTTATTAAGTACAGTGGTGATCACTGTGTGTCTTTATTAGTTATTAGTATTATTAGTTACTGTTATTAAGTACAGTGGTGATCACTGTGTGTCTTCATTAGTTATTAGTATTATTAGTTACTGTTATTAAGTACAGTGGTGATCACTGTGTGTCTTTATTAGTTATTAGTGTTATTAGTTACTGGTATTAAGTACAGTAGTGATCACTGTGTGTCTTTATTAGTTATTAGTATTATTAGTTACTGTTATTAAGTACAGTGGTGATCACTGTGTGTCTTTATTAGTTATTAGTGTTATTAGTTACTGTTATTAAGTACAGTAGTGATCACTGTGTGTCTTTATTAGTTATTAGTATTATTAGTTACTGTTATTAAGTACAGTGGTGATCACTGTGTGTCTTTATTAGTTGTTAGTATTATTAGTTACTGTTATTAAGTACAGTGGTGATCACTGTGTGTCTTTATTAGTTATTAGTGTTATTAGTTACTGTTATTAAGTACAGTAGTGATCACTGTGTGTCTTTATTAGTTATTAGTATTATTAGTTACTTTTATTAAGTACAGTGGTGATCACTGTGTGTCTTTATTAGTTATTAGTGTTATTAGTTACTGTTATTAAGTACAGTGGTGATCACTGTGTCTTTATTAGTTATTAGTGTTATTAGTTACTGTTATTAAGTACAGTGATGATCACTGTGCGTCTTTATTAGTTATTAGTATTATTAGTTACTGTTATTAAGTACAGTGGTGATCACTGTGTGTCTTTATTAGTTATTAGTGTTATTAGTTACTGTTATTAAGTACAGTGATGATCACTGTGCGTCTTTATTAGTTATTAGTATTATTAGTTACTGTTATTAAGTACAGTGGTGATCACTGTGTGTCTTTATTAGTTATTAGTATTATTAGTTACTGTTATTAAGTACAGTAGTGATCACTGTGTGTCTTTATTAGTTATTAGTATTATTAGTTACTGTTATTAAGTACAGTGGTGATCACTGTGTGTCTTTATTAGTTATTAGTGTTATTAGTTACTGTTATTAAGTACAGTAGTGATCACTGTGTGTCTTTATTAGTTACTGTTATTAAGTACAGTAGTGATCACTGTGTGTCTTTATTAGTTATTAGTATTATTAGTTACTGTTATTAAGTACAGTAGTGATCACTGTGTGTCTTTATTAGTTATTAGTATTATTAGTTACTGTTATTAAGTACAGTAGTGATCACTGTGTGTCTTTATTAGTTATTAGTGTTATTAGTTACTGTTATTAAGTACAGTAGTGATCACTGTGTCTTTATTAGTTATTAGTGTTATTAGTTACTGTTATTAAGTAGTGGTGATCACTGTGTGTCTTTATTAGTTATTAGTGTTATTAGTTACTGTTATTAAGTACAGTAGTGATCACTGTGTGTCTTTATTAGTTATTATATTATTAGTTACTGTTATTAAGTACAGTAGTGATCACTGTGTCTTTATTAGTTATTAGTGTTATTAGTTACTGTTATTAAGTACAGTGGTGGTCACTGTGTGTCTTTATTAGTTATTAGTGTTATTAGTTACTGTTATTAAGTACAGTAGTGATCACTGTGTGTCTTTATTAGTTATTATATTATTAGTTACTGTTATTAAGTACAGTAGTGATCACTGTGTGTCTTTATTAGTTATTAGTATTATTAGTTACTGTTATTAAGTACAGTAGTGATCACTGTGTGTCTTTATTAGTTATTAGTGTTATTAGTTACTGTTATTAAGTACAGTAGTGATCACTGTGTCTTTATTAGTTATTAGTGTTATTAGTTACTGTTATTAAGTACAGTTGTGATCACTGTGTGTCTTTATTAGTTATTAGTGTTATTAGTTACTGTTATTAAGTACAGTAGTGATCACTGTGTGTCTTTATTAGTTATTAGTATTAGTTACTGTTATTAAGTACAGTGGTGATCACTGTGTGTCTTTATTAGTTATTAGTATTATTAGTGACTGTTATTAAGTACAGTGGGGATCACTGTGTGTCTTTATTAGTTATTAGTATTATTAGTTACTGTTATTAAGTACAGTGGTGATCACTGTGTGTCTTTATTAGTTATTGGTATTGTTAGTTACTGTTATTAAGTACAGTAGTGATCACTGTCTGTCTTTATTAGTTATTAGTATTGTTAGTTACTGTTATTAAGTACAGTAGTGATCACTGTGTGTCTTTATTAGTTATTAGTATTATTAGTTACTGTTATTAAGTACAGTGGTGATCACTGTGTGTCTTTATTAGTTATTAGTATTATTAGTTACTGTTATTAAGTACAGTGGTGATCACTGTGTGTCTTTATTAGTTATTAGTGTTATTAGTTACTGGTATTAAGTACAGTAGTGATCACTGTGTGTCTTTATTAGTTATTAGTATTATTAGTTACTGTTATTAAGTACAGTGGTGATCACTGTGTGTCTTTATTAGTTATTAGTGTTATTAGTTACTGTTATTAAGTACAGTGGTGATCACTGTGTCTTTATTAGTTATTAGTGTTATTAGTTCCTGTCATTAAGTACAGTGGTGATCACTGTGTCTTTATTAGTTGTTAGTATTATTAGTTACTGTTATTAAGTACAGTAGTGATCACTGTGTCTTTATTAGTTATTAGTGTTATTAGTTACTGTTATTAAGTACAGTAGTGATCACTGTGTGTCTTTATTAGTTATTATATTATTAGTTACTGTTATTAAGTACAGTAGTGATCACTGTGTGTCTTTATTAGTTATTAGTATTATTAGTTACTGTTATTAAGTACAGTAGTGATCACTGTGTGTCTTTATTAGTTATTAGTGTTATTAGTTACTGTTATTAAGTACAGTAGTGATCACTGTGTGTCTTTATTAGTTATTAGTATTATTAGTTACTGTTATTAAGTACAGTGGTGATCACTGTGTGTCTTTATTAGTTATTAGTGTTATTAGTTACTGTTATTAAGTACAGTAGTGATCACTGTGTGTCTTTATTAGTTATTAGTATTATTAGTTACTGTTATTAAGTACAGTAGTGATCACTGTGTGTCTTTATTAGTTATTAGTATTAGTTACTGTTATTAAGTACAGTGGTGATCACTGTGTGTCTTTATTAGTTATTAGTATTATTAGTTACTGTTATTAAGTACAGTGGTGATCACTGTGTCTTTATTAGTTATTATATTATTAGTTACTGTTATTAAGTACAGTAGTGATCACTGTGTGTCTTTATTAGTTAGTTACTGTTATTAAGTACAGTAGTGATCACTGTGTGTCTTTATTAGTTATTAGTATTATTAGTTACTGTTATTAAGTACAGTGGTGATCACTGTGTGTCTTTATTAGTTATTAGTATTATTAGTTACTGTTATTAAGTACAGTGATGATCACTGTGTGTCTTTATTAGTTATTAGTATTATTAGTTACTGTTATTAAGTACAGTGGTGATCACTGTGTGTCTTTATTAGTTATTAGTATTGTTAGTTACTGTTATTAAGTACAGTAGTGATCACTGTGTGTCTTTATTAGTTATTAGTATTATTAGTTACTGTTATTAAGTACAGTGGTGATCACTGTGTGTCTTTATTAGTTATTAGTATTATTAGTTACTGTTATTAAGTACAGTGGTGATCACTGTGTGTCTTTATTAGTTATTAGTATTATTAGTTACTGTTATTAAGTACAGTAGTGATCACTGTGTGTCTTTATTAGTTATTATATTATTAGTTACTGTTATTAAGTACAGTGGTGATCACTGTGTGTCTTTATTAGTTATTAGTATTATTAGTTACTGTTATTAAGTACAGTGATGATCACTGTGTGTCTTTATTAGTTATTAGTATTATTAGTTACTGTTATTAAGTACAGTGGTGATCACTGTGTGTCTTTATTAGTTATTAGTATTATTAGTTACTGTTATTAAGTACAGTGATGATCACTGTGTGTCTTTATTAGTTATTAGTATTATTAGTTACTGTTATTAAGTACAGTGGTGATCACTGTGTGTCTTTATTAGTTATTAGTGTTATTAGTTACTGGTATTAAGTACAGTAGTGATCACTGTGTGTCTTTATTAGTTATTAGTATTATTAGTTACTGTTATTAAGTACAGTGGTGATCACTGTGTGTCTTTATTAGTTATTAGTGTTATTAGTTACTGTTATTAAGTACAGTGGTGATCACTGTGTCTTTATTAGTTATTAGTGTTATTAGTTCCTGTCATTAAGTACAGTGGTGATCACTGTGTCTTTATTAGTTGTTAGTATTATTAGTTACTGTTATTAAGTACAGTAGTGATCACTGTGTCTTTATTAGTTATTAGTGTTATTAGTTACTGTTATTAAGTACAGTGGTGATCACTGTGTGTCTTTATTAGTTATTAGTGTTATTAGTTACTGTTATTAAGGACAGTGGTGATCACTGTGTGTCTTTATTAGTTATTAGTATTATTAGTTACTGTTATTAAGTACAGTAGTGATCACTGTGTGTCTTTATTAGTTATTAGTATTAGTTACTGTTATTAAGTACAGTGGTGATCACTGTGTGTCTTTATTAGTTATTAGTATTATTAGTTACTGTTATTAAGTACAGTGGTGATCACTGTGTCTTTATTAGTTATTAGTGTTATTAGTTACTGTTATTAAGTACAGTGGTGATTACTGTGTCTTTATTAGTTATTAGTATTATTCGTTACTGTTATTAAGTACAGTGGTGATCACTGTGTCTTTATTAGTTATTAGTGTTATTAGTTACTGTTATTAAGTACAGTGGTGATCACTGTGTGTCTTTATTAGTTATTATTATTATTAGTTACTGTTATTAAGTACAGTGGTGATCACTGTGTGTCTTTATTAGTTATTAGTATTATTAGTTACTGTTATTAAGTACAGTAGTGATCACTGTGTGTCTTTATTAGTTATTAGTATTATTAGTTACTGTTATTAAGTACAGTGGTGATCACTGTGTGTCTTTATTAGTTATTAGTGTTATTAGTTACTGTTATTAAGTACAGTGATGATCACTGTGTGTCTTTATTAGTTATTAGTGTTATTAGTTACTGTTATTAAGTACAGTGGTGATCACTGTGTGTCTTTATTAGTTATTAGTATTATTAGTTACTGTTATTAAGTACAGTGATGATCACTGTGCGTCTTTATTAGTTATTAGTATTATTAGTTACTGTTATTAAGTACAGTGGTGATCACTGTGTGTCTTTATTAGTTATTAGTATTATTAGTTACTGTTATTAAGTACAGTAGTGATCACTGTGTGTCTTTATTAGTTATTAGTATTATTAGTTACTGTTATTAAGTACAGTGGTGATCACTGTGTGTCTTTATTAGTTATTAGTGTTATTAGTTACTGTTATTAAGTACAGTAGTGATCACTGTGTGTCTTTATTAGTTACTGTTATTAAGTACAGTAGTGATCACTGTGTGTCTTTATTAGTTATTATATTATTAGTTACTGTTATTAAGTACAGTAGTGATCACTGTGTGTCTTTATTAGTTATTAGTGTTATTAGTTACTGTTATTAAGTACAGTAGTGATCACTGTGTCTTTATTAGTTATTAGTGTTATTAGTTACTGTTATTAAGTACAGTCGTGATCACTGTGTGTCTTTATTAGTTATTAGTGTTATTAGTTACTGTTATTAAGTACAGTAGTGATCACTGTGTGTCTTTATTAGTTACTGTTATTAAGTACAGTGATGATCACTGTGTGTCTTTATTAGTTATTAGTATTATTAGTTACTGTTATTAAGTACAGTGGTGATCACTGTGTGTCTTTATTAGTTATTAGTGTTATTAGTTACTGGTATTAAGTACAGTAGTGATCACTGTGTGTCTTTATTAGTTATTAGTATTATTAGTTACTGTTATTAAGTACAGTGGTGATCACTGTGTGTCTTTATTAGTTATTAGTGTTATTAGTTACTGTTATTAAGTACAGTGGTGATCACTGTGTCTTTATTAGTTATTAGTGTTATTAGTTCCTGTCATTAAGTACAGTGGTGATCACTGTGTCTTTATTAGTTGTTAGTATTATTAGTTACTGTTATTAAGTACAGTAGTGATCACTGTGTCTTTATTAGTTATTAGTGTTATTAGTTACTGTTATTAAGTACAGTGGTGATCACTGTGTGTCTTTATTAGTTATTAGTGTTATTAGTTACTGTTATTAAGGACAGTGGTGATCACTGTGTGTCTTTATTAGTTATTAGTATTATTAGTTACTGTTATTAAGTACAGTAGTGATCACTGTGTGTCTTTATTAGTTATTAGTATTAGTTACTGTTATTAAGTACAGTGGTGATCACTGTGTGTCTTTATTAGTTATTAGTATTATTAGTTACTGTTATTAAGTACAGTGGTGATCACTGTGTCTTTATTAGTTATTAGTGTTATTAGTTACTGTTATTAAGTACAGTGGTGATTACTGTGTCTTTATTAGTTATTAGTATTATTCGTTACTGTTATTAAGTACAGTGGTGATCACTGTGTCTTTATTAGTTATTAGTGTTATTAGTTACTGTTATTAAGTACAGTGGTGATCACTGTGTGTCTTTATTAGTTATTATTATTATTAGTTACTGTTATTAAGTACAGTGGTGATCACTGTGTGTCTTTATTAGTTATTAGTATTATTAGTTACTGTTATTAAGTACAGTAGTGATCACTGTGTGTCTTTATTAGTTATTAGTATTATTAGTTACTGTTATTAAGTACAGTGGTGATCACTGTGTGTCTTTATTAGTTATTAGTGTTATTAGTTACTGTTATTAAGTACAGTGATGATCACTGTGTGTCTTTATTAGTTATTAGTGTTATTAGTTACTGTTATTAAGTACAGTGGTGATCACTGTGTGTCTTTATTAGTTATTAGTATTATTAGTTACTGTTATTAAGTACAGTGATGATCACTGTGCGTCTTTATTAGTTATTAGTATTATTAGTTACTGTTATTAAGTACAGTGGTGATCACTGTGTGTCTTTATTAGTTATTAGTATTATTAGTTACTGTTATTAAGTACAGTAGTGATCACTGTGTGTCTTTATTAGTTATTAGTATTATTAGTTACTGTTATTAAGTACAGTGGTGATCACTGTGTGTCTTTATTAGTTATTAGTGTTATTAGTTACTGTTATTAAGTACAGTAGTGATCACTGTGTGTCTTTATTAGTTACTGTTATTAAGTACAGTAGTGATCACTGTGTGTCTTTATTAGTTATTATATTATTAGTTACTGTTATTAAGTACAGTAGTGATCACTGTGTGTCTTTATTAGTTATTAGTGTTATTAGTTACTGTTATTAAGTACAGTAGTGATCACTGTGTCTTTATTAGTTATTAGTGTTATTAGTTACTGTTATTAAGTACAGTCGTGATCACTGTGTGTCTTTATTAGTTATTAGTGTTATTAGTTACTGTTATTAAGTACAGTAGTGATCACTGTGTGTCTTTATTAGTTATTAGTATTAGTTACTGTTATTAAGTACAGTGGTGATCACTGTGTGTCTTTATTAGTTATTAGTATTATTAGTTACTGTTATTAAGTACAGTAGTGATCACTGTGTCTTTATTAGTTATTATATTATTAGTTACTGTTATTAAGTACAGTGGTGATCACTGTGTCTTTATTAGTTATTATATTATTAGTTACTGTTATTAAGTACAGTAGTGATCACTGTGTGTCTTTATTAGTTATTAGTATTATTAGTTACTGTTATTAAGTACAGTGGTGATTACTGTGTCTTTATTAGTTATTAGTATTATTCGTTACTGTTATTAAGTACAGTGGTGATCACTGTGTGTCTTTATTATTTATTAGTATTATTAGTTACTGTTATTAAGTACAGTGGTGATCACTGTGTGTCTTTATTAGTTATTAGTATTATTAGTTACTGTTATTAAGTACAGTGGTGATCACTGTGTGTCTTTATTAGTTATTAGTATTATTAGTTACTGTTATTAAGTACAGTGGTGATCACTGTGTCTTTATTAGTTATTAGTATTATTAGTTACTGTTATTAAGTACAGTGGTGATCACTGTGTGTCTTTATTAGTTATTAGTATTGTTAGTTACTGTTATTAAGTACAGTAGTGATCACTGTGTGTCTTTATTAGTTATTAGTATTATTAGTTACTGTTATTAAGTACTGTGGTGATCACTGTGCGTCTTTATTAGTTATTAGTATTATTAGTTACTGTTATTAAGTACAGTGGTGATCACTGTGTGTCTTTATTAGTTATTAGTATTATTAGTTACTGTTATTAAGTACAGTGGTGATCACTGTGTGTCTTTATTAGTTATTAGTATTGTTAGTTACTGTTATTAAGTACAGTGGTGATCACTGTGTCTTTATTAGTTATTAGTATTATTAGTTACTGTTATTAAGTACAGTGGTGATCACTGTGTGTCTTTATTAGTTATTAGTATTATTAGTTACTGTTATTAAGTACAGTGGTGATCACTGTGTCTTCATTAGTTATTAGTATTATTAGTTACTGTTATTAAGTACAGTGGTGATCACTGTGTGTCTTTATTAGTTATTAGTGTTATTAGTTACTGGTATTAAGTACAGTAGTGATCACTGTGTGTCTTTATTAGTTATTAGTATTATTAGTTACTGTTATTAAGGACAGTGGTGATCACTGTGTGTCTTTATTAGTTATTAGTGTTATTAGTTACTGTTATTAAGTACAGTGGTGATCACTGTGTGTCTTTATTAGTTATTAGTGTTATTAGTTACTGTTATTAAGTACAGTAGTGATCACTGTGTGTCTTTATTAGTTATTAGTGTTATTAGTTACTGGTATTAAGTACAGTAGTGATCACTGTGTGTCTTTATTAGTTATTAGTATTATTAGTTACTGTTATTAAGGACAGTGGTGATCACTGTGTGTCTTTATTAGTTATTAGTATTATTAGTTACTGTTATTAAGGACAGTGGTGATCACTGTGTGTCTTTATTAGTTATTAGTGTTATTAGTTACTGGTATTAAGTACAGTAGTGATCACTGTGTGTCTTTATTAGTTATTAGTATTATTAGTTACTGTTATTAAGGACAGTGGTGATCACTGTGTGTCTTTATTAGTTATTAGTGTTATTAGTTACTGTTATTAAGTACAGTGGTGATCACTGTGTGTCTTTATTAGTTATTAGTGTTATTAGTTACTGTTATTAAGTACAGTAGTGATCACTGTGTGTCTTTATTAGTTATTAGTATTATTAGTTACTGTTATTAAGTACAGTAGTGATCACTGTGTGTCTTTATTAGTTATTAGTATTATTAGTTACTGTTATTAAGTACAGTGGTGATCACTGTGTGTCTTTATTAGTTATTAGTATTATTAGTTACTGTTATTAAGTACAGTGGTGATCACTGTGTGTCTTTATTAGTTATTAGTGTTATTAGTTACTGTTATTAAGTACAGTGGTGATCACTGTGTGTCTTTATTAGTTATTATATTATTAGTTACTGTTATTAAGTACAGTGGTGATCACTGTGTGTCTTTATTAGTTATTAGTATTATTAGTTACTGTTATTAAGTACAGTGGTGATCACTGTGTGTCTTTATTAGTTATTAGTGTTATTAGTTACTGTTATTAAGTACAGTGGTGATCACTGTGTCTTTATTAGTTATTAGTGTTATTAGTTACTGTTATTAAGTACAGTGATGATCACTGTGCGTCTTTATTAGTTATTAGTATTATTAGTTACTGTTATTAAGTACAGTGGTGATCACTGTGTGTCTTTATTAGTTATTAGTGTTATTAGTTACTGTTATTAAGTACAGTGGTGATCACTGTGTCTTTATTAGTTATTAGTGTTATTAGTTACTGTTATTAAGTACAGTGGTGATCACTGTGTCTTTATTAGTTATTAGTGTTATTAGTTACTGTTATTAAGTACAGTGATGATCACTGTGCGTCTTTATTAGTTATTAGTATTATTAGTTACTGTTATTAAGTACAGTGGTGATCACTGTGTGTCTTTATTAGTTATTAGTGTTATTAGTTACTGTTATTAAGTACAGTGATGATCACTGTGCGTCTTTATTAGTTATTAGTATTATTAGTTACTGTTATTAAGTACAGTGGTGATCACTGTGTGTCTTTATTAGTTATTAGTATTATTAGTTACTGTTATTAAGTACAGTAGTGATCACTGTGTGTCTTTATTAGTTATTAGTATTATTAGTTACTGTTATTAAGTACAGTGGTGATCACTGTGTGTCTTTATTAGTTATTAGTGTTATTAGTTACTGTTATTAAGTACAGTAGTGATCACTGTGTGTCTTTATTAGTTACTGTTATTAAGTACAGTAGTGATCACTGTGTGTCTTTATTAGTTATTATATTATTAGTTACTGTTATTAAGTACAGTAGTGATCACTGTGTGTCTTTATTAGTTATTAGTATTATTAGTTACTGTTATTAAGTACAGTAGTGATCACTGTGTGTCTTTATTAGTTATTAGTGTTATTAGTTACTGTTATTAAGTACAGTAGTGATCACTGTGTCTTTATTAGTTATTAGTGTTATTAGTTACTGTTATTAAGTACAGTAGTGATCACTGTGTGTCTTTATTAGTTATTATATTATTAGTTACTGTTATTAAGTACAGTAGTGATCACTGTGTGTCTTTATTAGTTATTAGTGTTATTAGTTACTGTTATTAAGTACAGTAGTGATCACTGTGTGTCTTTATTAGTTATTAGTATTAGTTACTGTTATTAAGTACAGTGGTGATCACTGTGTGTCTTTATTAGTTATTAGTATTATTAGTTACTGTTATTAAGTACAGTAGTGATCACTGTGTCTTTATTAGTTATTATATTAATAGTTACTGTTATTAAGTACAGTAGTGATCACTGTGTGTCTTTATTAGTTATTAGTATTATTAGTTACTGTTATTAAGTACAGTAGTGATCACTGTGTCTTTATTAGTTATTATATTATTAGTTACTGTTATTAAGTACAGTGGTGATCACTGTGTCTTTATTAGTTATTATATTATTAGTTACTGTTATTAAGTACAGTAGTGATCACTGTGTGTCTTTATTAGTTATTAGTATTATTAGTTACTGTTATTAAGTACAGTGGTGATCACTGTGTGTCTTTATTAGTTATTAGTATTATTAGTTACTGTTATTAAGTACAGTGGTGATCACTGTGTGTCTTTATTAGTTATTAGTATTATTAGTTACTGTTATTAAGTACAGTGGTGATCACTGTGTCTTTATTAGTTATTAGTATTATTAGTTACTGTTATTAAGTACAGTGGTGATCACTGTGTGTCTTTATTATTTATTAGTATTATTAGTTACTGTTATTAAGTACAGTGGTGATCACTGTGTGTCTTTATTAGTTATTAGTATTATTAGTTACTGTTATTAAGTACAGTGGTGATCACTGTGTGTCTTTATTAGTTATTAGTATTATTAGTTACTGTTATTAAGTACAGTGGTGATCACTGTGTGTCTTTATTAGTTATTAGTATTATTAGTTACTGTTATTAAGTACAGTGGTGATCACTGTGTGTCTTTATTAGTTATTAGTATTATTAGTTACTGTTATTAAGTACAGTGGTGATCACTGTGTCTTTATTAGTTATTAGTATTATTAGTTACTGTTATTAAGTACAGTGGTGATCACTGTGTGTCTTTATTAGTTATTATATTATTAGTTACTGTTATTAAGTACAGTAGTGATCACTGTGTGTCTTTATTAGTTATTAGTATTATTAGTTACTGTTATTAAGTACTGTGGTGATCACTGTGCGTCTTTATTAGTTATTAGTATTATTAGTTACTGTTATTAAGTACAGTGGTGATCACTGTGTGTCTTTATTAGTTATTAGTATTATTAGTTACTGTTATTAAGTACAGTGGTGATCACTGTGTGTCTTTATTAGTTATTAGTATTGTTAGTTACTGTTATTAAGTACAGTGGTGATCACTGTGTCTTTATTAGTTATTAGTATTATTAGTTACTGTTATTAAGTACAGTGGTGATCACTGTGTGTCTTTATTAGTTATTAGTATTATTAGTTACTGTTATTAAGTACAGTGGTGATCACTGTGTCTTCATTAGTTATTAGTATTATTAGTTACTGTTATTAAGTACAGTGGTGATCACTGTGTGTCTTTATTAGTTATTAGTGTTATTAGTTACTGGTATTAAGTACAGTAGTGATCACTGTGTGTCTTTATTAGTTATTAGTATTATTAGTTACTGTTATTAAGTACAGTGGTGATCACTGTGTGTCTTTATTAGTTATTAGTGTTATTAGTTACTGTTATTAAGTACAGTAGTGATCACTGTGTGTCTTTATTAGTTATTAGTATTATTAGTTACTGTTATTAAGTACAGTGGTGATCACTGTGTGTCTTTATTAGTTATTAGTGTTATTAGTTACTGTTATTAAGTACAGTGGTGATCACTGTGTGTCTTTATTAGTTATTATATTATTAGTTACTGTTATTAAGTACAGTGGTGATCACTGTGTGTCTTTATTAGTTATTAGTATTATTAGTTACTGTTATTAAGTACAGTGGTGATCACTGTGTCTTTATTAGTTATTAGTGTTATTAGTTACTGTTATTAAGTACAGTGGTGATCACTGTGTGTCTTTATTAGTTGTTAGTATTATTAGTTACTGTTATTAAGTACAGTGGTGATCACTGTGTGTCTTTATTAGTTATTATATTATTAGTTACTGTTATTAAGTACAGTGGTGATCACTGTGTGTCTTTATTAGTTATTATATTATTAGTTACTATTATTAAGTACAGTGGTGATCACTGTGTGTCTTTATTAGTTATTAGTATTATTAGTTACTGTTATTAAGTACAGTGATCATGTGACCAGACACTAACTTATCAAAAGTCTCTCCAGCTGTTAAAGCCGACTGACAGCTGATCAGCTGTGATCAGCTGATCCTCCGTCATCAGAAACAGACGTCTCGTCACGTGACGCTTCAGAGGAAAGGACGTCTCATGTCTCTTAACACATATTTCCTCGTTCCTCTCTCCTCGCATGTTTTCCTCCATGCATCCCTGGTGGGAGGGACTAGGACGCAAGGAAAGGACCCAAGTGAGGGAAACGGGGATAAAGTTAAGAGACTTGAGATGAACCCCTGGAGGAGCAGCGCTCGCGCTCGCCTGTAGAGACTCGTCACTAGATCGTTATGATTATCTCTGAGATCAGCTAAAGGTAAACACATGTGTAACCGATGTAGATGAATTATGGTCCGTTATATTTAGTGTATGAGTTCATAATAGTGTTATTAATCACACCTGTTGAACTCTTCCTGACTTTACTCAAACCAAGCCAAATTAAGAATAAAACACATTTTGTGAAATATTCTCTCCCAATATTGTGTATTTCTATGTTAATATTATAATTTATTTTTCTCAAACCACATTTATTTCCAACGACACTGAACTCACTTTTTTAGACAAACTAGAGAAAGTGAACTCAGATACATGTAGTGCTACATACATACCGTACTTTCCGGACTATAGGCCGCACCTGCAGATAGGCCGCACCTGCTCATTTTTAAAAGAAAAAAGAATTTGTTCATCAATAAGCCGCACTTGTCTATAAGCCGCAGGTGTCCCCGTTGAACGGCAAGATGCTTTTAACAGTACTAAAGTTGTCTTCTTCTCTGAACATCATAACATGTCCGACTCGCTAGCTTCTAAGCTAATTTTAACATTACCGCCAATGGGGAAATGCTAACCGCGATTAGCATTAGCGAATATAATATATCTTCGTACATCTTTTCATGCTTCATACAGACATACTTACAGACTAAGGTCTCTCAAGGCTACCAAACGGAAGAAGTAAAACGAAGCAGCGTGTCTTCTCATTAGAATCTAAAAGCAACGAGGCAATAACTGTTATTGTTGTAACTCGTAGCTCTGAATAGCATTGACGGCTAACTGGCTTGGCCGCTTAATAGGGCTGATGACGCCGCTGGTCACGGCTCTCGCTAATCGCTCCAATAACAGCTGATTCCTCCACAGAAATGCAGACTTTTACTGCACAACAGCAGCTAGCTGTTGTGCTAGCTGTTGTGCTTGCAGCAACGCTTGAAATTAGTTATCCATGTTGAAATGAATTACTGGTCGCCCTGCTGTTTGTTGACGGAGTGGTCATGGCTGGTAATGACCAATCCAGGAGCGAGCACGGGTGTGGGCTCATGTTTTCTAACACACATCCGTATCCGACTTTGGCGGCACAAAGCTAGTTAGCCTATGAAAATCCATACATTAGCCGCACCGTTGTAAAAGCCGCAGTCTCAAAGCGTGTGAAAAAAAGTAGCGGCTTATATGCCGGAATTTACGGTAGTTATATAACAGATGTAATGTTAATGTTGTGTTAATATTCATGTTAATATTATTGTTTACTGTTTTATAGTGATGCTTTGGCAAACACGTCATGGCCACGCCCACTTA
>JAFEUB010000252.1:302500-372500 GCA_024529925.1 Ophthalmolycus amberensis | reverse complement strand
TGAACATTTACATTGTAGCATTCTAAGTTAGATTATTTCCTTCGTTTTTTAATCTTCTTTTTTTTAATGACATTTTTCCTCCTGTAAGTGACTCTGTGGCGCAATGGACAGCGCTTTCGACTTCTAGATTGTCTAAATAAGTCATCCAAAGGTTGTGCGTTCGAGTCCCACCAGAGTTGACATTTAGATACTGCATTTCATGACAAATGGAAGTGGTGAACCTTGAAACTGTGGAATTCCTGCTTGAAATATTGAATTTACCAGTTGTTAAATTTAGAGATTTTTGTCTTGAGTCCAACCAAAGTCAAGTTTTACATGCAGAACTTGTGAACCTTTACATTGTAGCATTCTAGGTTAGATTATTTCCTTCGTTTTTTAAACTTCTTTTTTTTAATGACATTTTTCCTCTTGTAAGTGACTCTGTGGCGCAATGGACAGCGCGTTGGACTTCTAGTTGGTCTAAATAAGTCTTTCAAAGGTTGTGGGTTTGAGTCCCACCAGAGTTGAACTTTACATACTGCATTTCATGACAAATGGCATTGGTGAAACTGTGGAATTCCTGCTTGAAATCATGCCTTCATGCTGAAATATTGAATTTACCAGAAGTTAAACTCAGAGGTTTTTGGCTTGAGTCCAACCAAAGTCAAGTTTTACATGCAGAACTTGTGAACCTTTACATTGTAGCATTCTAGGTTAGATTATTTCCTTCGTTTTTCTTCTCTTCTTTTTTTTAATGACATTTTTCCTCCTGTAAGTGACTCTGTGGCGCAACGGACAGCGCGTTGGACTTCTAGTTGGTCTAAATAAGTCATTCAAAGGTTGTGGGTTCAAGTCCCACCGGAGTTGACCTTTAGATACTGCATTTCATGACAAATGGCAGTGGTGAACCTTGAAACTGTGGAATTCCTGCTTGAAATAATGAATTTACCAGTTGTTAAATTTAGAGATTTTTGTCTTGAGTCCAACCAAAGTCAAGTTTTACATGCAGAACTTGTGAACCTTTACATTGTAGCATTCTGGGTTAGATTATTTCCTTCGTTTTTCTTCTCTTCTTTTTTTTAATGACATTTTTCCTCATGTAAGTGACTCTGTGGCACAATGGACAGCGCGTTGGACTTCTAGTTGGTCTAAATAAGTCATTCAAAGGTTGTGGGTTCAAATCCCACCGGAGTTGACCTTTAGATACTGCATTTCATGACAAATTGCAGTGGTGAAACTGTGGAATTCCTGCTTGAAATAATCCCTTCATGCTGAAATAATGAATTTACCAGTTGTTCAATTTAGAGATTTTTGGCTCGAGTCCAACCAATGTGAAGTTTTACATGCAGAACTTGTGAACCTTTACATTGTCGCATTCTAGGTTAGATTATTTCCTTCGTTTTTCTTCTCTTCTTTTTTTTAATGACATTTTTCCTCCTGTAAGTGACTCTGTGGCGCAATGGACAGCGCGTTGGACTCCTAGTTGGTCTAAATAAGTCATTCAAAGGTTGTGGGTTCGAGTCCCACCAGAGTTGTCCTTTAGATACTGCATTTCATGACAAATGGCAGTGGTGAACCTTGAAACTGTGGAATTCCTGCTTGAAATAATCCCTTCATCCTGAAATATTGAATTTACCAGAAGTTAAACTGAGAGGTTTTTGGCTTGAGTCCAACCAAAGTCAAGTTTTACATGCAGAACTTGTGAACCTTTACATTGTAGCATTCTAGGTTAGATTATTTCCTTCGTTTTTTAATCTTCTTTTTTTAAATGACTTTTTCCTCCTGTAAGTGACTCTGTGGCGCAATGGACAGCGCTTTCGACTTCTAGATTGTCTAAATAAGTCATCCAAAGGTTGTGTGTTCGAGTCCCACCAGAGTTGACCTTTAGATACTACATTTCATGACAAATGGAAGTGGTGAACCTTGAAACTGTGGAATTCCTGCTTGAAATAATGAATTTACCAGTTGTTAAATTCAGAGATTTTTGTCTTGAGTCCAAACAAAGTCAAGTTTTACATGCAGAACTTGTGAACCTTTACATTGTAGCATTCTGGGTTAGATTATTTCCTTCGTTTTTCTTCTCTTCTTTTTTTTAATGACATTTTTCCTCCTGCAAGTGACTCTGTGGCGCAATGGACAGTGCTTTGGACTTCTAGTTGGTCTAAATAAGTCATTCAAAGGTTGTGGGTTCGAGTCCCACCAGAGTTGTCCTTTAGATACTGCATTTCATGACAAATGGCAGTGGTGAACCTTGAAACTGTGGAATTCCTGCTTGAAATAATCCCTTCATCCTGAAATATTGAATTTACCAGAAGTTAAACTGAGAGGTTTTTGGCTTGAGTCCAACCAAAGTCAAGTTTTACATGCAGAACTTGTGAACCTTTACATTGTAGCATTCTAGGTTAGATTATTTCCTTCGTTTTTTAATCTTCTTTTTTTAATGACATTTTTCCTCCTGTAAGTGACTCTGTGGCGCAATGGACAGCACGTTGGACTTCCAATTGGTCTAAATAAGTCTTTCAAAGGTTGTGGGGTCGAGTCCCACCAGAGTTGAACTTTACATACTGCATTTCATGACAAATGGCAGTGGTGAAACTGTGGAATTCCTGCTTGAAATCATGCCTTCATGCTGAAATATTGAATTTACCAGAAGTTAAACTCAGAGGTTTTTGGCTTGAGTCCAACCAAAGTCAAGTTTTACATGCAGAACTTGTGAACCTTTACATTGTAGCATTGTAGGTTAGATTATTTCCTTCGTTTTTCTTCTCTTCTTTTTTTTAATGACATTTTTCCTCCTGTAAGTGACTCTGTGGCGCAATGGACAGCGCGTTGTGCTTCTAGTTGGTCAAAATAAGTCATTCAAAGGTTGTGGGTTCGAGTCCCACCAGAGTTGTTCTTTAGATACTGCATTTCATGACAAATGGCAGTGGTGAACCTTGAAACTGTGGAATTCCTGCTTGAAATAATCCCTTCATCCTGAAATATTGAATTTACCAGAAGTTAAACTGAGAGGTTTTTGGCTTGAGTCCAACCAAAGTCAAGTTTTACATGCAGAACTTGTGAACCTTTACATTGTAGCATTCTAGGTTAGATTATTTCATTCGTTTTTTAATCTTCTTTTTTTTAATGACATTTTTTCTCCTGTAAGTGACTCTGTGGCGCAATGGACAGCGCGTTGGACTTCTAGTTAGTCTAAATAAGTCATTCAAAGGTTGTGGGGTTGAGTCCCACCAGAGTTGACCTTTAGATACTGCATTTCATGACAAATGGCAGTGGTGAAACTGTGGAATTCCTGCTTGAAATAATCCCTTCATGCTGAAATATTGAATTTACCAGAAGTTAAACTCAGAGGTTTTTGGCTTGAGTACAACCAAGGTCAAGTTTTACATGCAGAAGTTGTGAACCTTTACATTGTAGCATTCTAGGTTAGATTATGTCCTTCGTTTTTCTTATCTTCTTTTTTTTAATGACATTTTTCTGCCTGTAAGTGACTCTGTGGCGCAATGGACAGCGCGTTGGACTTCTAGTTGGTCTAAATAAGTCTTTCAAAGGTTGTGGGTTCGAGTCCCATCTGAGTTGAACTTTACATACTGCATTTCATGACAAATGGCAGTGGTGGAACTGTGGAATTCCTGCTTGAAATAATCCCTTCATGCTGAAATATTGAATTTACCAGTTGTTAAATTTAGAGATTTTTGTCTTGAGTCCAACCAAAGTCAAGTTTTACATGCAGAACTTGTGAACCTTTACATTGTAGCATTCTAGGTTAGATTATTTCCTTCGTTTTTCTTCTCTTCTTTTTGTTAATGACATTTTTACTTCTGTAAGTGACTCTGTGGCGCAATGGACAGCGCGTTGGACTTCTAGTTGGTCTAAATAAGTCATTCAAAGGTTGTGGGTTCGAGTCCCACCAGAGTTGTCCTTTAGATACTGCATTTCATGACAAATGGCAGTGGTGAACCTTGAAACTGTGGAATTCCTACTTGAAATAATCCCTTCATCCTGAAATATTGAATTTACCAGAAGTTAAACTGAGAGGTTTTTGGCTTGAGTCCAACCAAAGTCACGTTTTACATGCAGAACTTGTGAACCTTTACATTGTAGCATTCTAGGTTAGATTATTTCCTTCGTTTTTTAATCTTCTTTTTTTTAATGACATTTTTCCTCCTGTAAGTGACTCTGTGGCGCAATGGACAGCACGTTGGACTTCTAATTGGTCTAAATAAGTCTTTCAAAGGTTGTGGGGTCGAGTCCCACCAGAGTTGAACTTTACATACTGCATTTCATGACAAATGGCAGTGGTGAAACTGTGGAATTCCTGCTTGAAATCATGCCTTCATGCTGAAATATTGAATTTACCAGAAGTTAAACTCAGAGGTTTTTGGCTTGAGTCCAACCAAAGTCAAGTTTTACATGCAGAACTTGTGAACCTTTACATTGTAGCATTCTAGGTTAGATTATTTCCTTCGTTTTTCTTCTCTTCTTTTTGTTAATGACATTTTTACTTCTGTAAGTGACTCTGTGGCGCAATGGACAGCGCGTTGGACTTCTAGTTGGTCTAAATAAGTCATTCAAAGGTTGTGGGTTCGAGTCCCATCAGAGTTGACCTTTAGATGCTGCATTTCATGACAAATGGCAGTGGTGAAACTGTGGAATTCCTTCTTGAAATAATCCCTGCATGCTGAAATAATGAATTTACCAGGTGTTAAATTTAGAGATTTTTGGCTTGAGTCCAACCAATGTGAAGTTTTACATGCAGAACTTGTGAACCTTTACATTGTCGCATTCTAGGTTAGATTATTTCCTTCGTTTTTCTTCTCTTCTTTTTTTTAATGACATTTTTCCTCCTGTAAGTGACTCTGTGGCGCAATGGACAGCGCGCTGGACTTCTAGATTGTCTAAATAAGTCATTCAAAGGTTGTGTGTTCGAGTCCCACCAGAGTTGACCTTTAGATACTGCATTTCATGACAAATGGCAGTGGTGAACTGTGGAATTCCTGCTTGAAACAATGAATTTACCAGTTGTTAAATTTAGAGATTTTTGTCTTGAGTCCAACCAAAGTCAACTTTTACATGCAGAACTTGTGAACCTTTACATTGTAGCATTCTGGGTTAGATTATTTCCTTCGTTTTTCTTCTCTTCTTTTTTTTAATGACATTTTTCCTCCTGTAAGTGACTCTGTGGCGCAATGGACAGCGCGTTGGACTTCTAGTTGGTCTAAATAAGTCATTCAAAGGTTGTGGGTTCGAGTCCCACCAGAGTTGGCTTTTAGATACTGCATTTCATGACAAATGGCAGTGGTGAACCTTGAAACTGGAATTCCTGCTTGAAATCATCCCTCCATGCTGAAATATTGAATTTACCAGAAGTTAGACTCAGAGGTTTTTTGCTTGAGTCCAACCAATGTGAAGTTTTACATGCAGAACTTGTGAACCTTTACATTGTCGCATTCTAGGTTAGATTATTTCCTTCGTTTTTCTTCTCTTCTTTTTTTAATGACATTTTTCCTCCTGTAAGTGACACTGTGGCGCAATGGACAGCGCGTTGTACTTCTAGTTGGTCTAAATAAGTCATTCAAAGGTTGTGGGTTCGAGTCCCACCAGAGTTGGCCTTTAGATACTGCATTTCATGACAAATGGCAGTGGTGGAATTCCTGCTTGAAATAATCCCTTCATGCTGAAATAATGAATTTACCAGTTGTTAAATTTAGAGATTTTTGTCTTGAGTCCAACCAAAGTCAAGTTTTACATGCAGAACTTGTGAACCTTTACATTGTAGCATTCTGGGTTAGATTATTTCCTTCGTTTTTCTTCTCTTCTTTTTTTTAATGACATTTTTCCTCCTGTAAGTGACTCTGTGGCGCAATGGACAGCGCGTTGGACTTCTAGTTGGTCTAAATAAGTCATTCAGAGGTTGTGGGTTCGAGTCCCACCAGAGTTGGCCTTTAGATACTGCATTTCATGACAAATGGCAGTGGTGAACCTTGAAACTGGAATTCCTGCTTGAAATCGTCCCTCCATGCTGAAATATTGAATTTACCAGAAGTTAGACTCAGAGGTTTTTTGCTTGAGTCCAACCAATGTGAAGTTTTACATGCAGAACTTGTGAACCTTTACATTGTCGCATTCTAGGTTAGATTATTGCCTTCGTTTTTCTTCTCTTCTTTTTTTTAATGACATTTTTCCTCCTGTAAGTGACTCTGTGGCGCAATGGACAGCGCGTTGTACTTCTAGTTGGTCTAAATAAGTCATTCAAAGGTTGTGGGTTCGAGTCCCACCAGAGTTGGCCTTTAGATACTGCATTTCATGACAAATGGCAGTGGTGGAATTCCTGCTTGAAATAATCCCTTCATGCTGAAATAATGAATTTACCAGTTGTTAAATTTAGAGATTTTTGTCTTGAGTCCAACCAAAGTCAAGTTTTACATGCAGAACTTGTGAACCTTTACATTGTAGCATTCTAGGTTAGATTATTTCCTTCGTTTTTTTATCTTCTTTTTTTTAATGACATTTTCCATCCTGTAAGTGACTCTGTGGCGCAATGGACAGCGAGTTGGACTTCTAGTTGGTCTAAATAAGTCATTCAAAGGTTGTGGGTTCGAGTCCCACCAGAGTTGGCCTTTAGATACTGCATTTCATGACAAATGGCAGTGGTGAACCTTGAAACTGTGGAATTCCTGCTTGAAATAATCCCTTCATCCTGAAATATTGAATTTACCAGAAGTTAAATTTAGAGATTTTTGTCTTGAGTCCAACCAAAGTCAAGTTTTACATGCAGAACTTGTGAACCTTTACATTGTAGCATTCTGGGTTAGATTATTTCCTTCGTTTTTCTTCTCTTCTTTTTTTTAATGACATTTTTCCTCCAGTAAGTGACTCTGTGGCGCAATGGACAGGTCGTTGGACTTCTAGTTGGTCTAAATAAGTCATTCAAAGGTTGTGGGTTCAAGTCCCACCAGAGTTGGCCTTTAGATACTGCATTTCATGACAAATGGCAGTGGTGAACCTTGAAACTGGAATTCCTGCTTGAAATAATCCCTTCATCCTGAAATATTGAATTTACCAGAAGTTAAACTGAGAGGTTTTTGGCTTGAGTCCAACCAAAGTCAAGTTTTACATGCAGACCTTGTGAACCTTTACATTGGAGCATTCTAGGTTAGATTATTTCCTTCGTTTTTTAATCTTCTTTTTTTTAATGACATTTTTCCTCCTCTAAGTGACTCTGTGGTGCAATGGACAGCGCGTTGGACTTCTAGTTGATCTAAATAAGTCATTCAAAGGTTGTGGGTTCGAGTCCTACCAGAGTTGACCTTTAGATACTGCATTTCATGACAAATTGCAGTGGTGAAACTGTGGAATTCCTGCTTGAAATAATCCCTTCATGCTGAAATAATGAATTTACCAGTTGTTAAATTTAGAGATTTTTGTCTTGAGTCCAACCAAAGTCAAGTTTTACATGCAGAACTTGTGAACCTTTACATTGTAGCATTCTGGGTTAGATTATTTCCTTCGTTTTTCTTCTCTTCTTTTTTTTAATGACATTTTTCCTCCTGTAAGTGACTCTGTGGCGCAATGGACAGCGCGTTGGACTTCTAGTTGGTCTAAATAAGTCATTCAGAGGTTGTGGGTTCGAGTCCCACCAGAGTTGGCCTTTAGATACTGCATTTCATGACAAATGGCAGTGGTGAACCTTGAAACTGGAATTCCTGCTTGAAATCGTCCCTCCATGCTGAAATATTGAATTTACCAGAAGTTAGACTCAGAGGTTTTTTGCTTGAGTCCAACCAATGTGAAGTTTTACATGCAGAACTTGTGAACCTTTACATTGTCGCATTCTAGGTTAGATTATTTCCTTCGTTTTTCTTCTCTTCTTTTTTTTAATGACATTTTTCCTCCTGTAAGTGACTCTGTGGCGCAATGGACAGCGCGTTGTACTTCTAGTTGGTCTAAATAAGTCATTCAAAGGTTGTGGGTTCGAGTCCCACCAGAGTTGGCCTTTAGATACTGCATTTCATGACAAATGGCAGTGGTGGAATTCCTGCTTGAAATAATCCCTTCATGCTGAAATAATGAATTTACCAGTTGTTAAATTTAGAGATTTTTGTCTTGAGTCCAACCAAAGTCAAGTTTTACATGCAGAACTTGTGAACCTTTACATTGTAGCATTCTAGGTTAGATTATTTCCTTCGTTTTTTTATCTTCTTTTTTTTAATGACATTTTCCCTCCTGTAAGTGACTCTGTGGCGCAATGGACAGCGAGTTGGACTTCTAGTTGGTCTAAATAAGTCATTCAAAGGTTGTGGGTTCGAGTCCCACCAGAGTTGGCCTTTAGATACTGCATTTCATGACAAATGGCAGTGGTGAACCTTGAAACTGTGGAATTCCTGCTTGAAATAATCCCTTCATCCTGAAATATTGAATTTACCAGAAGTTAAATTTAGAGATTTTTGTCTTGAGTCCAACCAAAGTCAAGTTTTACATGCAGAACTTGTGAACCTTTACATTGTAGCATTCTGGGTTAGATTATTTCCTTCGTTTTTCTTCTCTTCTTTTTTTTAATGACATTTTTCCTCCAGTAAGTGACTCTGTGGCGCAATGGACAGGTCGTTGGACTTCTAGTTGGTCTAAATAAGTCATTCAAAGGTTGTGGGTTCGAGTCCCACCAGAGTTGGCCTTTAGATACTGCATTTCATGACAAATGGCAGTGGTGAACCTTGAAACTGGAATTCCTGCTTGAAATAATCCCTTCATCCTGAAATATTGAATTTACCAGAAGTTAAACTGAGAGGTTTTTGGCTTGAGTCCAACCAAAGTCAAGTTTTACATGCAGACCTTGTGAACCTTTACATTGGAGCATTCTAGGTTAGATTATTTCCTTCGTTTTTTAATCTTCTTTTTTTTAATGACATTTTTCCTCCTCTAAGTGACTCTGTGGTGCAATGGACAGCGCGTTGGACTTCTAGTTGATCTAAATAAGTCATTCAAAGGTTGTGGGTTCGAGTCCTACCAGAGTTGACCTTTAGATACTGCATTTCATGACAAATTGCAGTGGTGAAACTGTGGAATTCCTGCTTGAAATAATCCCTTCATGCTGAAATAATGAATTTACCAGTTGTTAAATTTAGAGATTTTTGTCTTGAGTCCAACCAAAGTCAAGTTTTACATGCAGAACTTGTGAACCTTTACATTGTAGCATTCTGGGTTAGATTATTTCCTTCGTTTTTCTTCTCTTCTTTTTTTTAATGACATTTTTCCTCCTGTAAGTGACTCTGTGGCGCAATGGACAGCGCGTTGGACTTCTAGTTGGTCTAAATAAGTCATTCAGAGGTTGTGGGTTCGAGTCCCACCAGAGTTGGCCTTTAGATACTGCATTTCATGACAAATGGCAGTGGTGAACCTTGAAACTGGAATTCCTGCTTGAAATCGTCCCTCCATGCTGAAATATTGAATTTACCAGAAGTTAGACTCAGAGGTTTTTTGCTTGAGTCCAACCAATGTGAAGTTTTACATGCAGAACTTGTGAACCTTTACATTGTCGCATTCTAGGTTAGATTATTTCCTTCGTTTTTCTTCTCTTCTTTTTTTTAATGACATTTTTCCTCCTGTAAGTGACTCTGTGGCGCAATGGACAGCGCGTTGTACTTCTAGTTGGTCTAAATAAGTCATTCAAAGGTTGTGGGTTCGAGTCCCACCAGAGTTGGCCTTTAGATACTGCATTTCATGACAAATGGCAGTGGTGGAATTCCTGCTTGAAATAATCCCTTCATGCTGAAATAATGAATTTACCAGTTGTTAAATTTAGAGATTTTTGTCTTGAGTCCAACCAAAGTCAAGTTTTACATGCAGAACTTGTGAACCTTTACATTGTAGCATTCTAGGTTAGATTATTTCCTTCGTTTTTTTATCTTCTTTTTTTTAATGACATTTTCCCTCCTGTAAGTGACTCTGTGGCGCAATGGACAGCGAGTTGGACTTCTAGTTGGTCTAAATAAGTCATTCAAAGGTTGTGGGTTCGAGTCCCACCAGAGTTGTCCTTTAGATACTGCATTTCATGACAAATGGCAGTGGTGAACCTTGAAACTGTGGAATTCCTGCTTGAAATAATCCCTTCATCCTGAAATATTGAATTTACCAGAAGTTAAATTTAGAGATTTTTGTCTTGAGTCCAACCAAAGTCAAGTTTTACATGCAGAACTTGTGAACCTTTACATTGTAGCATTCTGGGTTAGATTATTTCCTTCGTTTTTCTTCTCTTCTTTTTTTTAATGACATTTTTCCTCCAGTAAGTGACTCTGTGGCGCAATGGACAGGTCGTTGGACTTCTAGTTGGTCTAAATAAGTCATTCAAAGGTTGTGGGTTCGAGTCCCACCAGAGTTGGCCTTTAGATACTGCATTTCATGACAAATGGCAGTGGTGAACCTTGAAACTGGAATTCCTGCTTGAAATAATCCCTTCATCCTGAAATATTGAATTTACCAGAAGTTAAACTGAGAGGTTTTTGGCTTGAGTCCAACCAAAGTCAAGTTTTACATGCAGACCTTGTGAACCTTTACATTGGAGCATTCTAGGTTAGATTATTTCCTTCGTTTTGTAATCTTCTTTTTTTTAATGACATTTTTCCTCCTCTAAGTGACTCTGTGGCGCAATGGACAGCGCGTTGGACTTCTAGTTGATCTAAATAAGTCATTCAAAGGTTGTGGGTTCGAGTCCTACCAGAGTTGACCTTTAGATACTGCATTTCATGACAAATTGCAGTGGTGAAACTGTGGAATTCCTGCTTGAAATAATCCCTTCATGCTGAAATAATGAATTTACCAGTTGTTAAATTTAGAGATTTTTGGCTTGAGTCCAACCAATGTGAAGTTTTACATGCAGAACTTGTGAACCTTTACATTGTCGCATTCTAGGTTAGATTATTTCCTTCGTTTTTCTTCTCTTCTTTTTTTTAATGACATTTTTGCTCCTGTAAGTGAGTCTGTGGCGCAATGGACAGCGCGTTGGACTTCTAGTTGGTCTAAATAAGTCATTCAAAGGTTGTGGGTTCAAGTCCCACCAGAGTTGGCCTTTAGATACTGCATTTCATGACAAATGGCAGTGGTGAACCTTGAAACTGTGGAATTCCTGCTTGAAATAATCCCTTCATCCTGAAATATTGAATTTACCAGAAGTTAAATTTAGAGATTTTTGTCTTGAGTCCAACCAAAGTCAAGTTTTACATGCAGAACTTGTGAACCTTTACATTGTAGCATTCTGGGTTAGATTATTTCCTTCGTTTTTCTTCTCTTCTTTTTTTAAATGACATTTTTCCTCCTGTAAGTGACTCTGTGGCGCAATGGACAGGTCGTTGGACTTCTAGTTGGTCTAAATAAGTCATTCAAAGTTTGTGGGTTCGAGTCCCACCAGAGTTGGCCTTTAGATACTGCATTTCATGACAAATTGCAGTGGTGAAACTGTGGAATTCCTGCTTGAAATAATCCCTTCATGCTGAAATAATGAATTTACCAGTTGTTAAATTTAGAGATTTTTGGCTTGAGTCCAACCAATGTGAAGTTTTACATGCAGAACTTGTGAACCTTTACATTGTCGCATTCTAGGTTAGATTATTTCCTTCGTTTTTCTTCTCTTCTTTTTTTTAATGACATTTTTGCTCCTGTAAGTGACTCTGTGGCGCAATGGACAGCGCGTTGTACTTCTAGTTGGTCTAAATAAGTCATTCAAAGGTTGTCGGTTCGAGTCCCACCAGAGTTGGCCTTTAGATACTGCATTTCATGACAAATGGCAGTGGTGGAATTCCTGCTTGAAATCATCCCTCCATGCTGAAATATTGAATTTACCAGAAGTTAGACTCAGAGGTTTTTTGCTTGAGTCCAACCAAAGTCAAGTTTTACATGCAGAACTTGTGAACCTTTACATTGTAGCATTCTAGGTTAGATTATTTCCTTCGTTTTTCTTCTCTTCTTTTTTTTAATGACATTTGCCCTCCTGTAAGTGACTCTGTGGCGCAATGGACATGTCGTTGGACTTCTAGTTGGTCTAAATAAGTCATTCAAAGGTTGTGGGTTCGAGTCCCACCAGAGTTGGCCTTTAGATACTGCATTTCATGACAAATGGCAGTGGTGAACCTTGAAACTGGAATTCCTGCTTGAAATAATCCCTTCATCCTGAAATATTGAATTTACCAGAAGTTAAACTGAGAGGTTTTTGGCTTGAGTCCAACCAAAGTCAAGTTTTACATGCAGACCTTGTGAACCTTTACATTGGAGCATTCTAGGTTAGATTATTTCCTTCGTTTTTTAATCTTCTTTTTTTTAATGACATTTTACCTGCTCTAAGTGACTCTGTGGCGCAATGGACAGCGTGTTGGACTTCTAGTTGATCTAAATAAGTCATTCAAAGGTTGTGGGTTCGAGTCCCACCAGAGTTGACCTTTAGATACTGCATTTCATGACAAATTGCAGTGGTGAAACTGTGGAATTCCTGCTTGAAATAATCCCTTCATGCTGAAATAATGAATTTACCAGTTGTTAAATTTAGAGATTTTTGGCTTGAGTCCAACCAATGTGAAGTTTTACATGCAGAACTTGTGAACCTTTACATTGTCGCATTCTAGGTTAGATTATTTCCTTCGTTTTTCTTCTCTTCTTTTTTTTAATGACATTTTTGCTCCTGTAAGTGACTCTGTGGCGCAATGGACAGCGCGTTGTACTTCTAGTTGGTCTAAATAAGTCATTCAAAGGTTGTTGGTTCGAGTCCCATCTGAGTTGGCCTTTAGATACTGCATTTCATGACAAATGGCAGTGGTGGAATTCCTGCTTGAAATCATCCCTCCATGCTGAAATATTGAATTTACCAGAAGTTAGACTCAGAGGTTTTTTGCTTGAGTCCAACCAAAGTCAAGTTTTACATGCAGAACTTGTGAACCTTTACATTGTAGCATTCTAGGTTAGATTATTTCCTTCGTTTTTTAATCTTCTTTTTTTTAATGACATTTTTGTTCCTGTAAGTGACTCTGTGGCGCAATGGACAGCGCGTTGGACTTCTAGTTGGTCTAAATAAGTCATTCAAAGGTTGTGGGTTCGAGTCCCAGCAGAGTTGAACTGTACATACTGCATTTCATGACAAATGGCTGTGGTGAAACTGTGGAATTCCTGCTTGAAATAATCTCTCCATGCGGAAATAATGAATTTACCAGTTGTTAAATTTAGAGATTTTTGTCTTGAGTCCAACCAAAGTCAAGTTTTACATGCAGAACTTGTGAACCTTTACATTGTAGCATTCTAGGTTAGATTATTTCCTTCGTTTTTTAATCTTCTTTTTTTTAATGACATTTGCCCTCCTGTAAGTGACTCTGTGGCGCAATGGACAGCGCGTTGGACTTCTAGTTGGTCTAAATAAGTCATTCAAAGGTTGTGGGTTCGAGTCCCACCAGAGTTGGCCTTTAGATACTGCATTTCATGACAAATGGCAGTGGTGAACCTTGAAACTGTGGAATTCCTGCTTGAAATAATCCCTTCATCCTGAAATATTGAATTTACCAGAAGTTAGACTCAGAGGTTTTTGGCTTGAGTCCAACCAAAGTCAAGTTTTACATGCAGAACTTGTGAACCTTTACATTGTAGCATTCTAGGTTAGATTATTTCCTTCGTTTTTCTTATCTTCTTTTTTTTAATGACATTTTTCCTGCTTTAAGTGACTCTGTGGCGCAATGGACAGTGCGTTGGACTTCTAGTTAGTCTAAATAAGTCATTCAAAGGTTGTGGGTTCGAGTCCCACCAGAGTTGACCTTTAGATACTGCATTTCATGACAAATGGCAGCGGTGAAACTGTGGAATTCTTGCTTGAAATAATCCCTTCATCCTGAAATATTGAATTTACCAGAAGTTGAACTCAGAGGTTTTTGGCTTGAGTCCAACCAAAGTCAAGTTTTACATGCAGAACTTGTGAACCTTTACATTGTAGCATTCTAGGTTAGATTATTTCCTTCGTTTTTTTATCTTCTTTTTTTTAATGACATTTCTCCTCCTGTAAGTGACTCTGTGGCGCAATGGACAGCGCGTTGGACTTCTAGTTGGTCTAAATAAGTCATTCAAAGGTTGTGGGTTCGAGTCCCACCAGAGTTGGCCTTTAGATACTGCATTTCATGACAAATGGCAGTGGTGAACCTTGAAACTGGAATTCCTGCTTGAAATAATCCCTTCATCCTGAAATATTGAATTTACCAGAAGTTAAACTGAGAGGTTTTTTGCTTGAGTCCAACCAAAGTCAAGTTTTACATGCAGACCTTGTGAACCTTGACATTGTCGCATTCTAGGTTAGATTATTTCCTTCGTTTTTTAATCTTCTTTTTTTTAATGACATTTTTTCTCCTGTAAGTGACTCTGTGGCGCAATGGACAGCGCGTTGGACTTCTAGATTGTCTAAATAAGTCATTCAAAGGTAGTGTGTTCGAGTCCCACCAGAGTTGACCTTTAGATACTGCATTTCATGACAAATGGCAGTGGTGAACTGTGGAATTCCTGCTTGAAACAATGAATTTACCAGTTGTTAAATTTAGAGATTTTTGTCTTGAGTCCAACCAAAGTCAAGTTTTACATGCAGAACTTGTGAACCTTTACATTGTAGCATTCTGGGTTAGAGTATTTCCTTCGTTTTTCTTCTCTTCTTTTTTTTAATGACATTTTTCCTCCTGTAAGTGACTCTGTGGCGCAATGGACAGCGCGTTGGACTTCTAGTTGGTCTAAATAAGTCATTCAAAGGTTGTGGGTTCGAGTCCCACCAGAGTTGGCCTTTAGATACTGCATTTCATGACAAATGGCAGTGGTGAACCTTGAAACTGGAATTCCTGCTTGAAATCATCCCTCCATGCTGAAATATTGAATTTACCAGAAGTTAGACTCAGAGGTTTTTTGCTTGAGTCCAACCAAATTCAAGTTTTACATGCAGAACTTGTGAACCTTTACATTGTAGCATTCTAGGTTAGATTATTTCCTTCGTTTTTTAATCTTCTTTTTTTTAATGACATTTTTCCTCCTGTAAGTGACTCTGTGGCGCAATGGACAGGTCGTTGGACTTCTAGTTGGTCTAAATAAGTCATTCAAAGGTTGTGGGTTCGAGTCCCACCAGAGTTGGCCTTTAGATACTGCATTTCATGACAAATGGCAGTGGTGAACCTTGAAACTGGAATTCCTGCTTGAAATAATCCCTTCATCCTGAAATATTGAATTTACCAGAAGTTAAACTGAGAGGTTTTTGGCTTGAGTCCAACCAAAGTCAAGTTTTACATGCAGACCTTGTGAACCTTTACATTGGAGCATTCTAGGTTAGATTATTTCCTTCGTTTTTTAATCTTTTTTTTAATGACATTTTTCCTCCTCTAAGTGACTCTGTGGCGCAATGGACAGCGCGTTGGACTTCTAGTTGGTCTAAATAAGTCATTCAAAGGTTGTGGGTTCGAGTCCCACCAGAGTCGACCTTTAGATACTGCATTTCATGACAAATTGCAGTGGTGAAACTGTGGAATTCCTGCTTGAAATAATCCCTTCATGCTGAAATAATGAATTTACCAGTTGTTAAATTTAGAGATTTTTGGCTTGAGTCCAACCAATGTGAAGTTTTACATGCAGAACTTGTGAACCTTTACATTGTCGCATTCTAGGTTAGATTATTTCCTTTGTTTTTCTTCTCTTCTTTTTTTTAATGACATTTTGGGTCTTGTAAGTGACTCTGTGGCGCAATGGACAGCGTGTTGTACTTCTAGTTGGTCTAAATAAGTCATTCAAAGGTTGTGGGTTCGAGTCCCACCAGAGTTGGCCTTTAGATACTGCATTTCATGACAAATGGCAGTGGTGGAATTCCTGCTTGAAATCATCCCTCCATGCTGAAATATTGAATTTACCAGAAGTTAGACTCAGAGGTTTTTTGCTTGAGTCCAACCAAAGTCAAGTTTTACATGCAGACCTTGTGAACCTTGACATTGTAGCATTCTGGGTTAGATTATTTCCTTCGTTTTTCTTCTCTTCTTTTTTTTAATGACATTTTTCCTCCTGTAAGTGACTCTGTGGCGCAATGGACAGGTCGTTGGACTTCTAGTTGGTCTAAATAAGTCATTCAAAGTTTGTGGGTTCGAGTCCCACCAGAGTTGGCCTTTAGATACTGCATTTCATGACAAATGGCAGTGGTGAACCTTGAAACTGGAATTCCTGCTTGAAATAATCCCTTCATCCTGAAATATTGAATTTACCAGAAGTTAAACTGAGAGGTTTTTGGCTTGAGTCCAACCAAAGTCAAGTTTTACATGCAGACCTTGTGAACCTTTACATTGGAGCATTCTAGGTTAGATTATTTCCTTCGTTTTTTAATCTTCTTTTTTTTAATGACATTTTTCCTCCTCTAAGTGACTCTGTGGCGCAATGGACAGCGCGTTGGACTTCTAGTTGATCTAAATAAGTCATTCAAAGGTTGTGGGTTCGAGTCCCACCAGAGTTGACCTTTAGATACTGCATTTCATGACACATTGCAGTGGTGAAACTGTGGAATTCCTGCTTGAAATAATCCCTTCATGCTGAAATAATGAATTTACCAGTTGTTAAATTTAGAGATTTTTGGCTTGAGTCCAACCAATGTGAAGTTTTACATGCAGAACTTGTGAACCTTTACATTGTCGCATTCTAGGTTAGATTATTTCCTTCGTTTTTCTTCTCTTCTTTTTTTTAATGACATTTTTCCTGCTTTAAGTGACTCTGTGGCGCAATGGACAGTGCGTTGGACTTCTAGTTAGTCTAACTAAGTCATTCAAAGGTTGTGGATTAGTGTCCCACCAGAGTTGACCTTTAGATACTGCATTTCATGACAAATTGCAGTGGTGAAACTGTGGAATTCCTGCTTGAAATAATCCCTTCATGCTGAAATAATGAATTTACCAGTTGTTAAATTTAGAGATTTTTGGCTTGAGTCCAACCAATGTGAAGTTTTACATGCAGAACTTGTGAACCTTTACATTGTCGCATTCTAGGTTAGATTATTTCCTTCGTTTTTCTTCTCTTCTTTTTTTTAATGACATTTTTGCTCCTGTAAGTGACTCTGTGGCGCAATGGACAGCGCGTTGTACTTCTAGTTGGTCTAAATAAGTCATTCAAAGGTTGTTGGTTCGAGTCCCACCAGAGTTGGCCTTTAGATACTGCATTTCATGACAAATGGCAGTGGTGGAATTCCTGCTTGAAATCATCCCTCCATGCTGAAATATTGAATTTACCAGAAGTTAGACTCAGAGGTTTTTTGCTTGAGTCCAACCAAAGTCAAGTTTTACATGCAGAACTTGTGAACCTTTACATTGTAGCATTCTAGGTTAGATTATTTCCTTCGTTTTTTAATCTTCTTTTTTTTAATGACATTTTTGTTCCTGTAAGTGACTCTGTGGCGCAATGGACAGCGCGTTGGACTTCTAGTTGGTCTAAATAAGTCATTCAAAGGTTGTGGGTTCGAGTCCCAGCAGAGTTGAACTGTACATACTGCATTTCATGACAAATGGCTGTGGTGAAACTGTGGAATTCCTGCTTGAAATAATCTCTCCATGCGGAAATAATGAATTTACAAGTTGTTAAATTTAGAGATTTTTGTCTTGAGTCCAACCAAAGTCAAGTTTTACATGCAGAACTTGTGAACCTTTACATTGTAGCATTCTAGGTTAGATTATTTCCTTCGTTTTTTAATCTTCTTTTTTTTAATGACATTTGCCCTCCTGTAAGTGACTCTGTGGCGCAATGGACAGCGCGTTGGACTTCTAGTTGGTCTAAATAAGTCATTCAAAGGTTGTGGGTTCGAGTCCCACCGGAGTTGGCCTTTAGATACTGCATTTCATGGCAGTGGTGAACCTTGAAACTGTGGAATTCCTGCTTGAAATAATCCCTTCATCCTGAAATATTGAATTTACCAGAAGTTAAACTCAGAGGTTTTTGGCTTGAGTCCAACCAAAGTCAAGTTTTACATGCAGAACTTGTGAACCTTTACATTGTAGCATTCTGGGTTAGATTATTTCCTTCGTTTTTCTTCTCTTCTTTTTTTTAATGACATTTTTCCTCCTGTAAGTGACTCTGTGGCGCAATGGACAGGTCGTTGGACTTCTAGTTGGTCTAAATAAGTCATTCAAAGGTTGTGGGTTCGAGTCCCACCAGAGTTGGCCTTTAGATACTGCATTTCATGACAAATGGCAGTGGTGAACCTTGAAACTGGAATTCCTGCTTGAAATAATCCCTTCATCCTGAAATATTGAATTTACCAGAAGTTAAACTGAGAGGTTTTTGGCTTGAGTCCAACCAAAGTCAAGTTTTACATGCAGACCTTGTGAACCTTTACATTGGAGCATTCTAGGTTAGATTATTTCCTTCGTTTTTTAATCTTCTTTTTTTTAATGACATTTTACCTGCTCTAAGTGACTCTGTGGCGCAATGGACAGCGCGTTGGACTTCTCGTTGATCTAAATAAGTCATTCAAAGGTTGTGGGTTCGAGTCCCACCAGAGTTGACCTTTAGATACTGCATTTCATGACAAATTGCAGTGGTGAAACTGTGGAATTCCTGCTTGAAATAATCCCTTCATGCTGAAATAATGAATTTACCAGTTGTTAAATTTAGAGATTTTTGGCTTGAGTCCAACCAATGTGAAGTTTTACATGCAGAACTTGTGAACCTTTACATTGTCGCATTCTAGGTTAGATTATTTCCTTCGTTTTTCTTCTCTTCTTTTTTTTAATGACATTTTTGCTCCTGTAAGTGACTCTGTGGCGCAATGGACAGCGCGTTGTACTTCTAGTTGGTCTAAATAAGTCATTCAAAGGTTGTTGGTTCGAGTCCCACCAGAGTTGGCCTTTAGATACTGCATTTCATGACAAATGGCAGTGGTGGAATTCCTGCTTGAAATCATCCCTCCATGCTGAAATATTGAATTTACCAGAAGTTAGACTCAGAGGTTTTTTGCTTGAGTCCAACCAAAGTCAAGTTTTACATGCAGAACTTGTGAACCTTTACATTGTAGCATTCTAGGTTAGATTATTTCCTTCGTTTTTTAATCTTCTTTTTTTTAATGACATTTTTGTTCCTGTAAGTGACTCTGTGGCGCAATGGACAGCGCGTTGGACTTCTAGTTGGTCTAAATAAGTCATTCAAAGGTTGTGGGTTCGAGTCCCAGCAGAGTTGAACTGTACATACTGCATTTCATGACAAATGGCTGTGGTGAAACTGTGGAATTCCTGCTTGAAATAATCTCTCCATGCGGAAATAATGAATTTACCAGTTGTTAAATTTAGAGATTTTTGTCTTGAGTCCAACCAAAGTCAAGTTTTACATGCAGAACTTGTGAACCTTTACATTGTAGCATTCTAGGTTAGATTATTTCCTTCGTTTTTTAATCTTCTTTTTTTTAATGACATTTGCCCTCCTGTAAGTGACTCTGTGGCGCAATGGACAGCGCGTTGGACTTCTAGTTGGTCTAAATAAGTCATTCAAAGGTTGTGGGTTCGAGTCCCACCAGAGTTGGCCTTTAGATACTGCATTTCATGACAAATGGCAGTGGTGAACCTTGAAACTGTGGAATTCCTGCTTGAAATAATCCCTTCATCCTGAAATATTGAATTTACCAGAAGTTAGACTCAGAGGTTTTTGGCTTGAGTCCAACCAAAGTCAAGTTTTACATGCAGAACTTGTGAACCTTTACATTGTAGCATTCTAGGTTAGATTATTTCCTTCGTTTTTCTTATCTTCTTTTTTTTAATGACATTTTTCCTGCTTTAAGTGGCTCTGTGGCGCAATGGACAGTGCGTTGGACTTCTAGTTAGTCTAAATAAGTCATTCAAAGGTTGTGGGTTCGAGTCCCACCAGAGTTGACCTTTAGATACTGCATTTCATGACAAATGGCAGCGGTGAAACTGTGGAATTCTTGCTTGAAATAATCCCTTCATCCTGAAATATTGAATTTACCAGAAGTTGAACTCAGAGGTTTTTGGCTTGAGTCCAACCAAAGTCAAGTTTTACATGCAGAACTTGTGAACCTTTACATTGTAGCATTCTAGGTTAGATTATTTCCTTCGTTTTTTTATCTTCTTTTTTTTAATGACATTTTTCCTCCTGTAAGTGACTCTGTGGCGCAATGGACAGCGCGTTGGACTTCTAGTTGGTCTAAATAAGTCATTCAAAGGTTGTGGGTTCGAGTCCCACCAGAGTTGGCCTTTAGATACTGCATTTCATGACAAATGGCAGTGGTGAACCTTGAAACTGGAATTCCTGCTTGAAATAATCCCTTCATCCTGAAATATTGAATTTACCAGAAGTTAAACTGAGAGGTTTTTTGCTTGAGTCCAACCAAAGTCAAGTTTTACATGCAGACCTTGTGAACCTTGACATTGTCGCATTCTAGGTTAGATTATTTCCTTCGTTTTTTAATCTTCTTTTTTTTAATGACATTTTTTCTCCTGTAAGTGACTCTGTGGCGCAATGGACAGCGCGTTGGACTTCTAGATTGTCTAAATAAGTCATTCAAAGGTAGTGTGTTCGAGTCCCACCAGAGTTGACCTTTAGATACTGCATTTTATGACAAATGGCAGTGGTGAACTGTGGAATTCCTGCTTGAAACAATGAATTTACCAGTTGTTAAATTTAGAGATTTTTGTCTTGAGTCCAACCAAAGTCAAGTTTTACATGCAGAACTTGTGAACCTTTACATTGTAGCATTCTGGGTTAGAGTATTTCCTTCGTTTTTCTTCTCTTCTTTTTTTTAATGACATTTTTCCTCCTGTAAGTGACTCTGTGGCGCAATGGACAGCGCGTTGGACTTCTAGTTGGTCTAAATAAGTCATTCAAAGGTTGTGGGTTCGAGTCCCACCAGAGTTGGCCTTTAGATACTGCATTTCATGACAAATGGCAGTGGTGAACCTTGAAACTGGAATTCCTGCTTGAAATCATCCCTCCATGCTGAAATATTGAATTTACCAGAAGTTAGACTCAGAGGTTTTTTGCTTGAGTCCAACCAAATTCAAGTTTTACATGCAGAACTTGTGAACCTTTACATTGTAGCATTCTAGGTTAGATTAGTTCCTTCGTTTTTTAATCTTCTTTTTTTTAATGACATTTTTCCTCCTGTAAGTGACTCTGTGGCGCAATGGACAGGTCGTTGGACTTCTAGTTGGTCTAAATAAGTCATTCAAAGGTTGTGGGTTCGAGTCCCACCAGAGTTGGCCTTTAGATACTGCATTTCATGACAAATGGCAGTGGTGAACCTTGAAACTGGAATTCCTGCTTGAAATAATCCCTTCATCCTGAAATATTGAATTTACCAGAAGTTAAACTGAGAGGTTTTTGGCTTGAGTCCAACCAAAGTCAAGTTTTACATGCAGACCTTGTGAACCTTTACATTGGAGCATTCTAGGTTAGATTATTTCCTTCGTTTTTTAATCTTTTTTTTAATGACATTTTTCCTCCTCTAAGTGACTCTGTGGCGCAATGGACAGCGCGTTGGACTTCTAGTTGGTCTAAATAAGTCATTCAAAGGTTGTGGGTTCGAGTCCCACCAGAGTCGACCTTTAGATACTGCATTTCATGACAAATTGCAGTGGTGAAACTGTGGAATTCCTGCTTGAAATAATCCCTTCATGCTGAAATAATGAATTTACCAGTTGTTAAATTTAGAGATTTTTGGCTTGAGTCCAACCAATGTGAAGTTTTACATGCAGAACTTGTGAACCTTTACATTGTCGCATTCTAGGTTAGATTATTTCCTTTGTTTTTCTTCTCTTCTTTTTTTTAATGACATTTTGGGTCTTGTAAGTGACTCTGTGGCGCAATGGACAGCGTGTTGTACTTCTAGTTGGTCTAAATAAGTCATTCAAAGGTTGTGGGTTCGAGTCCCACCAGAGTAGGCCTTTAGATACTGCATTTCATGACAAATGGCAGTGGTGGAATTCCTGCTTGAAATCATCCCTCCATGCTGAAATATTGAATTTACCAGAAGTTAGACTCAGAGGTTTTTTGCTTGAGTCCAACCAAAGTCAAGTTTTACATGCAGACCTTGTGAACCTTGACATTGTAGCATTCTGGGTTAGATTATTTCCTTCGTTTTTCTTCTCTTCTTTTTTTTAATGACATTTTTCCTCCTGTAAGTGACTCTGTGGCGCAATGGACAGGTCGTTGGACTTCTAGTTGGTCTAAATAAGTCATTCAAAGTTTGTGGGTTCGAGTCCCACCAGAGTTGGCCTTTAGATACTGCATTTCATGACAAATGGCAGTGGTGAACCTTGAAACTGGAATTCCTGCTTGAAATAATCCCTTCATCCTGAAATATTGAATTTACCAGAAGTTAAACTGAGAGGTTTTTGGCTTGAGTCCAACCAAAGTCAAGTTTTACATGCAGACCTTGTGAACCTTTACATTGGAGCATTCTAGGTTAGATTATTTCCTTCGTTTTTTAATCTTCTTTTTTTTAATGACATTTTTCCTCCTCTAAGTGACTCTGTGGCGCAATGGACAGCGCGTTGGACTTCTAGTTGATCTAAATAAGTCATTCAAAGGTTGTGGGTTCGAGTCCCACCAGAGTTGACCTTTAGATACTGCATTTCATGACACATTGCAGTGGTGAAACTGTGGAATTCCTGCTTGAAATAATCCCTTCATGCTGAAATAATGAATTTACCAGTTGTTAAATTTAGAGATTTTTGGCTTGAGTCCAACCAATGTGAAGTTTTACATGCAGAACTTGTGAACCTTTACATTGTCGCATTCTAGGTTAGATTATTTCCTTCGTTTTTCTTCTCTTCTTTTTTTTAATGACATTTTTGCTTCTGTAAGTGACTCTGTGGCGCAATGGACAGCGCGTTGGACTTCTAGTTGGTCTAAATAAGTCATTCAAAGGTTGTGGGTTCGAGTCCCACCGGAGTTGGCCTTTAGATACTGCATTTCATGACAAATGGCAGTGGTGAACCTTGAAACTGTGGAATTCCTGCTTGAAATAATCCCTTCATCCTGAAATATTGAATTTACCAGAAGTTAAATTTAGAGATTTTTGTCTTGAGTCCAACCAAAGTCAAGTTTTACATGCAGAACTTGTGAACCTTTACATTGTAGCATTCTGGGTTAGATTATTTCCTTCGTTTTTCTTCTCTTCTTTTTTTTAATGACATTTTTCCTCCTGTAAGTGACTCTGTGGCGCAATGGACAGGTCGTTGGACTTCTAGTTGGTCTAAATAAGTCATTCAAAGGTTGTGGGTTCGAGTCCCACCAGAGTTGGCCTTTAGATACTGCATTTCATGACAAATGGCAGTGGTGAACCTTGAAACTGGAATTCCTGCTTGAAATAATCCCTTCATCCTGAAATATTGAATTTACCAGAAGTTAAACTGAGAGGTTTTTGGCTTGAGTCCAACCAAAGTCAAGTTTTACATGCAGACCTTGTGAACCTTTACATTGGAGCATTCTAGGTTAGATTATTTCCTTCGTTTTTTAATCTTCTTTTTTTTAATGACATTTTACCTGCTCTAAGTGACTCTGTGGCGCAATGGACAGCGCGTTGGACTTCGAGTTGATCTAAATAAGTCATTCAAAGGTTGTGGGTTCGAGTCCCACCAGAGTTGACCTTTAGATACTGCATTTCATGACAAATTGCAGTGGTGAAACTGTGGAATTCCTGCTTGAAATAATCCCTTCATGCTGAAATAATGAATTTACCAGTTGTTAAATTTAGAGATTTTTGGCTTGAGTCCAACCAATGTGAAGTTTTACATGCAGAACTTGTGAACCTTTACATTGTCGCATTCTAGGTTAGATTATTTCCTTCGTTTTTCTTCTCTTCTTTTTTTTAATGACATTTTTGCTCCTGTAAGTGACTCTGTGGCGCAATGGACAGCGCGTTGTACTTCTAGTTGGTCTAAATAAGTCATTCAAAGGTTGTTGGTTCGAGTCCCACCAGAGTTGGCCTTTAGATACTGCATTTCATGACAAATGGCAGTGGTGGAATTCCTGCTTGAAATCATCCCTCCATGCTGAAATATTGAATTTACCAGAAGTTAGACTCAGAGGTTTTTTGCTTGAGTCCAACCAAAGTCAAGTTTTACATGCAGAACTTGTGAACCTTTACATTGTAGCATTCTAGGTTAGATTATTTCCTTCGTTTTTTAATCTTCTTTTTTTTAATGACATTTTTGTTCCTGTAAGTGACTCTGTGGCGCAATGGACAGCGCGTTGGACTTCTAGTTGGTCTAAATAAGTCATTCAAAGGTTGTGGGTTCGAGTCCCAGCAGAGTTGAACTGTACATACTGCATTTCATGACAAATGGCTGTGGTGAAACTGTGGAATTCCTGCTTGAAATAATCCCTTCATCCTGAAATATTGAATTTACCAGAAGTTAGACTCAGAGGTTTTTGGCTTGAGTCCAACCAAAGTCAAGTTTTACATGCAGAACTTGTGAACCTTTACATTGTAGCATTCTAGGTTAGATTATTTCCTTCGTTTTTCTTATCTTCTTTTTTTTAATGACATTTTTCCTGCTTTAAGTGACTCTGTGGCGCAATGGACAGTGCGTTGGACTTCTAGTTAGTCTAAATAAGTCATTCAAAGGTTGTGGGTTCGAGTCCCACCAGAGTTGACCTTTAGATACTGCATTTCATGACAAATGGCAGCGGTGAAACTGTGGAATTCTTGCTTGAAATAATCCCTTCATCCTGAAATATTGAATTTACCAGAAGTTGAACTCAGAGGTTTTTGGCTTGAGTCCAACCAAAGTCAAGTTTTACATGCAGAACTTGTGAACCTTTACATTGTAGCATTCTAGGTTAGATTATTTCCTTCGTTTTTCTTATCTTCTTTTTTTTAATGACATTTTTCCTGCTTTAAGTGACTCTGTGGCGCAATGGACAGTGCGTTGGACTTCTAGTTAGTCTAAATAAGTCATTCAAAGGTTGTGGGTTCGAGTCCCACCAGAGTTGACCTTTAGATACTGCATTTCATGACAAATGGCAGCGGTGAAACTGTGGAATTCTTGCTTGAAATAATCCCTTCATCCTGAAATATTGAATTTACCAGAAGTTGAACTCAGAGGTTTTTGGCTTGAGTCCAACCAAAGTCAAGTTTTACATGCAGAACTTGTGAACCTTTACATTGTAGCATTCTGGGTTAGATTATTTCCTTCGTTTTTCTTCTCTTCTTTTTTTTAATGACATTTTTCCTCCTGTAAGTGACTCTGTGGCGCAATGGACAGCGCGTTGGACTTCTAGTTGGTCTAAATAAGTCATTCAAAGGTTGTGGGTTCGAGTCCCACCAGAGTTGGCCTTTAGATACTGCATTTCATGACAAATGGCAGTGGTGAACCTTGAAACTGGAATTCCTGCTTGAAATAATCCCTTCATCCTGAAATATTGAATTTACCAGAAGTTAAACTGAGAGGTTTTTTGCTTGAGTCCAACCAAAGTCAAGTTTTACATGCAGACCTTGTGAACCTTGACATTGTCGCATTCTAGGTTAGATTATTTCCTTCGTTTTTTAATCTTCTTTTTTTTAATGACATTTTTTCTCCTGTAAGTGACTCTGTGGCGCAATGGACAGCGCGTTGGACTTCTAGATTGTCTAAATAAGTCATTCAAAGGTAGTGTGTTCGAGTCACACCAGAGTTGACCTTTAGATACTGCATTTCATGACAAATGGCAGTGGTGAACTGTGGAATTCCTGCTTGAAACAATGAATTTATCAGTTGTTAAATTTAGAGATTTTTGTCTTGAGTCCAACCAAAGTCAAGTTTTACATGCAGAACTTGTGAACCTTTACATTGTAGCATTCTGGGTTAGATTATTTCCTTCGTTTTTCTTCTCTTCTTTTTTTTAATGACATTTTTCCTCCTGTAAGTGACTCTGTGGCGCAATGGACAGCGCGTTGGACTTCTAGTTGGTCTAAATAAGTCATTCAAAGGTTGTGGGTTCGAGTCCCACCAGAGTTGGTCTTTAGATACTGCATTTCATGACAAATGGCAGTGGTGAACCTTGAAACTGGAATTCCTGCTTGAAATCATCCCTCCATGCTGAAATATTGAATTTACCAGAAGTTAGACTCAGAGGTTTTTTGCTTGAGTCCAACCAAATTCAAGTTTTACATGCAGAACTTGTGAACCTTTACATTGTAGCATTCTAGGTTAGATTATTTCCTTCGTTTTTTAATCTTCTTTTTTTTAATGACATTTTTCCTCCTGTAAGTGACTCTGTGGCGCAATGGACAGGTCGTTGGACTTCTAGTTGGTCTAAATAAGTCATTCAAAGGTTGTGGGTTCGAGTCCCACCAGAGTTGGCCTTTAGATACTGCATTTCATGACAAATGGCAGTGGTGAACCTTGAAACTGGAATTCCTGCTTGAAATAATCCCTTCATCCTGAAATATTGAATTTACCAGAAGTTAAACTGAGAGGTTTTTGGCTTGAGTCCAACCAAAGTCAAGTTTTACATGCAGACCTTGTGAACCTTTACATTGTAGCATTCTAGGTTAGATTATTTCCTTCGTTTTTTAATCTTTTTTTTAATGACATTTTTCCTCCTCTAAGTGACTCTGTGGCGCAATGGACAGCGCGTTGGACTTCTAGTTGGTCTAAATAAGTCATTCAAAGGTTGTGGGTTCGAGTCCTACCAGAGTCGACCTTTAGATACTGCATTTCATGACAAATTGCAGTGGTGAAACTGTGGAATTCCTGCTTGAAATAATCCCTTCATGCTGAAATAATGAATTTACCAGTTGTTAAATTTAGAGATTTTTGGCTTGAGTCCAACCAATGTGAAGTTTTACATGCAGAACTTGTGAACCTTGACATTGTCGCATTCTAGGTTAGATTATTTCCTTCGTTTTTCTTCTCTTCTTTTTTTTAATGACATTTTTTCTCCTGTAAGTGACTCTGTGGCGCAATGGACAGCGCGTTGGACTTCTAGATTGTCTAAATAAGTCATTCAAAGGTTGTGTGTTCGAGTCCCACCAGAGTTGGCCTTTAGATACTGCATTTCATGACAAATGGCAGTGGTGGAATTCCTGCTTGAAATAATCCCTTCATGCTGAAATAATGAATTTACCAGTTGTTAAATTTAGAGATTTTTGTCTTGAGTCCAACCAAAGTCAAGTTTTACATGCAGAACTTGTGAACCTTTACATTGTAGCATTCTGGGTTAGATTATTTCCTTCGTTTTTCTTCTCTTCTTTTTTTTAATGACATTTTTCCTCCTGTAAGTGACTCTGTGGCGCAATGGACAGCGCGTTGGACTTCTAGTTGGTCTAAATAAGTCATTCAAAGGTTGTGGGTTCGAGTCCCACCAGAGTTGGCCTTTAGATACTGCATTTCATGACAAATGGCAGTGGTGAACCTTGAAACTGGAATTCCTGCTTGAAATCATCCCTCCATGCTGAAATATTGAATTTACCAGAAGTTAGACTCAGAGGTTTTTTGCTTGAGTCCAACCAAATTCAAGTTTTACATGCAGAACTTGTGAACCTTTACATTGTAGCATTCTACGTTAGATTATTTCCTTCGTTTTTCTTCTCTTCTTTTTTTTAATGACATTTTTCCTCCTGTAAGGGACTCTGTGGCGCAATGGACAGCGCGTTGTACTTCTAGTTGGTCTAAATAAGTCATTCAAAGGTTGTGGGTTCGAGTCCCACCATAGTTGGCCTTTAGATACTGCATTTCATGACAAATGGCAGTGGTGAAACTGTGGAATTCCTGCTTGAAATCATCCCTCCATGCTGAAATATTGAATTTACCAGAAGTTAGACTCAGAGGTTTTTTGCTTGAGTCCAACCAAAGTCAAGTTTTACATGCAGAACTTGTGAACCTTTACATTGTAGCATTCTAGGTTAGATTATTTCCTTCGTTTTTTAATCTTCTTTTTTTTAATGACATTTTTGTTCCTGTAAGTGACTCTGTGGCGCAATGGACAGCGCGTTGGACTTCTAGTTGGTCTAAATAAGTCATTCAAAGGTTGTGGGTTCGAGTCCCAGCAGAGTTGAACTGTACATACTGCATTTCATGACAAATGGCTGTGGTGAAACTGTGGAATTCCTGCTTGAAATAATCTCTCCATGAGGAAATAATGAATTTACCAGTTGTTAAATTTAGAGATTTTTGTCTTGAGTCCAACCAAAGTCAAGTTTTACATGCAGAACTTGTGAACCTTTACATTGTAGCATTCTAGGTTAGATTATTTCCTTCGTTTTTTAATCTTCTTTTTTTTAATGACATTTGCCCTCCTGTAAGTGACTCTGTGGCGCAATGGACAGCGCGTTGGACTTCTAGTTGGTCTAAATAAGTCATTCAAAGGTTGTGGGTTCGAGTCCCACCAGAGTTGGCCTTTAGATACTGCATTTCATGACAAATGGCAGTGGTGAACCTTGAAACTGTGGAATTCCTGCTTGAAATAATCCCTTCATCCTGAAATATTGAATTTACCAGAAGTTAGACTCAGAGGTTTTTGGCTTGAGTCCAACCAAAGTCAAGTTTTACATGCAGAACTTGTGAACCTTTACATTGTAGCATTCTAGGTTAGATTATTTCCTTCGTTTTTCTTATCTTCTTTTTTTTAATGACATTTTTCCTGCTTTAAGTGACTCTGTGGCGCAATGGACAGCGCGTTGGACTTCTAGTTAGTCTAAATAAGTCATTCAAAGGTTGTGGGTTCGAGTCCCACCAGAGTTGACCTTTAGATACTGCATTTCATGACAAATGGCAGCGGTGAAACTGTGGAATTCTTGCTTGAAATAATCCCTTCATCCTGAAATATTGAATTTACCAGAAGTTGAACTCAGAGGTTTTTGGCTTGAGTCCAACCAAAGTCAAGTTTTACATGCAGAACTTGTGAACCTTTACATTGTAGCATTCTGGGTTAGATTATTTCCTTCGTTTTTCTTCTCTTCTTTTTTTTAATGACATTTTTCCTCCTGTAAGTGACTCTGTGGCGCAATGGACAGCGCGTTGGACTTCTAGTTGGTCTAAATAAGTCATTCAAAGGTTGTGGGTTCGAGTCCCACCAGAGTTGGCCTTTAGATACTGCATTTCATGACAAATGGCAGTGGTGAACCTTGAAACTGGAATTCCTGCTTGAAATAATCCCTTCATCCTGAAATATTGAATTTACCAGAAGTTAAACTGAGAGGTTTTTTGCTTGAGTCCAACCAAAGTCAAGTTTTACATGCAGACCTTGTGAACCTTGACATTGTCGCATTCTAGGTTAGATTATTTCCTTCGTTTTTTAATCTTCTTTTTTTTAATGACATTTTTTCTCCTGTAAGTGACTCTGTGGCGCAATGGACAGCGCGTTGGACTTCTAGATTGTCTAAATAAGTCATTCAAAGGTAGTGTGTTCGAGTCACACCAGAGTTGACCTTTAGATACTGCATTTCATGACAAATGGCAGTGGTGAACTGTGGAATTCCTGCTTGAAACAATGAATTTACCAGTTGTTAAATTTAGAGATTTTTGTCTTGAGTCCAACCAAAGTCAAGTTTTACATGCAGAACTTGTGAACCTTTACATTGTAGCATTCTGGGTTAGATTATTTCCTTCGTTTTTCTTCTCTTCTTTTTTTTAATGACATTTTTCCTCCTGTAAGTGACTCTGTGGCGCAATGGACAGCGCGTTGGACTTCTAGTTGGTCTAAATAAGTCATTCAAAGGTTGTGGGTTCGAGTCCCACCAGAGTTGGTCTTTAGATACTGCATTTCATGACAAATGGCAGTGGTGAACCTTGAAACTGGAATTCCTGCTTGAAATCATCCCTCCATGCTGAAATATTGAATTTACCAGAAGTTAGACTCAGAGGTTTTTTGCTTGAGTCCAACCAAATTCAAGTTTTACATGCAGAACTTGTGAACCTTTACATTGTAGCATTCTAGGTTAGATTATTTCCTTCGTTTTTTAATCTTCTTTTTTTTAATGACATTTTTCCTCCTGTAAGTGACTCTGTGGCGCAATGGACAGGTCGTTGGACTTCTAGTTGGTCTAAATAAGTCATTCAAAGGTTGTGGGTTCGAGTCCCACCAGAGTTGGCCTTTAGATACTGCATTTCATGACAAATGGCAGTGGTGAACCTTGAAACTGGAATTCCTGCTTGAAATAATCCCTTCATCCTGAAATATTGAATTTACCAGAAGTTAAACTGAGAGGTTTTTGGCTTGAGTCCAACCAAAGTCAAGTTTTACATGCAGACCTTGTGAACCTTTACATTGTAGCATTCTAGGTTAGATTATTTCCTTCGTTTTTTAATCTTTTTTTTAATGACATTTTTCCTCCTCCAAGTGACTCTGTGGCGCAATGGACAGCGCGTTGGACTTCTAGTTGGTCTAAATAAGTCATTCAAAGGTTGTGGGTTCGAGTCCTACCAGAGTCGACCTTTAGATACTGCATTTCATGACAAATTGCAGTGGTGAAACTGTGGAATTCCTGCTTGAAATAATCCCTTCATGCTGAAATAATGAATTTACCAGTTGTTAAATTTAGAGATTTTTGGCTTGAGTCCAACCAATGTGAAGTTTTACATGCAGAACTTGTGAACCTTGACATTGTCGCATTCTAGGTTAGATTATTTCCTTCGTTTTTCTTCTCTTCTTTTTTTTAATGACATTTTTTCTCCTGTAAGTGACTCTGTGGCGCAATGGACAGCGCGTTGGACTTCTAGATTGTCTAAATAAGTCATTCAAAGGTTGTGTGTTCGAGTCCCACCAGAGTTGGCCTTTAGATACTGCATTTCATGACAAATGGCAGTGGTGGAATTCCTGCTTGAAATAATCCCTTCATGCTGAAATAATGAATTTACCAGTTGTTAAATTTAGAGATTTTTGTCTTGAGTCCAACCAAAGTCAAGTTTTACATGCAGAACTTGTGAATCTTTACATTGTAGCATTCTGGGTTAGATTATTTCCTTCGTTTTTCTTCTCTTCTTTTTTTTAATGACATTTTACCTCCTGTAAGTGACTCTGTGGCGCAATGGACAGCGCGTTGGACTTCTAGTTGGTCTAAATAAGTCATTCAAAGGTTGTGGGTTCGAGTCCCACCAGAGTTGGCCTTTAGATACTGCATTTCATGACAAATGGCAGTGGTGAACCTTGAAACTGGAATTCCTGCTTGAAATCATCCCTCCATGCTGAAATATTGAATTTACCAGAAGTTAGACTCAGAGGTTTTTTGCTTGAGTCCAACCAAATTCAAGTTTTACATGCAGAACTTGTGAACCTTTACATTGTAGCATTCTACGTTAGATTATTTCCTTCGTTTTTCTTCTCTTCTTTTTTTTAATGACATTTTTCCTCCTGTAAGGGACTCTGTGGCGCAATGGACAGCGCGTTGTACTTCTAGTTGGTCTAAATAAGTCATTCAAAGGTTGTGGGTTTGAGTCCCACCATAGTTGGCCTTTAGATACTGCATTTCATGACAAATGGCAGTGGTGAACCTTGAAACTGTGGAATTCCTGCTTGAAATAATCCCTTCATCCTGAAATATTGAATTTACCAGAAGTTAGACTCAGAGGTTTTTGGCTTGAGTCCAACCAAAGTCAAGTTTTACATGCAGAACTTGTGAACCTTTACATTGTAGCATTCTAGGTTAGATTATTTCCTTCGTTTTTCTTATCTTCTTTTTTTTAATGACATTTTTCCTGCTTTAAGTGACTCTGTGGCGCAATGGACAGTGCGTTGGACTTCTAGTTAGTCTAAATAAGTCATTCAAAGGTTGTGGGTTCGAGTCCCACCAGAGTTGACCTTTAGATACTGCATTTCATGACAAATGGCAGCGGTGAAACTGTGGAATTCTTGCTTGAAATAATCCCTTCATCCTGAAATATTGAATTTACCAGAAGTTGAACTCAGAGGTTTTTGGCTTGAGTCCAACCAAAGTCAAGTTTTACATGCAGAACTTGTGAACCTTTACATTGTAGCATTCTAGGTTAGATTATTTCCTTCGTTTTTCTTATCTTCTTTTTTTTAATGACATTTTTCCTGCTTTAAGTGACTCTGTGGCGCAATGGACAGTGCGTTGGACTTCTAGTTAGTCTAAATAAGTCATTCAAAGGTTGTGGGTTCGAGTCCCACCAGAGTTGACCTTTAGATACTGCATTTCATGACAAATGGCAGCGGTGAAACTGTGGAATTCTTGCTTGAAATAATCCCTTCATCCTGAAATATTGAATTTACCAGAAGTTGAACTCAGAGGTTTTTGGCTTGAGTCCAACCAAAGTCAAGTTTTACATGCAGAACTTGTGAACCTTTACATTGTAGCATTCTGGGTTAGATTATTTCCTTCGTTTTTCTTCTCTTCTTTTTTTTAATGACATTTTTCCTCCTGTAAGTGACTCTGTGGCGCAATGGACAGCGCGTTGGACTTCTAGTTGGTCTAAATAAGTCATTCAAAGGTTGTGGGTTCGAGTCCCACCAGAGTTGGCCTTTAGATACTGCATTTCATGACAAATGGCAGTGGTGAACCTTGAAACTGGAATTCCTGCTTGAAATAATCCCTTCATCCTGAAATATTGAATTTACCAGAAGTTAAACTGAGAGGTTTTTTGCTTGAGTCCAACCAAAGTCAAGTTTTACATGCAGAACTTGTGAACCTTTACATTGTAGCATTCTGGGTTAGATTATTTCCTTCGTTTTTCTTCTCTTCTTTTTTTTAATGACATTTTTCCTCCTGTAAGTGACTCTGTGGCGCAATGGACAGCGCGTTGGACTTCTAGTTGGTCTAAATAAGTCATTGAAAGGTTGTGGGTTCGAGTCCCACCAGAGTTGGCCTTTAGATACTGCATTTCATGACAAATGGCAGTGGTGAACCTTGAAACTGGAATTCCTGCTTGAAATCATCCCTCCATGCTGAAATATTGAATTTACCAGAAGTTAGACTCAGAGGTTTTTTGCTTGAGTCCAACCAAATTCAAGTTTTACATGCAGAACTTGTGAACCTTTACATTGTAGCATTCTAGGTTAGATTATTTCCTTCGTTTTTTAATCTTCTTTTTTTTAATGACATTTTTCCTCCTGTAAGTGACTCTGTGGCGCAATGGACAGGTCGTTGGACTTCTAGTTGGTCTAAATAAGTCATTCAAAGGTTGTGGGTTCGAGTCCCACCAGAGTTGGCCTTTAGATACTGCATTTCATGACAAATGGCAGTGGTGAACCTTGAAACTGGAATTCCTGCTTGAAATAATCCCTTCATCCTGAAATATTGAATTTACCAGAAGTTAAACTGAGAGGTTTTTGGCTTGAGTCCAACCAAAGTCAAGTTTTACATGCAGACCTTGTGAACCTTTACATTGTAGCATTCTAGGTTAGATTATTTCCTTCGTTTTTTAATCTTTTTTTTTAATGACATTTTTCCTCCTCTAAGTGACTCTGTGGCGCAATGGACAGCGCGTTGGACTTCTAGTTGGTCTAAATAAGTCATTCAAAGGTTGTGGGTTCGAGTCCTACCAGAGTCGACCTTTAGATACTGCATTTCATGACAAATTGCAGTGGTGAAACTGTGGAATTCCTGCTTGAAATAATCCCTTCATGCTGAAATAATGAATTTACCAGTTGTTAAATTTAGAGATTTTTGGCTTGAGTCCAACCAATGTGAAGTTTTACATGCAGAACTTGTGAACCTTGACATTGTCGCATTCTAGGTTAGATTATTTCCTTCGTTTTTCTTCTCTTCTTTTTTTTAATGACATTTTTTCTCCTGTAAGTGACTCTGTGGCGCAATGGACAGCGCGTTGGACTTCTAGATTGTCTAAATAAGTCATTCAAAGGTTGTGTGTTCGAGTCCCACCAGAGTTGGCCTTTAGATACTGCATTTCATGACAAATGGCAGTGGTGGAATTCCTGCTTGAAATAATCCCTTCATGCTGAAATAATGAATTTACCAGTTGTTAAATTTAGAGATTTTTGTCTTGAGTCCAACCAAAGTCAAGTTTTACATGCAGAACTTGTGAACCTTTACATTGTAGCATTCTGGGTTAGATTATTTCCTTCGTTTTTCTTCTCTTCTTTTTTTTAATGACATTTTTCCTCCTGTAAGTGACTCTGTGGCGCAATGGACAGCGCGTTGGACTTCTAGTTGGTCTAAATAAGTCATTCAAAGGTTGTGGGTTCGAGTCCCACCAGAGTTGGCCTTTAGATACTGCATTTCATGACAAATGGCAGTGGTGAACCTTGAAACTGGAATTCCTGCTTGAAATCATCCCTCCATGCTGAAATATTGAATTTACCAGAAGTTAGACTCAGAGGTTTTTTGCTTGAGTCCAACCAAATTCAAGTTTTACATGCAGAACTTGTGAACCTTTACATTGTAGCATTCTACGTTAGATTATTTCCTTCGTTTTTCTTCTCTTCTTTTTTTTAATGACATTTTTCCTCCTGTAAGGGACTCTGTGGTGCAATGGACAGCGCGTTGTACTTCTAGTTGGTCTAAATAAGTCATTCAAAGGTTGTGGGTTCGAGTCCCACCATAGTTGGCCTTTAGATACTGCATTTCATGACAAATGGCAGTGGTGGAATTCCTGCTTGAAATAATCCCTTCATGCTGAAACAATGAATTTACCAGTTGTTAAATTTAGAGATTTTTGTCTTGAGTCCAACCAAAGTCAAGTTTTACATGCAGAACTTGTGAACCTTTACATTGTAGCATTCTGGGTTAGATTATTTCCTTCGTTTTTCTTCTCTTCTTTTTTTTAATGACATTTTTCCTCCTGTATGTGACTCTGTGGCGCAATGGACAGCGCGTTGGACTTCTAGTTGGTCTAAATAAGTCATTCAAAGGTTGTGGGTTCGAGTCCCACCAGAGTTGGCCTTTAGATACTGCATTTCATGACAAATGGCAGTGGTGAAACTGATGGAATTCCTGCTTGAAATACTCCCTTCATGCTGAAATAATGAATTTACCAGTTGTTAAATTTAGAGATTTTTGGCTTGAGTCCAACCAATGTGAAGTTTTACATGCAGAACTTGTGAACCTTTACATTGTCGCATTCTAGGTTAGATTATTTCCTTCGTTTTTCTTCTCTTCTTTTTTTTAATGACATTTTTCCTCCTGTAAGTGACTCTGTGGCGCAATGGACAGCGCGTTGTACTTCTAGTTGGTCTAAATAAGTCATTCAAAGGTTGTGGGTTCGAGTCCCACCAGAGTTGGCCTTTAGATACTGCATTTCATGACAAATGGCAGTGGTGGAATTCCTGCTTGAAATAATCCCTCCATGCGGAAATAATGAATTTACCAGTTGTTAAATTTAGAGATTTTTGCTTGAGTCCAACCAAATTCAAGTTTTACATGCAGAACTTGTGAACCTTTACATTGTAGCATTCTAGGTTAGATTATTTCCTTCGTTTTTTAATCTTCTTTTTTTTAATGACATTTTTCCTCCTGTAAGTGACTCTGTGGCGCAATGGACAGCGCGTTGGACTTCTAGTTGGTCTAAATAAGTCATTCAAAGGTTGTGGGTTCGAGTCCCACCAGAGTTGCCCTTTAGATACTGCATTTCATGACAAATGGCAGTGGTGAACCTTGAAACTGGAATTCCTGCTTGAAATAATCCCTTCATCCTGAAATATTGAATTTACCAGAAGTTAAACTGAGAGGTTTTTGGCTTGAGTCCAACCAAAGTCAAGTTTTACATGCAGACCTTGTGAACCTTTACATTGGCGCATTCTAGGTTAGATTATTTCCTTCGTTTTTCTTATCTTCTTTTTTTTAATGTCATTTTTCCTCCTGTAAGTGACTCTGTGGTGCAATGGACAGCGCGTTGGACTTCTAGTTAGTCTAAATAAGTCTTTCAAAGGTTGTGGGTTCGAGTCCCACCAGAGTTGAACTTTACATACTGCATTTCATGACAAATGGCAGTGGTGAAACTGTGGAATTCCTGCTTGAAATACTCCCTTCATGCTGAAATAATGAATTTACCAGTTGTTAAATTTAGAGATTTTTGGCTTGAGTCCAACCAATGTGAAGTTTTACATGCAGAACTTGTGAACCTTGACATTGTCGCATTCTAGGTTAGATTATTTCCTTCGTTTTTCTTCTCTTCTTTTTTTTAATGACATTTTTTCTCCTGTAAGTGACTCTGTGGCGCAATGGACAGCGCGTTGGACTTCTAGATTGTCTAAATAAGTCATTCAAAGGTTGTGTGTTCGAGTCCCACCAGAGTTGGCCTTTAGATACTGCATTTCATGACAAATGGCAGTGGTGGAATTCCTGCTTGAAATAATCCCTTCATGCTGAAATAATGAATTTACCAGTTGTTAAATTTAGAGATTTTTGTCTTGAGTCCAACCAAAGTCAAGTTTTACATGCAGAACTTGTGAACCTTTACATTGTAGCATTCTGGGTTAGATTATTTCCTTCGTTTTTCTTCTCTTCTTTTTTTTAATGACATTTTTCCTCCTGTAAGTGACTCTGTGGCGCAATGGACAGCGCGTTGGACTTCTAGTTGGTCTAAATAAGTCATTCAAAGGTTGTGGGTTCGAGTCCCACCAGAGTTGGCCTTTAGATACTGCATTTCATGACAAATGGCAGTGGTGAACCTTGAAACTGGAATTCCTGCTTGAAATCATCCCTCCATGCTGAAATATTGAATTTACCAGAAGTTAGACTCAGAGGTTTTTTGCTTGAGTCCAACCAAATTCAAGTTTTACATGCAGAACTTGTGAACCTTTACATTGTAGCATTCTACGTTAGATTATTTCCTTTGTTTTTCTTCTCTTCTTTTTTTTAATGACATTTTTCCTCCTGTAAGGGACTCTGTGGCGCAATGGACAGCGCGTTGTACTTCTAGTTGGTCTAAATAAGTCATTCAAAGGTTGTGGGTTCGAGTCCCACCATAGTTGGCCTTTAGATACTGCATTTCATGACAAATGGCAGTGGTGGAATTCCTGCTTGAAATAATCCCTTCATGCTGAAACAATGAATTTACCAGTTGTTAAATTTAGAGATTTTTGTCTTGAGTCCAACCAAAGTCAAGTTTTACATGCAGAACTTGTGAACCTTTACATTGTAGCATTCTGGGTTAGAGTATTTCCTTCGTTTTTCTTCTCTTCTTTTTTTTAATGACATTTTTCCTCCTGTATGTGACTCTGTTGCGCAATGGACAGCGCGTTGGACTTCTAGTTGGTCTAAATAAGTCATTCAAAGGTTGTGGGTTCGAGTCCCACCAGAGTTGCCCTTTAGATACTGCATTTCATGACAAATGGCAGTGGTGAAACTGTGGAATTCCTGCTTGAAATACTCCCTTCATGCTGAAATAATGAATTTACCAGTTGTTAAATTTTGAGATTTTTGGCTTGAGTCCAACCAATGTGAAGTTTTACATGCAGAACTTGTGAACCTTTACATTGTCGCATTCTAGGTTAGATTATTTCCTTCGTTTTTCTTCTCTTCTTTTTTTTAATGACATTTTTCCTCCTGTAAGTGACTCTGTGGCACAATGGACAGCGCGTTGTACTTCTAGTTGGTCTAAATAAGTCATTCAAAGGTTGTGGGTTCGAGTCCCACCAGAGTTGGCCTTTAGATACTGCATTTCATGACAAATGGCAGTGGTGGAATTCCTGCTTGAAATAATCCCTTCATGCTGAAATAATGAATTTACCAGTTGTTAAATTTAGAGATTTTTGTCTTGAGTCCAACCAAAGTCAAGTTTTACATGCAGAACTTGTGAACCTTTACATTGTAGCATTCTGGGTTAGATTATTTCCTTCGTTTTTCTTCTCTTCTTTTTTTTAATGACATTTTTCCTCCTGTAAGTGACTCTGTGGCGCAATGGACAGCGCGTTGGACTTCTAGTTGGTCTAAATAAGTCATTCAAAGGTTGTGGGTTCGAGTCCCCCCAGAGTTGGCCTTTAGATACTGCATTTCATGACAAATGGCAGTGGTGAACCTTGAAACTGGAATTCCTGCTTGAAATCATCCCTCCATGCTGAAATATTGAATTTACCAGAAGTTAGACTCAGAGGTTTTTTGCTTGAGTCCAACCAAATTCAAGTTTTACATGCAGAACTTGTGAACCTTTACATTGTAGCATTCTACGTTAGATTATTTCCTTCGTTTTTCTTCTCTTCTTTTTTTTAATGACATTTTTCCTGCTGTAAGGGACTCTGTGGCGCAATGGACAGCGCGTTGTACTTCTAGTTGGTCTAAATAAGTCATTCAAAGGTTGTGGGTTCGAGTCCCACCATAGTTGGCCTTTAGATACTGCATTTCTTGACAAATGGCAGTGGTGGAATTCCTGCTTGAAATAATCCCTTCATGCTGAAATAATGAATTTACCAGTTGTTAAATTTAGAGATTTTTGTCTTGAGTCCAACCAAAGTCAAGTTTTACATGCAGAACTTGTGAACCTTTACATTGTAGCATTCTAGGTTAGATTATTTCCTTCGTTTTTTTATCTTCTTTTTTTTAATGACATTTTTCTTCCTGTAAGTGACTCTGTGGCGCAATGGACAGCGCGTTGGACTTACAGTTGGTCTAAATAAGTCATTCAAAGGTTGTGGGTTCGAGTCCCACCAGAGTTGGCCTTTAGATACTGCATTTCATGACAAATGGTAGTGGTGAACCTTGAAACTGGAATTCCTGCTTGAAATCATCCCTCCATGCTGAAATATTGAATTTACCAGAAGTTAGACTCAGAGGTTTTTTGCTTGAGTCCAACCAAATTCAAGTTTTACATGCAGAACTTGTGAACCTTTACATTGTAGCATTCTAGGTTAGATTATTTCCTTCGTTTTTTAATCTTCTTTTTTTTAATGACATTTTTCTTCCTGTAAGTGACTCTGTGGCGCAATGGACAGCGCGTTGGACTTCTAGTTGGTCTAAATAAGTCATTCAAAGGTTGTGGGTTCGAGTCCCACCAGAGTTGGCCTTTAGATACTGCATTTCATGACAAATGGCAGTGGTGAACCTTGAAACTGGAATTCCTGCTTGAAATAATCCCTTTATCCTGAAATATTGAATTTACCAGAAGTTAAACTGAGAGGTTTTTGGCTTGAGTCCAACCAAAGTCAAGTTTTACATGCAGACCTTGTGAACCTTTACATTGGCGCATTCTAGGTTAGATTATTTCCTTCGTTTTTTAATCTTCTTTTTTTTAATGACATTTTTCATCCTCTAAGTGACTCTGTGGCGCAATAGACAGTGCGTTGGACTTCTAGTTAGTCTAAATAAGTCATTCAAAGGTTGTGGGTTCGAGTCCCACCAGAGTTGACCTTTAGATACTGCATTTCATGACAAATGGCAGTGGTGAAACTGTGGAATTCCTGCTTGAAATACTGCCTTCATGCTGAAATAATGAATTTACCAGTTGTTAAATTTAGAGATTTTTGGCTTGAGTCCAACCAATGTGAAGTTTTACATGCAGAACTTGTGAACCTTTACATTGTCGCATTCTAGGTTAGATTATTTCCTTCGTTTTTCTTCTCGTCTTTTTTTTAATGACATTTTTCCTCCTGTAAGGGACTCTGTGGCGCAATGGACAGCGCGTTGGACTTCTAGTTGGTCTAAATAAGTCATTCAAAGGTTGTGGGTTCGAGTCCCACCATAGTTCGCCTTTAGATACTGCATTTCATGACAAATGGCAGTGGTGGAATTCCTGCTTGAAATAATCCCTTCATGCTGAAACAATGAATTTACCAGTTGTTAAATTTAGAGATTTTTGTCTTGAGTCCAACCAAAGTCAAGTTTTACATGCAGAACTTGTGAACCTTTACATTGTAGCATTCTGGGTTAGATTATTTCCTTCGTTTTTCTTCTCTTCTTTTTTTTAATGACATTTTTCCTCCTGTAAGTGACTCTGTGGCGCAATGGACAGCGCGTTGTACTTCTAGTTGGTCTAAATAAGTCATTCAAAGGTTGTGGGTTCGAGTCCCACCAGAGTTGTCCTTTAGATACTGCATTTCATGACAAATGGCAGTGGTGAAACTGTGGAATTCCTGCTTGAAATAATCCCTTCATGCTGAAATAATGAATTTACCAGTTGTTAAATTTAGAGATTTTTGGCTTGAGTCCAACCAATGTGAAGTTTTACATGCAGAACTTGTGAACCTTTACATTGTCGCATTCTAGGTTAGATTATTTCCTTCGTTTTTCTTCTCTTCTTTTTTTTAATGACATTTTTCCTCCTGTAAGTGACTCTGTGGCGCAATGGACAGCGCGTTGTGCTTCTAGTTGGTCTAAATAAGTCATTCAAAGGTTGTAGGTTCGAGTCCCACCAGAGTTGGCCTTTAGATACTGCATTTCATGACAAATGGCAGTGGTGGAATTCCTGCTTGAAATAATCCCTTCATGCTGAAATAATGAATTTACCAGTTGTTAAATTTAGAGATTTTTGTCTTGAGTCCAACCAAAGTCAAGTTTTACATGCAGAACTTGTGAACCTTTACATTGTAGCATTCTAGGTTAGATTATTTCCTTCGTTTTTTAATCTTCTTTTTTTTAATGACATTTTTCTTCCTGTAAGTGACTCTGTGGCGCAATGGACAGCGCGTTGGACTTCTAGTTGGTCTAAATAAGTCAGTCAAAGGTTGTGGGTTCGAGTCCCACCAGAGTTGAACTTTCCATACTGCATTTCATGACAAATGGCTGTGGTGAAACTGTGGAATTCTTGCTTGAAATAATCCCTTCATCCTGAAATATTGAATTTACCAGAAGTTAAACTGAGAGGTTTTTGGCTTGAGTCCAACCAAAGTCAAGTTTTACATGCAGACCTTGTGAACCTTTACATTGGAGCATTCTAGGTTAGATTATTTCCTTCGTTTTTTAATCTTCTTTTTTTTAATGACATTTTCCCTCCTGTAAGTGACTCTGTGGCGCAATGGACAGCGCGTTGTACTTCTAGTTGGTCTAAATAAGTCATTCAAAGGTTGTGGGTTCGAGTCCCACCAGAGTTGGCCTTTAGATACTGCATTTCATGACAAATGGCAGTGGTGGAATTCCTGCTTGAAATAATCCCTTCATGCTGAAATAATGAATTTACCAGTTGTTAAATTTAGAGATTTTTGTCTTGAGTCCAACCAAAGTCAAGTTTTACATGAAGAACTTGTGAACCTTTACATTGTAGCATTCTAGGTTAGATTATTTCCTTCGTTTTTCTTATCTTCTTTTTTTTAATGACATTTTTCCTGCTTTAAGTGACTCTGTGGCGCAATGGACAGTGCGTTGGACTTCTAGTTAGTCTAACTAAGTCATTCAAAGGTTGTGGATTAGAGTCCCACCAGAGTTGACCTTCAGATACTGCATTTCATGACAAATGGCAGTGGTGAAACTGTGGAATTCTTGCTTGAAATAATCCCTTCATGCTGAAATAATGAATTTACCAGTTGTTAAATTTAGAGATTTTTGGCTTGAGTCCAACCAAAGTCAAGTTTTACATGCAGAACTTGTGAACCTTTACATTGTAGCATTCTAGGTTAGATTATTTCCTTCGTTTTTCTTATCTTCTTTTTTTTAATGACATTTTTCCTACGGTAAGTGACTCTGTGGCGCAATGGACAGCGAGTTGGAAATTGAGTTGGTCTCAATAAGTCATTCAAAGGTTGTGGGTTCGAGTCCCACCAGAGTTGTCCTTTAGATACTGCATTTCATGACAAATGGCAGTGGTGAAACTGTGGAATTCCTGCTTGAAATCATCCATTCATGCTGAAATATTGAATTTACCAGAAGTTAAACTCAGAGGTTTTTGGCTTGAGTCCAACCAAAGTCAAGTTTTACATGCAGAACTTGTGAACCTTTACATTGTAGCATTCTAGGTTAGATTATTTCCTTCGTTTTTCTTCTCTTCTTTTTTTTAATGACATTTTTCCTCCTGTAAGTGACTCTGTGGCGCAATGGACTGCGCGTTGGACTTCTAGTTGGTCTAAATAAGTCATTCAAAGGTTGTGGGTTCGAGTCCCACCGGAGTTGGTCTTTAGATAATGCATTTCATGACAAATGGCAGTGGTGAAACTGTGGAATTCCTGCTTGAAATAATCCCTTCATCCTGAAATATTGAATTTACCAGAAGTTAAACTCAGAGGTTTTTGGCTTGAGTCCAACCAAAGTCAAGTTTTACATGCAGAACTTGTGAACCTTTACATTGTAGCATTCTAGGTTAGATTATTTCCTTCGTTTTTCTTATCTTCTTTTTTTTAATGACATTTTTCTCTTCTAAGTGACTCTGCGGTGCAATGGACAGCGTGTTGGACTTCTAGTTGGTCTAAATAAGTCATTCAAAGGTTGTGGGTTCGAGTCCCACCAGAGTTGTCCTTTAGATACTGCATTTCATGACAAATGGCAGTGGTGAAACTGTGGAATTCCTGCTTGAAATCATCCATTCATGCTGAAATATTGAATTTACCAGAAGTTAAACTCAGAGGTTTTTGGCTTGAGTCCAACCAAAGTCAAGTTTTACATGCAGAACTTGTGAACCTTTACATTGTAGCATTCTAGGTTAGATTATTTCCTTCGTTTTTTAATCTTCTTTTTTTTAATGACATTTTTCCTCCTCTAAGTGACTCTGTGGCGCAATGGACACTGCGTTGGACTTCTAGTTGGTCGAACTAAGTGATTCAAAGGTTGTGGGTTTGAGTCCCACCAGAGTTGAACTTTACATACTGCATTTCATGACAAATGGCAGTGGTGAAACTGTGGAATTCCTGCTTGAAATAATCCCTTCATGCTGAAATAATGAGTTTACCAGAAGTTAAACTCAATGGTTTTGGGGTTGACCCCTAACAGAGCTAAGGAAACTATATTTTGTTTTTTTTTACCTTTAATGTGAATCCTTCAGTCTCTGTTCTGTTTTGTCTGAGAGGCTGAGTAGCTTTTCAATAAGACAAGGAGCCATTGACTCCACATGCAAACAGAATTCAAACACACCGCAACTATCTCAAGTATTTGGAAACAGATTTAATATTGAGCCATGCAGCATAATTATGTGATGTGGGAGCATCGCTTCCTTGGCCAACGGTGTTCGTCGTTTATAATAATTAGTGTGACAATTTATCATCGTCTGAGGTTGGACAGAGGCTTCACTGTGTCGTACAGCAGTGTGTGTGAGTTTGTGTGTGTTTGGCGCTCCGGCGTCAGATGTTTACCGCAGTGTTTCTTCTGAGCAACGCAGTAAACAACACTCACACATAAATGCCTGGATACATACAGTAAATATACATGTTCACCAAAACCGTAGCCCCGCCCTTAGCATCCCCTGCTTCATGGTCTGTTTGACTGAATGAACATCATGCTGTGTTGAAGAAGACTTGAACAGTTCATTTGTTGAGGTCTGCAGAAACAATGCTGAACTGTGTTCGTACTTCGGTTCCAACCAGGTGTGTGCGATTATAATTTTGTTCAGGAGTGTGTGTGTGTGTGTGTTTGACACCTTCTGCTGTCTCTGTAAATTCCCATCATGAATCACAGCTCTTTCTCTCTCTCTTTTGCTTTATCATTCCAGTCATCCCATAAAAACTCTCTGTCATTTTGTTTCTTTCTACCAATTTGAGACACAACCACACACACGCACACACACACACACACACACACACACGCACACAAATAATTACATCGAGGGAATTTCCAAACACACACTGTTTAGTTTTACAGTCTTTTCTCTTCAACAGCTGACGACAGCACATTGTTGGTTCAACTGTCCACTGAGAGGACTCTGCTTCCCACAATACAACACAGAACAATAGAATAGAATAAGAATAGAAGACAACTAAATAAAAGGCTGGAGTTATATTTACCGTTTACTCGAATGAGGTACATAATAGAACATTTAAATATTTGCTTGTTTGTCATTTTTTTAAGGGATATTTCTTATTTTTAGCTGCACGACTTTAACACGTTGGTCCAAATATGATAAGAAAGCCAATATGTTTCTACTTTTGAAAAAGTTGTTTGCAGCCTTAATCTTGCTAAACTTAGGTTTATGTCTTTTTGGAATTAGTCCGCACTATAATGTTGTGTCCCAAATCCACACGACACACACAAATCAAATCAAACGTTCAGTTTGGAAAGCAAGAATGAATGCGTCCCATTGTTGGTCGGCTGCTGACGGAGAACCATTGTCCCACAAAGCAATGCAGAAAGGAAACGTAGGCGCTGCTTACAGCTGCAGAAATGGTGGTGAAACAGCTCCAGAAAGGATTTAGAAATCAAAAACTATGACATTTATTTTGTCTGAGCGTCACATTGAAGTCTCAGTTTGATGGACGTCTTATTGTATCTGTATCATGTCATTTCCTGTTTGTATGAGACGGTGATTTCTTGCACACAAACTGAGAAAAACACACTTGAGATTAGTACATTTTTGTGAAACAGCTGGGATGAATGTTTAGGTAATGATCCATCGTTGGCTTTCATTCTCTCACCTCTCTGCTCATCTTTCTTTGATTTTTCTGAAATCTTGAAATCAGGTCATATATTAACAATCACACTTAGGTCTTGTAAATATATTATTGTCCTGTTTCCACCCTCGAACAGAACAGAACTGAATAAACTTTACTGTAAATAAAAAGATGAGAGACGTCAGACTTGATGTTCCCCTGTTACATAAACCACAGTTGTATATGTTGTGATGCAAGCTTTTAACATTGTATCACATTTTTAAACATGGAGTACAAACTCTGTCCAGCTTTCATGCAAAGCAACAAACGACTCTGGTGGGACTTGAACCCATAACCTTTGAATTACTTGCCCAGTATTCATCTGTAAGTCCATTGCGCCACATTGGCAGCTGTTTTCAGCTCGCTTTAACTCAGGAGACAACCTCCGGCACTGAAAAGTGAAGTCAAAGCTTCATGTGTTAAAGCTGCATTCTCTCTAGTCTCCACCAGGGGGCGACTCCTCTGGTTGTATAGAAGTCTATGAGAAAATGACTCTACTTCTCTCTTGATTTATTACCTCAGTAAACATTGTAAACATGAGTTTATGTCTCAATCTCTAGTTTCAAGTCTTCTTCAATACAGCATGATGTTCATTTAGTACATTATGGTCCATTTAGAGTCACACAGACCATAAAGCAGGGGATGCTTTAGGGCGGGGCTACACAGTGATTGACAGGTCGACACCAGAGACCAGAGATGTCTCAATATTATTCAATAAGAGATATTGTATTTTTAATTCACACATTCTTCTTTGTCAAAATCTGACAGGCGCAGGCTACATTACCCACAATGCAACTCAACCTGCTGACAGTTGTGTGGTAGATTCAGGTGTGTTGTGCTAGTTAGCAGGTTCAGTATCCTACAGACGTCTCAACATTTATTTCCACTTTTCAAACTTCAACCGACGCCGACTCAAGTGACATCACTTGAGGTCATTCATCACACACTGAAGGCGTCGTACGACTTTAAAAACACACCTGGAAACACAGAAAAAACCTGGAAACAGAAAACACCTGGAAAATCAGTGTTTAAGCAACATGTGAGCACTAAGGTGGGCGACATAAACATCTGCATCCGTTGCAAAGTCTCATGGGAAATGCATTTGTTTAAATGACAACATAATAATTGTTGTTCACGTGTGTGTGGTGTGTGTGTGGTGTGTGTGTGCTGACTCTCGTTGAACATTACCAACTGTCAGTCACAGTACCGAAACTGTGTGTGTGCGTGTGTGAGTGTGTGCTTGTGTGTGAGTGAAGAACTGGGCGATGCCATGAGTACAATGGAAACAGCAGGACAACAGAGTGGACCTATTGTGTGTGTGTGTGTGTGCGTGTGTGTGTGTGTGTGTGTGTGTGTGTGTGTGTGTGTGTGTGTGAAAGAGAAAAAGAAGAGAATTTTGAATTGTGCGTGCATGTCTACAAAAACACACACGTTGAGACCACACACAGTGTACTGGCCTACAAAGTGTGATGATGTGAACGTGTCCACACACACACACACACACACACACACACATAATTCATCCTTCACTGGCTCGACACAGAAAGACGGACGGCTATGATTGACAAGAAAACCTTTTAAACTATATATTTAAATATCAGATCTATATGATGAAACGTGACGTATAACACGTTCAGCGAGCGCTTCGTTAAACTGCTCGGCTGCGTTACAACACCAGCGTAAGTTTACACTGACGGACAGTTATATGAACAGCGCGGGAAACATTTACTGATTCCTCTCGTTGTGACATTTTGAACATGAATTGAACTTTATTGCTGCAAATAGTTTATTTTGGATTGTGAGTGAAAGAAACAGACAAAGTGCTGTTCACTGCAAGTCTCCTGCTGTGCTGTGGCAGCGAGGCCTTCATCTTAATTTACACTTGTATATCTGTCTTCACATGATGACTCTTGACTTGTGTTTATCATTGAGAATAAAGCAGGAAGTGATGTAGGAAAGCTGAAGACACGTTCATCTCAAACTCCCTTTTGCAGAATCAGCATTACTCTTTGCCGAAGCTCGTTTGTTGTTTCACATCATCGTTTACCCTCTTAGTCATTTTCATGCTGCATCATTTATTTCCCAGAAGCCACTGAGCTTCAACCAGGAGAACCTGAGGTTGAAGGTTGAATTGCTAAACGTGGACGATGGTGACTCGACATCTTTGATTCGTGCTCCATTTCTCCACAGAGCCGAAACGGTAACTTTACTCCCACTGTGATCAATTACTTTGTGTTTGAGAAATAAAGGAATAATTGTAGAAGTTTAAATCCTTCAGGTTTAAATGCTTTAACTTATAATGAACCTATTTAAACTTGTATTCCTATAAACAACATTTCATATTTCATTGCCACCTCTCATACTGACGTGCTCACTACACGGACACAGTGACATTTTGATAAAAATCTATAGAATATGATGCATGAACACAGAAGACAGATGTTCCTTTGTGTCAGTGGAATAAAGCTCCGAATATGAACTCAGATCAGTAAAGCTCGCTGTGAACAGAAGACGCTGAAACGTAGGAGGCCTCTCTCTGTCAGTGATCTCATATAAACATGAACCCCGATAGAGGTAGGGAATGTAAACACATACACACACACACACAGACACACACACACACACACACACACACTGAGCATCTGTGTGTTTTCGTTGTAATAGTTCAGGGCCCCGTGCCACGTACGTGTCTAACTTAGTTAGCCGGATACTTTTCAGGATAAGATGACGTAGATCAGGCTTTTCGGTTCCACGAAGCAAGTTCGGCAAAATCACCATGGCAACACATCCAAAAGCTTGAACCTGCTCCAGCGCAGGCTCAGTGAAGGTAGCTGGATAAACTGGTCACTCCCCCGGAAAAAATGGCAGCTCCTGTCATATACGGTAGTCTAATGTGCTTGCGCATATACTGGGGGCTATACGGGAGTTCATGAAATGCATGTAAAGTGAGACACGGTGATCCTTAAAACCAGCTGAGCAAACTAAGAAGCCTCTATTGCATTAATGTGCAGCTCCCTTCCTCAGAGATCCACTGATGAAGGAGGATATTAGTTAGATTAGCATTTTATAGGGAGAGAGTTCTTCCACATCGCCAAGATCTGTTATCACATCATGATGACTTCCTATACGAGCGCCATCGATTCTGCCGACAAGGAATCATTAATTTACAAGACCTTCTCGAGCCATACATTGAACACCACACGCCGCAGCCGAGCACTGACTGTCCCACAGACTGGATGCAGCCTTGAGCTGTTCTGCGAGTGGTACATTTTAGTAGTGTCGGCGATGCGGAGAACATGGGGAAAGCCGCTGCATGCCGTGCTGTTCGTAAAGTTCATTTGCCGCTTAATAAACTTATGGATGTGTTCATTACATCACCATGGCACATATTGTATTGACTCACCATTCTGAATTGTGTGTGTGCTTACTTAGTGTTTACTTGCTCTCATGTCCTCTTCATGGCTGCGTTGCATACATGAGGTTAAAGCACTCATAATGATATGACAGTGTTATTAGTACACCAGCACATCATTACTGTAGAAAATGATTAAGGTGGACTCATGATAAGAACAGAGAGAATCACACACTATTTCTTTTCACTGCTTCAATTGATTGAATGTCTGATTATGAATAATACACATACTGATCCGCCCATAAACAGATTCTCACACACACATATTCAAACTAGTTCTATATGGTAATCTACACATACATGTATATACACATATATAGTAGGCTACATGATACATAAGGGCATACAGTACATATATCCTCATATTAATGAGTATCAGTTAGATCCTCTTTGGGCTTGTTTTTATCTACTTATTCTGAAAGAGTTGAGATCATTATTGTCGCTATAGATCTCATTGGATGATGCATCATGAAGTCTACTGCCAGCAGGCACATTTAAAGACATATAATCTGATTGATTGGGGTGATGAGGCATTAAAATTAGCTGATACATTTTCCCAACACTTACACATTTAACTTGTCTGTGATGTTTTGCCGTGCTTCCTGTCTAGCCCTCGCAGCGGTGGCGGTGTTCGATTTTGCCGTGATTATGGTCTTGAAATCCTCATATGCGTTCATGATCATCTCCTGGTCGTCAGCGGAGTAAAAAGAGGCTCTTTCTTTGACTTTATTTGACATTGTACTGTTAGAAAATCATGGTTTCGGTGATCGACGCTTCCCCCTTTTGACGTAGGACGGGCACGCGCAATTATCCTGATCCTGATCGTCTGGTTCAAATTAACGAGACTGTTTGAGAGGATCAGCCTTGCAGGAACCGAGATAGCCTGACATCAATCATCTCGTTAATTTAGGCTGGCTAATAGGACATTTGATCGACTTTGCTGAACCACTTACGTGGCACGGGGCCCAGGACTCTGCAGCCTGCAGACCTTTAGTACAGCCGAATTAGGGCAGAACTATGACTAATAAATGTAATTATTTTTCAGATTTGGTCTAATTTCTGTCATTAATCTCTATTTTCTCTGTTTTACTTTTTCATTGTGTGTGTTTGAATTCAAGCATAATAAATAACTCGATGTAACGAGTGTGACATCACCTGTTGCTGTCAGTAATTAAATAGTCTACATTAAGTAGTTCTGGTTCAACTCCGACACTTTAAACTCTCAGTTTTAGCGGCTCAGTTTAAAAGGAAACACTCCAGTATGATCAATATATCAACAGTTACTTTTAATATTTCTGTTTGAATGCACAATGGCAGACTTTGTGTCCACAAAGCTTCACTCTGGTGGGACTCGAACACAAAACCTTTCAGTTTCACTCCTGGTAGATTCATTATATCAGCACGAAGGGATTCCTTCAAGCAGGAATTTCACAGTCTCAAGGTTCACTACTGCCCTTTGGTCATAGATTGCAGTATCTAAGGGTCAACTCTGGTGGGACTCAAACCAACAACCTTTTAAACACTTTCTTAGAGTCCAACAAGAAACCCAATGCGTTGTCCATTGCGCCACAGAGTCTCTTTCAGCAAAAAAAAAGGAAGATAAGAGAAACTAAGGATATAATCCAGCCTGCAATGCTACAAAATAAAGGTTCAAAACATGCTGCATGTAAAACTTGACTTTGAAGGGACTTAAACCCAAAACCTCTGAGTTTAACTCGTGGAAAGTTCATTGTGTCAGCATGAAGGGATTAATTCAAGGAGTAATTCCACAGTTTCAAGGTTCACTACTGCCTTTTGTCATGAAATGCAGTATCTAAAGGCCAACTCTGGTGGGACTCGAACCCACAACCTTTGAATCACGTTTGATGATCACAGGATCATCATGTTTTAATGTTTTTTGTTGTCAGTATTACAGTGATAGTGGTCTGCTCATGCTTTGGTTCATTGTATTATCATTTATTATAACAATACTTTTCATGGTAATGAAAACATATCACAGGCTCAGACAACAGAGACGTCTGTCTGACGCTGCTGACGACACTCTCACGTCAGTGAGAGTGTTGGACTGCTGCGATCATCGGTCACTGGTGTGTGAGTGTGTGTGTGTTTGTGTGATGAGGTGTTTCTGAAGCAGATACACCTGGAAACACCTTGGTAGGTTGTGATGAGGTTGGCCACATAACACACACACACACACACACACACACACACACACACACACACACACACACACACACTCTTAGCATAGTCTTTAAGCTCTGATGGATGGTGAAGACCTGTGAGTGTGTGTGTAACCTCAATGTAACCACAGCATTGGACCTGATCACCACACGCTCTCTTTCTTTGAGTCAATGCGATTGATTGAAGTTGACTTTGTTTTTTCTGTAATTTAGACTCTTTTTCTTTTTCAAAGCCACATTTCATTCTTTGCTCTGTAGAGGTACGTTCACGCTGTGCAACGCTCTCCTTTTCTTTCCCCACTTTCAATGTACTTAATGTAATTAAGTTTAATCCCTTTTTGTCTGCATCAGAGTTTGTTTTACTGCTGCAGAAAGGAAGCGGTTCAGTCTTTAAAAAAAGGCAACAAAACTTCTTAGTTAGGTTCAGGAAAAATAACTACAGAAACAAACTACAGCGCATTATTTTTCGTAGGTATAGAAACGAATGCAGGATGAGACCAACCTGGCCGGTTTGAGATAATTCAGTCCGTTCTCTACTGTAAAGTCACAAACACTTCTGACAATTTACAAATAACGACTCTAGTGGGACTGGAACCCACAAACTGAATTCCCATCAAGGTTGTCAGAGCAGGCTTAGTTGTTTTTTAAAAACATGTTTAAGTTGGTGGAATTAAGTTTGGCAGCAACTGTTATGAAAAGATACTTTTTATGGGTCTATTATGGAATAAATATGTTTAACGTTAATTGAAAACATGAGTAAATCTACTCATTGTAGTACATACTGATTTACACTTTTAGTTTCCTCCAGTGAGCAAGTAAAGAACAATCTGCAGGTGTTTTCACAAAGGGATTTCAACCTGCAACCTGCAGACCTGCTCTGAATCTGGCTTGTGTGACTGATCCGCCTGAAACCCCCCCCCCCCCCCTTAACCCCGTCACCCCCCCTCCCCCGCATCTGGCCCACATCTCTCAGTCGTTCAGCAGACAGCTGCAGAAACACTCGCTTACGTACGACGGACTAATTGGGTCAATCTGTGTTACTGTATCAATGACTTTGTAGGAGGGTGTTATCCTGCAGTGGACACACACAGCAGGACCACATTCTTGTCCTTCAGCCAAACATTACATATGTCCTCACATAAAAAAAAAAGAGAGAATTCTTTTGAACGGACCTCCTCTTCTTCTCTGCCGTTCAAGAAAGACGTGTGCAAAGGTTTCTTCTTCTTTGTGAGTCTCTTTGTGCCCTCTGCTGCGCTTTTATGTTGTAGAAGAAGAAATTCCTCAGAGAGAGAGAAAAGCTGCACACAGAAGAGAGTCAGTGTTGAAGTAAAACCGGAGTTTTCTTCTCTCCAGGTTTCTACTTCCTGTGACATCATCGCAACATGCCTGAGGGGTCACGGCGTGGCAGCCAGAGACCGCCCAGCAACACAGGTAAGGGGCGGAGCTTGGTTGGGTTTAGTGGGTTTCTTGTGGAAACTTAAAAGGGCAGATTTCAGCTCCTCTGCCACGAAGAGAGTCAACAGTGTTCCTCTGTTAATGGGACTTTCTGGACTCACCGTGTTCAGCAGCCAGAAAGAAAAGGGAACGAGCTATGAATGTGTTCCTAATGACCGATCACCATCTATGAATGTGTTCCTAATGACTGATCACCATCTATGAATGTGTTCCTAATGACCGATCACCATCTATGAATGTGTTCCGAATGACCGATCACCATCTCTGAATGTGTTCCTAATGACCGATCACCATCTATGAATGTGTTCCTAATGACCGATCACCATCTCTGAATGTGTTCCTAATGACCGATCACCATCTCTGAATGTGTTCCTAATGATCGATCACCATCTATGAATGTGTTCCTAATGACCGATCACCATCTCTGAATGTGTTCCTAATGACCGATCACCATCTCTGAATGTGTTCCTAATGACCGATCACCATCTCTGAATGTGTTCCTAATGACCGATCACCATCTCTGAATGTGTTCCTAATGACCGATCACCATCTCTGAATGTGTTCCGAATGACCGATCACCATCTATGAATGTGTTCCTAATGACCGATCACCATCTATGAATGTGTTCCTAATGACCGATCACCATCTATGAATGTGTTCCTAATGACCGATCACCATCTCTGAATGTGTTCCTAATGACCGATCACCATCTCTGAATGTGTTCCTAATGACCGATCACCATCTCTGAATGTGTTCCTAATGACCGATCACCATCTATGAATGTGTTCCTAATGACCGATCACCATCTCTGAATGTGTTCCTAATGACCGATCACCATTGTAGACAGGACGGAGGTGAGGACCTAGGTGACGACTACCCGATGGAGGTGACAACCACAGGAGATACTTGATGAAGACAGGACGACTATGGGATGTAGGTAACTACAACAGGACGTAGGTGATGACAACAAGACTTAGGTGACAACAACGGGATGTAGGTGATAGCGTAGGTGATAACTACGGGTCGTAGGTGTAGATGACAGGACGTAGGCAACAAGGCGTAGGTGAAGACCTAGGTGAGGACTACGGGATGTAGGTAATGACAACTGTACATAGGTGACGCCTATAGGAAGCAGTGATAACTTAGATGACGGTGACAGGAAGTAGATAACGACCTCGCTGATGAACAGGACAGAGGTATGTAATGTTTAATGCCTCAAATATTTTGAGCTGGCATGAACGAATAACAGCCGGGGAAAAAGAAACATTAGGGCCTGAAATAACTTACATCCTACGTCAGAGTCTCACACAGTAAAGTCAGTATGAGGTTCAGGAGTCCTTCAGCTCCACAGAGTCATGTTTCACTCAGCACTCTGCTGCTCTGAGGCTCCATATTTAACACGTCCTAACATACCGACGCAAACGGCATCATGCTTTGTTGTCGTATAAATATATGTGACTGGTTCTTGTCATTCTGTTATATCATTGATTCTGACTTGTCCGTTAATGACGAAGCATCCCGTCATCGCGGGGTTTGCCGCGGTTGTTTTCCCGTTAAGCTAGTTCAGCGTAGCCTCAGCTGGTTTTAGTTCCGGGTTCAGAGGTCACAGTCCGTTGTCTCCTACGTGAGCTCAGTCCACCGAAAACATTATATTTCCCACAATTTAAGCTTCTGCATTTTCCAAATGCACTAGTATTATTCAAACGTATTGTTTGGTTCGTAAGCCTCGTACCGAACGGTTTAATATGAATGCTGTGAGCTGTGGCTCATCATGAGGTTATTCGGAGGTGGTTCAACTGTAGTAGAACAGCACTGAAGGCGCAGGTATAACATGCACGGCCCGCCACTGATAAAGACATACTGATATGATTAATAGTGCAGCATTTAAAAGTTAAGGAAATACTGCATTTATCCCACAAAGCTGGAAGTCATTTGAACCAACTTTCTCTCTGAGCTGTGACTTCCTGTCACCAAACCAGAGAGTGGCCGAGCAGAATGGACACACACGCACGCTCGCACGCACACACACCCACACGCACGTACACACACACACACGCACGCACACACAGAGGCTGAGTAATGGTGTGTAATTACACACAGCCACCATGCTGTTTAGTTGCTCGACTGTTATATTGGCTTCCATAGTTAGCATTCACACACACACACACACACACACACAATCTGTGCACACTGCACTGATTGTTGCATTCATGCAGACTCGGCATAGGTAGACACACACACACACACACACAAACACACCAATACACTCTGTTGGCAGGAAGTTGTATGGTTTGTGGCGATAAAGTGTAACGCTGAACAATGTTTCTACTGTGACACACACACACACACACACACACACAATAAAAGGCCACTGCCGATCTGTTGATTATAACCATAGAAAATAACGAAGCAGAAAATGCAGAGAACGCCCAAGATAAGGCTGCAGAACCACGGAGAGATGAACGATAGAATAGAGACCGAGAGGAGGAGGAGGAGGAGGAGGAGGAGGGAGGAGGGAAGAGGAGAGAGGGAGGAGGAGGAGAGAGGGAGGAGGAAGAGGAGGAGGAGGAAGATGAGGAGGAAGAGGAGGAGGGAAGAGGAGAGAGGGAGGAGGAAGAGGAGGAGGCGGAGGGAAGAGGAGAGAGGGAGGAGTGCTCCAGGAGTGAGGAGAAGGAGAAAAGAGTGACAAAAGTAGCAGAACTCTTTTGTAGCTGTGGCTGCTCTCGTCTGTGATTGGCTGGATGCTGTTATTCCTCTGATAACAAACTAATGAGAACAAAAAGTAACAAAGCAGTCTGGAAGCAGAACAGCGTCACATTTCATGAGTTCACAGGCTTACATCACTGATCGTTCTACATTATGATCCATCTTACAGAGCAGACCAACCATTGTATAACATCTGTAAACATCTGTAAACCTGCGTTCCTTCACAACGAAACACAGCCAGAAAACATGTGTTTATTGTTATCTTCATCATGAACTGATGTTTCACAAGCAGAAACCCGTCAGACGTGATATTATATTTGAAATATAGAATTATCTCTCGTGTTGTACCGCATGTCATTTTCTACATTTCACATGTAAAAAACTAAAAACTTCCTGGATTTGTCCCACGACAAATGTTAATATGCTTAAAGTACACTTCAGCTGAATCACATTTAAGATTGGGGTTATGTATGAATTATGAATGTGATCTTCTATTAAGTTCTTACGCTCTACTGACAGATCGTAAACTAAACATGAACACAGAACATCAGCAGACTTTAATAAGCGGTTTCCTCGGTGATATCGTCATGCTAACTGCTCCACAAGAAGGAAGTCAATGTGAATGCTGATTGATTATTGGAACGCGATCAGTGAGGAGGAGGAGGAGTGAAGTCAGCAGGTTGTTTACGGGAGTTCACTTTAGTCTGGAGGAATGAATGTAAACACAGGGACGTGTGTGGACGTGTGCGTGTGAGTGTGTGTTTGTGAGTGTGTGTGTGTGAGTGCGTGTGAGTGTGTGTGTGTGAGTGAGTGTGTGTGAGTGAGTGTGAGTGTGTGTGTGTGTGAGTGTGTGTGTGAGTGTGTGTGTGAGTGAGTGTGTGTGTGTGTGTGTGTGAGTGTGTGTGTGTGTGTGTGTGAGTGTGTGTGTGAGTGCGTGTGAGTGTGTGAGTGTGTGAGTGAGTGTGAGTGAGTGTGAGTGTGTGTGTGTGTGAGTGTGTGTGTGTGTGTGAGTGTGTGTGTGAGTGCGTGTGAGTGTGTGAGTGTGTGTGTGTGTGTGAGTGAGTGTGAGTGTGTGTGTGTGTGTGAGTGTGTGTGAGTGCGTGTGTGTGAGTGTGAGTGTGTGTGTGTGAGTGTGTGTGAGTGTGCGTGTGAGTGTTTGTGAGTGTGTGTGTGTGTGTGTGCGTGTGAGTGTGAGTGTGTGTGTGTGTGAGTGTTTGTGAGTGTGTGTGTGTGTGAGTGTGTGTTTGTGTGTGTGTGTGAGTGTGTGTGTGTGAGTGTTTGTGTGTGTGTGTGTGAGTGTGTGTGTGTGAGTGTGTGTGAGTGTGTGTGTGTTTGGCACTGTGCTGTGAAGGGGTCAAAGGTCAGATGGGCAGGGCCGTCACATCAGTCCTTTTGTACCGTAAACGACGATGTGAGAGGACTCACTTCCTGTCTCTGTCTCTGTCAACATGTCACTGTTATCTGTGCTGCAGTCTGAACACACACCCACACACACACACACACACACGCTGAACGAAGGAAACACAAAGCTTTTCTCTACCAGGTTTTATTTCTGTGTTTAATTTAGGTTGATTTGGTTCAGTTCCACCTGATCTGAAGTTAAATTCAAGGAGTGACGTAGAGACGCGTATATGTCTCTTGTAGAGACCTGTCAATCACTGTGTAGCCCCGCCCTAAAGCATCCCCTGCTTTATGGTCTGTGTGACTCTAAATGGACCATAATGTACTAAATGAACATCATGCTGTATTGAAGAAGACTTGAAACTAGAGATTGAGACCATAAACTCATGTTTACAATGTTTACTGAGGTAATAAATCAAGAGAGAAGTAGAGTCATTTTCTCATAGACTTCTATACAACCAGAGGAGTCGCCCCCTGGTGGACACTAGAGATAATGCAGCTTTAACACTTGAAGCTCTGGTGGAACCTGAGAATGCGTCGTGTTTGCTCGTCGTGACGTCAGCTGTAGGAAACACCAACAGAACATGAAGGTGTTCTTATGAAAGCCTTTAAATATCTGTGTTTATGATCTATGCCGTTCTATTTACGAAAGTTACTACGGACGCATTCGGCTGAAGGTCACCAGTTAACACGGTCACTAGTTAGGCTGAAGCACCTCCGTACCCTCGGTGTTAGTGAGGATGGATTAATAACGGTTAGCGATGCTCTCAGACCACGTTAGTTCTGTCAACATTCAGTGTTCACAAACATGGGAGGATTACTGCTCCTCATGACGACTGCTGGGCCGGTTCATAACTCACTAATAAGCTGAACATTTAAACATTTCAAAGGCAAAGTCAAACCATCCTCCCTGAGTGTTATTGCTGGAAGATGAATGTGACCGGTTGTTGATCGTAGCTGCTTGTGTGTTGCCTGTCATGGAGCATGGTTTTACACTTCATGTATTTTGATCAACAAGAAAATGTAAACTAACTGGAACTCAGCCGTGAAACAGGAGCTGGTGTTTGACCCGTGGTGAGTTTCTTCTCTCACGTTCACTCCTTTTACAATCCTTTCAACAATGTCCTCTGCAAGAAAACTGCAAGAAACTGAGGTTAATGAATTCATCTCTATGTTCTTCATCTCAGTAGCTGTGCCCCCCTCCCCCCGCCCCCTCTATGGAAGACAAATAATTGGAGATAAAACTTAGCTGAATTTCAGGAGCAGGACCACACCTCAGCCACTCGCCCACTTCCGGCCACGCTCCTATAAATACCTACCCACTCTAAGCCTCGGCACACTCAAGTTTTCTGCACGCGCAACCGAACTCCACGCAGAGGACGCCGCCAACCGCCATCGAGAGGGTCCGGGCAGCAAACCCGCGATCTCCACCTCACCGACCAGCTGCATCCACCCGCCAGAATCTGACAATACGAAGAGTCGGACTCACGGCCGTCCTCCTTTAACTCACATCTCGGTGGCAGAGGGAGACCCGCTACCTCCAGACGTAGACAACGGAAACGTAAATCCAGCTCTCTTCTTCTTCGCTCGCTCCAGACCCAGCTCGGGAACGATCCTCCGACGACTCTGGCTGCCGGCACGCAGCGCTCAGAGACGCCGCCACCCCTCCACGCTCCAGCCAGGTCCCCCATCGAAGACGCACCAGCTGACCGAAGACGCACCAGCTGATCTCCAACTCGACCACAGTCCGCCTGCTAAGAGCATCGACGCAACAAAGCAAACCGTGCCAACTCCTCACAACTTTCCCAAAGTCACGTTAGGGGAAAAAAAAAAAAAAAAAAACGTACCTACATGCGTGAAGCCAACGACCGTGACGCCACCACGCACCCCGAGGCTCCGCCCCCCAACCCACAAAGGTCCGGGTTGCCAGGTCTTCTTTCCTCTGTCCCCCTTTCTAAGCTGTCCCCCCCTCTAAGCTGTCCCTTCACTGTTCTCTTACACCACCTGTCTTCTGCCCATACCTAGGCACCGGGTTGCCAGGTCTTCTTTCCTCCGTCCCCCTTTCTAAGCTGTCCCCCCCTCTAAGCTGTCCCTTTACTGTTCTCTTACACCACCTGTCTTCTGCCCGTACCTAGGCACCGGGTTGCCAGGTCTTCTTTCCTCTGTCCCCCTTTCTAAACCCCCCCCCCTCTAAGCTGCCGGCACCGGGATGCCAGGTCTTCTTCCCTCCGTCCCCCTTTCTAAGCTGTCGGCACCGGTTTGCCAGGTCTTCTTCCCCTGTCCCCCTTTCTAAGCTGTCCCCCCCCCCTCTAAGCTGCCGGCACCGGGTTGCCAGGTCTTCTTCCCTCTGTCCCCCTTTCTAAGCTGTCCCCCCCTCTAAGAGATTCCTGGCACCGGGTTGCCAGGTTCCCTCTCCTCTGTCCCCCTCCCCCATCCTGCTTTTCCTACTACACATACTCTTCCCTCTATGCAGATTCCTGGCACCGGGTTGCCAGGTCTTCTTTCCTCTGTCCCCCTTTCTAAGCTGTCCCCCCCCCCTCTAAGCTGCCGGCACCGGGATGCCAGGTCTTCTTTCCTCTGTCCCCCTCTCTAAGCTGTCCCCCTCTCTAACCGCAACAACGCAACCACCGAACGCAGCAAGCAACAACGAACCGCAACAACAGAATGCAGGACGCCAGCGCCGCCCGGCCACCTACTTCCAGCAACCACAGCAACTCGCCGGGGCACGGGATGCCAGTGACCCCACCCCGCCCACTTCCAGCGATGGACCCACACAATTGGCCAACAACGATGCCGCTCCCTCTGCCGTCTTTTGGGGGGTTTCCACGACGGACGACATTGCCGTAGACCAGCCTCGGATCTTGCAAGCAGATGCCAAGTTGTTTCCCCTCATGCTATGAAATCGGACCAATAGTAGCCACAGCCATCACGTGGGGCCGCGGATGGGCCAGCAAGTCCATTCCTTAAACTCGTGACAACCAGCAGTCGGTTACCCAATCATCAAATGACGCTGCGACACCCGTCCGCCAAGGGCGCGTCCTCGATGCAGATCACGTCTGGGCCACCGCATGCCATGGCTTCTCGTATCCCATTCCAGAAGTTCAGCCCTCCTGCAGACACCCGTCCAACATCGGTTCGGCCATATCCAACGCCGTCTTTAGACCCACAAATCCTCACTCGATCTTGCCGACCAGCGCACAGGTTTATTTTGGGGGTCTGCAAGGCCCGGGAGCCGCAGTGGATCCGCAGCTAAGCCTCTCCCAAACCGCACCAGGCCAAATCTCCATCAACCATTCCTCAACACTCCAAACAACCGACGAAGGCTCGCTCTGGCCGAGGTGGGGGCCTAAGCTAGTGAATTGGAGATAAAACTTAGCTGAATTTCAGGAGCAGGACCACACCTCAGCCACTCGCCCACTTCCGGCCACGCTCCTATAAATACCTACCCACTCTAAGCCTCGGCACACTCGAGTTTTCTGCACCCCACCCTCCCTCCCTCTTGTTAATGGTTATCTCCCCCCATAGTCATCATGCTCTTATCCCATGGAGATCGGGGGTCTGCAAGGCCTGGGAACCGCAGTGGATCCGCAGCTAAGCCTCTCCCAAACCGCACCAGGCCAAATCTCCATCAACCATTCCTCAACACTCCAAACAACCGACGAAGGCTCGCTCTGGCCGAGGTGGGGGCCTAAGCTAGTGAAAAGGAATAAATAAGACAAACAAATCTCAGTTTCTCACTTTTCGCAGTAGCTTGAAGCGTCAGTTTGTTGTAAATTCGCTCCAACAGGCTGTGATCTGTTATTTTTTCTGAGAAGCTGTCGAACACATGACAGCGAGGAGCTGCTGTCTTATGACTGTAATCACACACACACACACACACACACGCTGGAACAGTCTGCAGCGTGTATTTAAAGGGAATTCCACCTTAAAACTGGCATTCTCAGCTGAAATGTAAAATTGCATTGTAAAAATAATTAAAGTTTAGACTTCTTTACATAAAGACGTATCACATTTAAACTAAATAAAGTCCGTCCTCAGGATTAAATGTTCATATATTCAATTACAAGGTCTGTGAAGATTAATCAACGACCGGTTTTATACGTTTAAAACCTACCAACATACCTTTAAGTTCTGCACTCGTGATCCTTTCCTCTGTGTTGATGGGGCCTCGGCTCCCAGAGGCCCCTCCCTCTGTGTGGATGGTGTTTTTAGGGTGGATGTCAGCACACTAACTGTTACGTAACAGAGTTCCTCCTGATGAAGAGTTACAAGGTTCATGATCCCGTCAAAGTTACAACACTGGAACATGAAAGTGAGCAGGCGGTGTCGTGCATGAAGACTCTCGTGTCGGCGTGTTGGAGGTGGAACAGTGGAGGTTGATGCAGGATCAAAGACACTGATGAGGGGGTTCCTCAGGGAACGGCCGTGGGTCCCCTAGAGTTCAGTTTCATTCATTCTGAGTCTGGTCAAACTAATCCTCAGCCAATGACATAGACAGCAGCGGTCAGATGTGTTTGTTTGAAGAGGATCTCAGTGTAGCTGGTGGGGGTTCATGCTGATCCAGGTTCAGTTTGAAGAGGATCTCAGTGTAGCTGGTGGGGGTTCATGCTGATCCAGGTTCAGCTGAGACATCAAGTACAATCCAGGAAGTCCACTTTGAGCAACAGAAATGAAGTATTGGAAGATTTATCACGTCCGTCCAGTTCATTTGTATTGTGAACGCGATATCTCAAGAAGACTTGACAAACGTCCACCTCAGAGGTCAGAGGTCAAGCTTACTTTCACCTCTGAAAACACATCTTCGGACATATCTCAATAATTCAAGCTAATTATGACAATTTGATAATGAAGTAGAATATAATGAAGTAGAAGACAATGAAGTAGAATATAATGAAGTAGAAGACAATGAAGTAGAAGACAATGAAGTAGAAGATAATGAAGTAGAAGATAATGAAGTAGAAGATAATGAAGTAAGATAAAATAAGATAAAATAAGATAATCCTTTATTAGTCCCTCAGTGGGGAAATTACAGGATTACAGCAGCATTGCTCACAAGTAAATAAAATAAAAGATAAAAATCAAGTAATATAATAAACTAAACAGTAAACAGTAAAACAGTAATAAAATAAGACAGTAAAGAAGAGTATTAAATATACCAGTATATACAGAATATACAGAATATACAGACGGATCAGGTAAATACTTAAACGTATTGGATATTGCACGGATTAGATAAGATATTGCACCAGGTGAATGAATTAAAGTGTTCAGAGTGTTCAAAGTGTTCGTGTTCAAGTGTTAGTGGTCCACCGAGAGCAGTTTGTTGTGCAGCCTGACAGCAGCGGGGAGAAAGGACTTGCGGTACCTCTCCCTCAGACACCGGGGGTGAATCAGCCGGTGACTGAAGGAGCTGTGCAGAGTTGCCAGAGTGTCCTGCATGGGGTGGGAGGCGTGGCTCATCAGGGATGAGAGCTTCGCCATCATCCTCCTGTCTCCCACCACCTCCACAGTATCCAGTGGACATCCCAGCACGCTGCTGGCCTTCCTCACCAGTTTGTCCAGTCTCCTCCTGTCAGCTGCCGCGATGCTGCTGTTCCAGAAGACCACCCCATAGAAGATGGCTGATGCCACCACGGAGTCGAAGAAGGTCTTCAGGAGTGCTCCCTGCACCCCAAAAGACCTCAGTCTCCTCAGCAGAAAGAGTCTGCTCTGTCCTTTTTTATAAAGAGCGTGAGCGTGGTCAGTCCAGTCCAGTTTATTGTTCAAGTGAACACCCAGGTACTTATACGACTTCACGACCTCAATGTCCAGTCCCTGGATGCTCACCGGTGTCGGAGGGGGGCGTTTACCCCGGCGGAAGTCCACCACCAGCTCCTTGGTCTTGCTGGAGTTGATGTGGAGGCGGTTCCGCTGGCACCATCCTAAAAAGTCCTGGTTTAGTTCCCTGTATTCTCTGTCATCATCGGCGGCGATGAGGCCGACGATTGCAGAGTCGTCAGAGAACTTTTGCAGGTGGCAGTTGGCAGAGTTATGTTTGAAGTCCGAGGTGTAAATGGAGAAGAGGAATGGAGCCAGACCGGTTCCCTGTGGGGCCCCTGTGCTGCAGGACACCCGATCTGACTCACACTCCCGTATCCGCACATACTGTGGACGGTTGGTGAGGTAGTCCAGGATCCATGCAGTGAGGTGGTGGTCCACCCCGGTCTGCTCCAGCTTGTCCCTCAGAAGCAAAGGCTGGATGGTTTTGAAGGCACTGGAGAAGTCGTAGAACATGACTCTCACAGTGCTTCCAGCCTTTTCCAGGTGAGAGAGGCATCTCTGCAGCAGGAAGATGACGGCGTCATCCACCCCGATGCCGGACTGGTGGCGAACTGAAGTGGGTCCAGGCAAGGACCAGCCTCTCCAGGGTCTTCATCAGGTGGGATGTCAATGCCACCGGCCTGTAGCTGTTGAGGTCCTTGGGCCGCGGGTTCTTTGGTACCGGTACCACGCAGGATGTCTTCCATAGCTGTGGTACTTTCCCCAGCCTCAAGCTCAAGTTGAATATGTGCTCCGCTATCCTGCACAGCTGGTCTGCGCAGGATTTGAGGAGCCTTGAGCTGATGCCGTCTGGACCCGTGGCCTTCCTCGCCTTGATCCTCCTCAGTTCCTTCCTCACTTGGTTGAGGGACACGCTGGGGGGTGGGGTGCTGTGTGTTGGAGTGGGGGTGGGTTGCTGGTCGTAGAGTGCTGAGTATGAGTGGTGTGGAGGGGAGCCGAGTGCTGTGGGAAGGGGGGAGGTGGAGGGGGAGGGGGGGGTAATAATCCACAGGGGATGCAGATGATGGGGGTTGCAGCAGCAGGGAGGTCTGGGTGGGGGGAGGGGTGGATGGCTGGTCAAATCTGTTAAAAAATAAGTTCAGCTCATTCACCCACTTTTGGTCCCCCTCAGGCTGTTGGTTGGGCCCCTTGAACCCAGAAATCGCCTTGAGGCCCTTCCAGACCCCGACGGTGTTATTCTGCTGCAGCTGGTCCTCCATCTTCATCCTGTAGACATCTTTCCCCTCCCTGATCTTCATCCTCAGCTCCCTCTGCACAGTCCTCAGCTCCTCTTTGTTGCCAGATCTAAAAACCCTCTTCTTCTCCTTGAGGAGGGCCTTTATCTCCGGAGAGATCCAGGGTTTGCCATTTGAGAAACACCGTACAGTCCTGGTGGGTACGGTGTTCTCAACACAGAAGTTAATATAGTCCGTGATGCAGTCGGTGAGACCGTCGATGTCTTCCCCATGGGCATCACAGAATACCTCCCACACAGTTGTCTCAAAACAGTCCTTCAGAGCCTCCTCGGCTCCATCGGTCCATCGTCTAACTGTGCGGCCTCCTCGGCTCCATCGGTCCATCGTCTAACTGTGCGGGTCACAGCTGGCTGCTTCTGTGCAAGAGTTGTGTACACAGGCAGGAGGTGCACCAGGTTGTGGTCAGATCTGCCCAGGGGAGGGAGAGGTGATGATATGTATGCCTCCTTGGTGTTGGCATAAAGAAGGTCCAGTGTTTTATTGTCTCTGGTGTGGCATTTGACATACTGGGTGAATGTGGGCAGAGTGGAGGACGGAGGGGCATGATTAAAGTCCCCAGAGAGAAGGAGGAGGGCATTGGGGTGTTGTGTCAACAGCCTGCTTGTCGCCGAGTGGATGACGTCACAGGCCGCTTCAGCGTCAGCAGAGGGGGGGATATACGCAGCCACCACAATAACGTGTGAAAATTCCCTAGGCAGATAGTGTGGCCTCATGCTAACCGCTAACAGTTCAATGTCCGCTGTGCAGGTCTGCTCCTTAACAGTGATGTGCCCAGAGTTACACCATCTATCATTAACAAACACTACCAGGCCTCCTCCCTTCCTCTTACCGCTCTCCGTTGTCCTGTCCGCCCGTATGATGCGGAACCCGTCCAGAGTAGCGTGCGTGTCCGGTGTTAGCTCGGTTAGCCACGTCTCCGTAAACACCATGAGGCTAGACTCCCGGTATTCCCTCTGATGGCGAGTTAGCGCCGCTAGCTCGTCCATCTTGTTGGGCAGAGACCTCACGTTTCCCATGATGATGGAGGGGAGGACGGGTGTGTAGCGTCTTCTCCTGGCGCGACATTCCGCCCCCGCACGGCATCCCCATTTCTTCCTCCTCAGCTCGCGGGGAACAGCGGGTCTCTCGTCAGGTAGCACCGTCGTGTCCCGGAATGCTAACAGCTGGTCCCTAGCGTAAACAACTGGACCATGGCTGCACGCTGGATCCCCAGACACGGAGGTGCAAATTGCGATAAACAGCAGATAGACCACGGCAAGCTCGACGTGTCTAGCTGCCATAATGCACTGATTAAGAACGGTAGCTAGTATGAGAAAAGAAACGAAAAAAAAAAGTAACAAAAATAACATAATATAAGAAAAAGCTAAGTAGTGAGCGGGAGCTACTGTAAAAGGCAGCCACTCCTGCGGCGCCGGAAGTAGAATATAATGAAGTAGAAGATAATGAAGTAGAAGGCAATGGAGTAGAATACAATGAAGTAGAATATAGTGAAGTAGAAGATAATGAAGTAGAATATAATGAAGTAGAATATAATGAAGTAGAAGACAATGAAGTAGAAGACAATGAAGTAGAAGACAATGAAGTAGAAGACAATGAAGTAGAAGATAATGAAGTAGAAGACAATGAAGTAGAAGATAATGAAGTAGAAGACAATGAAGTAGAAGATAATGAAGTAGAAGACAATGAAGTAGAAGATAATGAAGTAGAATATAATGAAGTAGAAGATAATGAAGTAGAAGATAATGAAGTAGAATATAATGAAGTAGAAGATAATGAAGTAGAAGATAATGAAGTAGAAGACAATGAAGTAGAAGACAATGAAGTAGAAGATAATGAAGTAGAAGATAATGAAGTAGAATATAATGAAGTAGAAGACAATGAAGTAGAAGACAATGAAGTAGAAGATAATGAAGTAGAAGATAATGAAGTAGAATATAATGAAGTAGAAGATAATGAAGTAGAAGACAATGAAGTAGAAGACAATGAAGTAGAAGATAATGAAGTAGAATATAATGAAGTAGAAGATAATGAAGTAGAAGACAATGAAGTAGAAGATAATGAAGTAGAAGATAATGAAGTAGAATATAATGAAGTAGAAGATAATGAAGTAGAAGATAATGAAGAAGAAGACAATGAAGTAGAAGACAATGAAGTAGAAGATAATGAAGTAGAAGATAATGAAGTAGAAGATAATGAAGTAGAAGATAATGAAGTAGAATATAATGAAGTAGAAGACAATGAAGTAGAAGATAATGAAGTAGAAGATAATGAAGTAGAATATAATGAAGTAGAAGATAATGAAGTAGACTATAATGAAGTAGAAGATAATGAAGTAGAAGTAGTGTTGTAGAGTGTGTGTGTGTGTGGGTGTGTGTGTGTGTGTGTGTGGGTGTGTGTGAGTGTGTGTGTGTGTGTGTGTGTGTGGGTGTGTGTGTGTGAGTGTGTGTGAGTGTGTGCAGTGGTGTATAGTAACGAAGTAGAAATACTTCGTTACTGTACTTAAGTAGTTTTTTTGGGTATCTGTACTTTACTTTACTATTTATATTTCTGTTGACTTTTACTTTTACTTCACTACATTTTGCAAAGAAAACTGATACTTTTACTCCGATACATTTCCCCTGAAACCTTCGTTACTCGCTACAAAATCAAATCTATCTTTAGAAACAAAATGAATCATGAGACCAGCGTCGGGGACTGTGGTGGAACACAGACTGCAAGCAAGCAGGTTTGGTGAATCAGTGGTCCTAGCAGCAAGTTAAATCATTGGTTAATCACGTTAATGCACAATTGCAAACAAGTGCTCTCAAAGCTGCGGTGTTTTGATTCCCAGGATGCTACATGCTATAAGCTAGCGGGCGACTACATGAGTAGAATTCCACTCTACGATGACTGATTTCATGATGGAAGCAGAAATGGAAGCACCTGCTACTCCCTCAACAAACGACGGTGGTGACGAAGACCAACACCCGTGGATCGCTCGCGAGTTAGTGAGCTGAGGAAGTGTTGACAGTTGTGACACCATAGGATTGACGGGAGCCGAGAGAGCGCAGCGTTAGCATTAGCGTTAGCATTAGGGAAATCCTTCGCAGCTGTGTGCAAGCTGTCTGTGACGCTGAACACACCTCTACCTGCCTCAGCGGCCTGTGAAAGGCTATTTAGCATCGCAGGACGAGTCTTCAGCCCAAGAAGAGCGAGACGGAATTATCGCAATTTTGAAAACCAACTTCTTTTGAAGATGAACAGGACATGTTTCAGTTTCAAGTAATGACTGGGTTACTTTCGGTGCTGCTTTAGTATTGATCATGTTTTGATATTTGAGTCATGTTGTGGATGATCAGATGGAGTTATGATGGTAGCAGTCGCCCAATTGCAGATTCAGCTTGAGCAAAACCTTTGCCTATTGTGTTCAAATCAGGCCCACAGGAGTTTACAAGGCAGGTGTCCTTTCTCTAAACACTGACCTGATGCATCAAGTGGATATGTTTTGCTGAACATAATATTATGCATTTGCCCTCTACATCCTCTAGTCTAATGAGCAGACTTATAAACGCACTGTTACAACTCCTTCATAGTGTCATATTGCTTTTCGGAGAATTATGATGATAAGTTCATAGTAGATGCAAAAGTATACTTATGTACAATACATTATGTTGAACATTGTTGCTCCTGGATGGATCACAGCCAACCCAATTATGTTCAACACAGCTCCATGTCCTTGGTCATGGTGCCACAGAACTTAAAGAATAAACTTCATCATTCTCATAATTCTGACCCTTTGCTTTTTTATTAACAGCATTTACTTGTACTTTTACTTCCAATGAACAGGTTATGATGTTCATTTAATGTTCAGGTTGTGATGTACATTTAATATCAGAAAATTACTTTTGATACTTAAGTACTTTTGTACTTAAGTACAATAAATATCAGATACTTTAAGACTTTTACTCAAGTAGTATTCTAATAGGTGACGTTTTACTTTTACTGGAGTAGTTTTCCAGTAAGGTATCTTTACTTTTACTCAAGTATGGCTTTTGAGTACTTTATACACCACTGAGTGTGTGTGAGTGTGTGTGTGTGTGTGTGTGTGTGAGTGTGTGTGTGTGTGTGAGTGTGTGAGTGTGAGTGTGAGTGTGTGTGTGTGTGTGTGTGAGTGTGTGTGTGTGTGTGTGTGTGAGTGTGTGTGTGTGTGAGTGTGTGTGTGAGTGTGTGTGTGTGTGAGTGTGTGCGGGTGTGTGTGTGAGTGTGAGAGAGAAAGAGAAAGAGAGGGATGGAACAAAATGCACCAAACCACATCCTGTATTTGAAGTCATCTGCACACACTTCCAGCTTTCAAACACACACACACACATATACAGATTTGTACAATGCTTGTGAGGACCATCAATGCAGTTCTGCATTACCCCGGCCTCTAACCCCCAGAACCCAAACCGGAACCTGATTCTGACTGTTGCCTTTAAGAGCAGGTCTGAACCCTCGAAGCATCAACATGTTCTCCTCAAACACCTTCTGAGAGTCACATGGTCCTCAGAGAGACAGAAGTTCAACAACAGGAAGTCAAACTGTTTTGTTTCAGTCTGAGTGTGACTGACAGACACACACACACACGCACACGCACACACACACACACACACACACTCACAACCTGCAAACTGATAGTATGTCTATAGTCACTCTGTGTAGATGTGTCGGAATGGAACTGATCAGTTTGATTAGTTTCAGCGTGTGTGTGTGTGTGTGTGTGTGTGTGTGATAGCATGATGTGAAGATAATAATGCATGTGGCATTTTAAAGCAGATCATGTATGTCAATGTGTAAAGGTATCATTGGTGGTTCGTTCTTCCTTTTCTTTACTCTTCACCTCGAACCCTCTGAACCCATCGGAGGGTTTAAGGAGCATCTTTTCTTCCTGTTCATCACAGCTGGATGCTATAAAAACCTCATTATTGTCAGACTTTCATCGTTCCGACGGTACTTGAACACATCGTGTGTGACGAAAAACAAGACTTATTTTGTCCACATTCACACAGTCACATCTGATCTCAACTCTCCTGGTTCTGAGCTGTCGTTTGTGAACACACCGGTTCTCTCAGCTGGTTTCATGATGATGAGGATGATGAAGAGGAGGAGGAGGATGATGATGATGGTGATGATGATGAGGAGGATGATGATGATGATGGTGATGCACTGAGGTTTCTAACAGGAGGATGAAGTCATGCTCGTGTTTGTGTTGGAGCAGAGGAACTCTGTTCCTCCTCCAGCATGTCTGGAGCTTCAGCGCTGATGAACTTTAAATACTTCATCTCAGCTGGACAGCTGATTACAAGGTATCACCAAGTCCTAACGAAGGGGAAGATATGTAATTATATCATTATTATTTTAAATATGAGGCAATGTCCTTCATCAGAAGTGGAAACTGTCAATCAAAAGTCTTCTTATGGTCTGCAATCCTCCCTCCTCTCTCTCTCCTCTCTCCTCTCTCCTCCCTCCTCTCTCCTCCCCCCTCTCTCCTCCTTGGGAGGTTTCCGTGTTGAATAAAGGCATCAGAGCTGACGTACAGGTCACATGATCTGTGCTGAAGCTGCTCGTTTCACACTCGGTTACTGTAATCTGACAGAAACAGAAGAGTTGTGTCCGTTGGTGATCTGGTGCTCTGCTGCACACACACTTCCTGTTTCCTCGGCAGGTTCTAACCCCAGAGACGCTCTCTCTCTGGCGGGATGCGTCCTCGTTGGTGATGGTTACGTTTGATTGGCTGCTGCATCGATCTCTTTGAGCTGTGAGAGTAGAAACAGTTAAACAGGTGTCTGGATGCCAACACACACACACACACACACACACTCTCTCATGTGTGTTAAAGTGAGGAACAGCAGAGCAGGAAACAAGGTAACAACCATCTGTCTTCATCTGGAGCTGCAGCACAAAGAGTTCCATTGAAGACGTGTGGATCCATCAGGTGACTGACGGGCTTCTTCAGACTGTTGTTGCTTCTTGTTCTCTTGTCTCTTACTCTGGATACTTTCCTCTCGCATCGTCTTTCATACTTCTCGTGTCTTTAAGGACAACAGGTGGATGCATTTTGTGATTTTTATCGTCCTAAAAAACTACGTTCCCAAATGTATGTCGTTGTGGATTTCATTTGCTTTAGACGTATCGGAAATAAGTTTCAAATGAGTCTCTGGGAGGACGGGGGGGGGGATGGGTCACCCAGGAGACCTCTGTTTGTGTCCTGTTTTTAGATCCAGAGGGGCGTTCACTGACCTGCTTTATATCAGAGAACTAAACGTTAGAATCTCTTCCGCTGGTGTTAAACACAGACACACATTCAGAACACACGCTGAAGGAACAGGAAGTAGAAGCGTGCTGACTCATGGCTGCGTTTAATGACTCCTTCCTGCAGAACTCCGCCGTCATTTGGTTGGTAATGAAAGGAATGAAAGGAAACGGGAAGAGGAGAGTTGGCTGAATGTGTTTGTTGAATGAGTTAAACATTCCCAGTCTTCGGGATCTTCTGCCGTGTGTGAGGGCGTGCTGCTCCGGTGATGGCGGTTCTACGGCTCAGTCTTCAGACTTCCGGTTGTGCTGCTGTTGTCTCTCGTAGCTTCGTGCTGTTAGCAGCAGCTGGTTGTGAAGTGTTCCCTCAGTGAGCTGCAAAACAATCTGCATTCAACATTTAACCACATGATTCTCAACGCCTTATGAAATGATGGTTTCATTTATTCCTTTGATCGGCACAGAGCACGTTAACCAACATCCGTATCAAACACAGGAAGTAAACGTCCATCGTAGTGTTCAGAACCACATGAATACAACAACAACGATCATAATGATGTTGTCTTCATCATCCTCACTCACTAACTGTACAGAACACAGTGTCACACATCTTTGTTCAGTGAGTGTAAACAAGCTGTAGTTTGTTAGTTATTAACAAAGATTATCAGAAAATTCATAAAAAGCATGAAAGGGTCCTTGAAAACTCAAACATATGACGGGTTGATGTTGAAGATTATTATTAATAATCGTTGGTCAGTAGAGTTTTGAGAATCCTTTGTCTTGTGGGACGTTTCATCAGGTTGACTGATGGAATCAGATGCTGCTGATGCTTGAGTGGACTCTGAGCGTCTCTTCCTGTCTGTCTCTCTCCAGCCGCCAAGCGTCCGTCCTCGGTCTCGTCCCTGAGTGGGATTGTGGGTAGGATGATGTCGTCCGGCGAGCGAGGAGCCTCGTCCTCCTCCTGCACCTCCGTCAACACCGTCTGCTCGGACGGCGAGCGTCCCGCCTCCCTCTCTCTCTCCTCCTCCGCCTCCTCCTCCGTCTCCCTGCAGGACACCTCCCACTCCTCCTCCTCCTCCTCCTCTTCCTCTTCTTCCTCTCTGCCATACGGCGCCGTGCCGACCTACAACGCCTCCTCCTCCACACCGAAGAGGAACGGCTCGGACATCAGCCTGAAC
>JAFEUB010000252.1:295000-297500 GCA_024529925.1 Ophthalmolycus amberensis | reverse complement strand
ACAGTGTCAAGGTTCACTACTGCCTTTAGTCATGAACTGCAGTATCTAAAGGCCAACTCTGGTGGGACTCGAACCCACAACCTTTGAGTTTAATTTGTAGAAAATTGCTTATTTTAAGCATGAACGGATAAGTTCAAGCAGGTGTCCCACATCCAGTCTGTCAGCAATCATTTTTCCAAAAAAATAAGAAAGACGGGATTAATCCAACCTATAATGCGACAATGTAAAGGTTCACACCATTCTAGACTCTGGTGGGACTCGAACCAACAACCTTTGACTTTAATTTGTGGTAAATTTGTATGAAGGGATTAATTCAAGCAGGAATCCCAGTTTAAAACCACAGCAGCTGTATCCAATCAGACGACACTGAGGTTGATTTAGGAGGACAAACATGTCGTCATACAGTATGAAGGACTTCACATAAACTGTTTGTAGATTTGTAGATTTGCTAAATGTCTTTTCTCTGTGACCCACTTTTAAACAAAGACACCACTCTCCTCTGTTCTTTCTCTTTCTTTCCTCCATTGTTTTCTAGCTCTACTTCTCTACTTCTTCTCTCCTCATGATGTTTGTTTTGTTTCCATCATTCGTTCTCCTTCTTCTTCTTCTCATCTTTCTGTCGAACTTCCCTCATTTTTCACTCATCTCTCTCTCTCTGCCTCTTCTCTCTCTCCCTCCATGCCCTCCAGTGTGTGTGTGTGTGTGTGTGTTTCCTGTTGCCTTTAAAAGGTGATGAATGTGGCCAAGGCCTCTCATTATATGCCTCATTATACACTCTCACACACACACACACACACACACACACACACATGAAGTGCTTGTTTTTGTGCCCAATTTAGGGGAAAAACAGAAACAGTGAAGGAATGAGAGAGAAATGATTGTTTGCTTGCAGCCACTTTGTGTGTGTGTGTGTGTGTGTGTGTGTGTGTGTGTGTGTGTGTGTGTTTTTGTATTTATTTTTACACACACACACATCCAAAAACATTGTCTGCAGACTTTACCATCATGGTAAATGTAGTTTGGGTTCATTGGTTTCTATTTAGAGCTTCTTTCACAGCACATTGTCTGACCAATCAGAAAGCTGCATCCCATAATAACCAGTGGGAATGGAGCATGGATGCATTCCAGACTGGTCTCCAGTGAACATGTCTGGTGTGGATGGAAAGACTTCATACTGCTTACAGATTGAGTTTTTTTGTATCTGTGCGAGTTGTAGTTTAAAGGGCCAGCGTGCGGGATGTAGCGCCATCTAGTGGTGACGTTGCACATTGCGACCAACTGAAACTTCTCCTGTGTGCCAACCGTGTAGAGAACTACAACGTGAAAGTACCGTAGAAACATGGCGGACTCCGTGAAGATATAGACGACTCATTCTTCGCTAACGAAGACACAAAGATTATTAGTTTCAGGTCGTTAGACACTATTGGAAACATAGTTATGGATATCAACGCCGCACACTGGCCCTTTAATACAGAGCTAGTCCTGATTGGTTCACAGTCTCACACCTTTGTTTTTGGAGGTTTTTCTTTTAATTGCTATTTTTTAGAACAAATTGATCCACATCGTGTCCTAAAAGGTTCCAGACCTCTGAACAATCCCAGCCTATCAGGACTAGCGTTCTTGGGTCATTTGCATAAACTCACTGGACTGGTTCACTTTGAAACCAGTGACACCAAATGTTACTGGTGTACATGGAGTTCTGGTTTCATACGACACAGAACGGGACCAGGTTCTTTTATTTCTCTTCAGAAGAACAGACTTCCCAGTTTGGGAACTTGGACTAAAGCTGGAGAGCTGAGCTCAGAGTGTTTCAGTGTCCTGGCTTCTGATTGGTTCAGTCTGTGTTTGGTGACGTGAAACTTCTTCTTCTATCGTCTCGTCTCTCGGGACACGTTGAACATGACCTGCTGTATTCACGATGCACAGATGAGTCTGCACTGATCACAGATCAGCTGTAGTTCCTCTGCTGCTTATTAACTTCCTGTTTTTCTTCTTTGCTGTTTCTTGTTTGACTTCCTGTCTGATGCCGTGTTCTGTACACGTAGACCTGCATTAAACTGAGAGACAGAGATATTTACCCTCTGAACACGGCGGGAAATAAAAGCATGTTATCTTTAGACAATTGTTAAATCTACACCGTTTATCCACCAGAAGCTGTACAAAACATCATTATCGTCAACATTTTATCTTTCTAACAGTCCTTGAACACATCATGTGTGCCGAACGCTTCCGTCAGAAAGAGCACCAAAACTTAAAATTATGATATTTCATCAAAACATTTTATTCTTCATGTTCTCATTCTAATTGTCTCCTAATAAAGAGTTCACTTTAACATGAGTGTGTTAAACTAGTGCTGGGCAAGTTAACGCGTTATTGTCGCGTTAACGCATTCATTAATTAACGCCGACAATTATTTTATCGCGCGTTAACGCATTTTTTTAATTTGTTATTATAATTTCTTTTTGAAATGAAACATGCTGCCTGCATCTCGTGAACCAAA
>JAFEUB010000252.1:287500-290000 GCA_024529925.1 Ophthalmolycus amberensis | reverse complement strand
TTATATATATAAGATATAACCTAGCGCTTATTACATTATATATGTAAGATATAACCTAGCGCTTATTACATTATATATGTAAGATATAACCTAGCGCTTATTACATCATATATATAAGATATAACCTAGCGCTTATTACATTATATATATAAGATATAACCTAGCGCTTATTACATCATATATATAAGATATAACCTAGCGCTTATTACATTATATATGTAAGATATAACCTAGCGCGTATTACATCATATATATAAGATATAACCTAGCGCTTATTACATCATATATATAAGATATAACCTAGTGCTTATTACATTATATATATAAGATATAACCTAGCGCTTATTACATCATATATGTAAGATATAACCTAGCGCTTATTACATCATATATATAAGATATAACCTAGTGCTTATTACATTATATATATAAGATATAACCTAGCGCTTATTACATTATATATGTAAGATATAACCTAGCGCTTATTACATCATATATATAAGATATAACCTAGCGCTTATTACATCATATATATAAGATATAACCTAGTGCTTATTACATTATATATATAAGATATAACCTCGCGCTTATTACATCATATATGTACGATATAACCTCGCGCTTATTACATCATATATATAAGATATAGCCTAGTGCTTATTACATTATATATATAAGATATAACCTAGCGCGTATTACATTATATATGTAAGATATAACCTAGCGCTTATTACATCATATATATAAGATATAACCTAGTGCTTATTACATTATATATATAAGATATAACCTAGCGCTTATTACATTATATATGTAAGATATAACCTAGCGCTTATTACATTATATATATAAGATATAACCTAGTGCTTATTACATCATATATGTAAGATATAACCTAGTGCTTATTACATCATATATGTAAGATATAACCTAGCGCTTATTACATCATATATATAAGATATAACCTGGCGCTTATTACATCATATATGTAAGATATAACTAGCGCTTATTACATCATATATGTAAGATATAACCTAGCGCTTATTACATCATATATATACAAGATATAACCTGGCGCTTATTACATCATATATGTAAGATATAACCTAGCGCTTATTACATCATATATATATAAGATATAACCTAGCGCTTATTACATCATATATGTACGATATAACCTAGCGCTTATTACATCATATATATAAGATATAACCTAGCGCTTATTACATCATATATATAAGATATAACCTAGTGCTTATTACATTATATATATAAGATATAACCTCGCGCTTATTACATCATATATGTACGATATAACCTCGCGCTTATTACATCATATATATAAGATATAGCCTAGTGCTTATTACATTATATATATAAGATATAACCTAGCGCGTATTACATTATATATGTAAGATATAACCTAGCGCTTATTACATCATATATATAAGATATAACCTAGTGCTTATTACATTATATATATAAGATATAACCTAGCGCTTATTACATTATATATGTAAGATATAACCTAGCGCTTATTACATTATATATATAAGATATAACCTAGTGCTTATTACATCATATATGTAAGATATAACCTAGTGCTTATTACATCATATATGTAAGATATAACCTAGCGCTTATTACATCATATATATAAGATATAACCTGGCGCTTATTACATCATATATGTAAGATATAACTAGCGCTTATTACATCATATATGTAAGATATAACCTAGCGCTTATTACATCATATATATACAAGATATAACCTGGCGCTTATTACATCATATATGTAAGATATAACCTAGCGCTTATTACATCATATATATATAAGATATAACCTAGCGCTTATTACATCATATATATAAGATATAACCTGGCGCTTATTACATCATATATGTAAGATATAACTAGCGCTTATTACATCATATATGTAAGATATAACCTAGCGCTTATTACATCATATATATACAAGATATAACCTGGCGCTTATTACATCATATATGTAAGATATAACCTAGCGCTTATTACATCATATATATATAAGATATAACCTAGCGCTTATTACATCATATATGTACGATATAACCTAGCGCTTATTACATCATATATATAAGATATAACCTAGCGCTTATTACATCATATATATAAGATATAACCTAGCGCTTATTACATCATATATATAAGATATAACCTAGCGCTTATTACATCATATATATAAGATATAACCTAGCGCTTATTACATTATATATATATGTGTATACATTTATACATACTATCAGGGTGTGAATGGGGGGGATAATGACGTAGTTTTAAAGTGCTTTGAGTGGTCGGACGCCTAGAAAAGATCTATAGAAGTAAATACGTCCATTCAACCTGGCATTGTGAACATTTGGTTTGCACCTTATTCATAATCTTTTTATTGACATATTTTGTTATATTTGCACTATTTCCCACTTTGCACTCCAACCATTTTAGTTCAGTCAAAATTAGAT
>JAFEUB010000252.1:272500-280000 GCA_024529925.1 Ophthalmolycus amberensis | reverse complement strand
CGAGACACAACGACATACAAAGAGACACAACGAGACACAAAGAGACACAACGAGACACAACGAGACACAAAGAGACACAACGAGACACAACGACATACAAAGAGACACAACGAGACACAACGACATACAAAGAGACACAACGAGACACAAAGAGACACAACGAGACACAAAGAGACACAACGACACACAAAGAGACACAACGAGACACAACGACATACAAAGAGACACAACGAGACACAACGACATACAAAGAGACACAACGAGACACAACGACATACAACGAGACACAAAGAGACACAACGACATACAAAGAGACACAACGAGACACAACGAGACACAAAGAGACACAAAGAGACACAACGAGACACAACGAGACACAACGACATACAAAGAGACACAACGAGACACAACGAGACACAACGACATACAAAGAGACACAAAGAGACACAACGAGACACAACGAGACACAACGACATACAAAGAGACACAACGAGACACAAAGAGACACAACGACATACAAAGAGACACAACGAGACACAAAGAGACACAACGAGACACAACGACATACAAAGAGACACAACGAGACACAAAGAGACACAACGAGACACAACGAGACACAACGACATACAAAGAGACACAACGAGACACAACGACATACAAAGAGACACAACGAGACACAACGAGATACACAAAGAGACACAACGAGACACAACGAGATACACAAAGAGACACAACGAGACACAACGAGATACACAAAGAGACACAACGAGACACAACGAGATACAAAGAGACACAACGAGACACAAAGAGACACAAAGAGACACAAAGAGACACAACGAGACACAAAGCGACCACAAAGCTATAACAAAAACACAAAAACACTAGAAAAAGACAAAATTCCCCACAAAAAAGAAACGTTGCAAAACGACAACAAAAAGAGGATAAACAATTTAAGTCTCTGCGTCTCCCAGCGATGTAGGACAGTTGTTGGGGCCTTTCTCTCGTCTTCGTCCAGGGGCTTCGTCCCATAATCCACCAATGGTCCTGATCCAATGCCCGCTCTCCAGAGGATAACCCAACAGAGTTTCCTCTAGCGCCCCCCTCAGGACAAACCTTACAGCTGCTTTAAGGCCGTCGGTTAGGATTCAGGAGGAGTCCTATTTCTCTCTGCTGTCCTATATTGTGCTAGAATAACTTGCTCTCTGTATACTTTAATGTTCTCTTACTAAATACAGATGTTCCATCATCACATGAGGGTCTATACCCCTTTAGATGGAGCAGCTAGATTAAACTGTTAGTTATTTTAAGACCTTGTTCTGACACAGAGACGTCTTTCTGTCTGACCTCCTGACTGGCTGACAGCTATATCTCAGTATATAGACGCATCATCAATATATAAATCAAATTCATGGAGCAAATACAAACAGCTACCATGTGTCACATAAAAGGGGAGGACTGTGATTCAAACGTGGGAAAAGATGGAGATCAGCTTTGTTTCTGCTATTTAGTGAAGAAGAAGAAGAAGAAGAAGAAGAAGAAGAAGAAGAAGTTTATTCACACAGGAAAACGAGTTTCAGACGAGCAGTTTTTAAAATAATCAACAAACAGAGTGTTGGGTTCAGTCTGTTATTATTCATGTCTCAACATATTATAATATTACATATTCAATAATAGCATTTGTTCCTTTATCAATGATTTGAATGAGTTTGTTGTTTTAAAATGATATTTCCCATGAAGTGCAGGATGAGATGATGAAAGAAGATTTAACGTTTTGTTCTCTCTTTAGAGCGAAGCCTTCGACATCTACACACTCTACTGCATGAACTACCCCAGGTGAGATCACACACACACACACACACACACACACACACACACACACACACACACATCATGCTCTGCAGCGTCACACATCAGTGATTCATTACTAGTGTGATTCTAATCACAATCATGTGACCGCGAGCTCACTGCTTCTTATCCAACAGGAGAGTTTAGTTGCACCTCATAATAATAATAACAATAATAATAATAACTTTATTTAAAAACAGAGTTTACAAAGTGCTTTGACAGACAGAAGCACAACAATAATATTAATAACAGAAAGCTCAGTGAGATAGTCGATAAAAAGAAACGATGAAATCAATAAAATAAAGTAAATTTAGTAAAATCAACAAATAAAAATAAAACAGAAAAGCGATGACATCACATAAAAGCCAGTCTGTAACAAACGTGTTTTAAGAAGTGATTTGAAAGAACACATACCTCTTTAAGTTGACATGAAGTGTTTTTGCTTTTGCAAGACATGTTTAGTGTTTTGCGTTTATGTTTTTGCGTGCAGAGATTCAACAAAGAGGGCTCTGCGTTCAGAAGCGCTCGCTGGGTTCAGCTTCATGTGGGTCGCTCAGTGACTTCTGGTCATTCTACAGAATCACAGATCTCATTGCCAGCGATGGCTGAAGGGTTTCAGAGTCGGACCAACTCCTCAGAAGTCAACGCCAGCAGACATCGCTGAGAAAATAAAACAGGCGTTTTGCACGCAGTGTTTTCCTGCAGAGAAAGAAGTGCTGACAAGACAACAGTGTGTCAGAGACCACAGACTGTAAGAAGTGTCTGCCATCATCACAGCGCTCTCAAATACTCAAAGTGATTACTGGGCTGTTTCTCTGTCCAGATGTCCACCAGTTGTCTTCTCTGTAGACTCTAGAATCACTGCCCAGCTCCACATCTGTATGCATGTTAATACACTTAAATCAATGCATGGATACGCAGCAAACGCCTCCATACAGATGTGTGTGTGTGTGTGTGTGTGTGTGCGTGTGTGAATGCCTCCTGTGTGTCGACCCCTCCTTCACCTCCCTCCTCTCTCTGCCTGTCGCCTCCTTAAAGCTCCATTAAACTCCAATAACAATAAGTAGGTCAAATGCTTTCAGACCACCTAACTGAAGAAGAGAAGCCTTCTGGATCCTCTCAGGCCTCTGGCCAACATTTCAGGACAGAAAGTCATGATTCTTTTTGTTTTCTGATTCATGAATCGATGAAAATCGTACAAACTCTGCACTGATTATCACAACCTAAGTCATTATTCAGCACCAAGTAGGAACAGATGTGTGTTATTCTGAAGAGACAGTGATGTGATCAGCAGAAGAGAACTTGTGATCCGCTGGGTCACATTTGGGGAATCTGCTGGATTGCAGGTTTGTGAACTCGAGAGTCGCCCCGCTGGGAGCTCCAGATGAAACTCTTTGTTTGGTTAGTTATTCGTTTACGTATTCGGGTTACGTTGTTGGTTTACGTTGTTGGGTTACGTTGTTGGTTTACGTATTCGGGTTACGTTGTTGGTTTACGTTGTTGGGTTACGTTGTTGGTTTACGTATTCGGGTTACGTTGTTGGTTACGTTGTACGTTGTGGTTTACGTTGTTGGTTTACGTTGTTGGGTTACGTTGTGTGGTTCCGTTGTGGGGTTCCGTTGTTGGGTTCGTGTTGGTTCCGTTGTTTGGGTTACGTTGTGTGGTTACGTTGTTGGGTTACGTTGTTGGTTTACGTTGTTGGGTTCCGTTGTTGGGTTCCGTTGTTGGGTTCCGTTGTTGGTTTACGTTGTTGCTTTACGTTGTGGGTTCCGTTGTTGGGTTACGTTGTGTGGTTTACGTTGTTGGGTTACGTTGTTGGGTTACGTTGTTGGGTTACGTTTTTGGTTTACGTTGTTGGGTTACGTTGTTGGGTTACGTTGTGGGGTTACGTTGTTGGGTTACGTTGTTTGTTTACGTTGTTGGGTTACGTTGTTGGGTTACGTTGTTGGGTTACGTTGTTGGGTTACGTTGTGGGGTTACGTTGTTTGTTTACGTTGTTTGTTTACGTTGTTGGGTTACGTTGTTGGGTTACGTTGTTGGGTTACGTTGTGGGGTTACGTTGTTGGTTTACGTTGTGGGGTTACGTTGTTTGGTTACGTTGTTGGGTTACATTGTTGGGTTACACTTGTTAGGTTACACTGTTAGGTTTTCGTTTCAGAAACGTCTTCATTTCATCTATCCTGTTGTTTGCAGAAATGTACAATGCCAACATTTTTTATGTCAACTGCGAACTGAAATTAAGCCTAAATATATTTTTTTAACAGGACAGCCGTCGTCCACTTCCTGTCTCCGGTTGTACTTATGGTCCGGTTTAAACGCAGTCCACCTTCATGCACTTGATCTAGGTTCAAATCTGTTAGCTTAAATTCTTTCAAGGTTTGAGACTCACTGTAACAATCAATGATTTCATTCTGTTTCCTGTTTCTAGTGAAAATCGGCATAGAAATAAGACAATTGTAGTAATAAGACAAAAGTAATCTGCCTCGTTCTGTCTGATAACACGTTTGTTTGTAATGGAAACAGATTGATAGATATGTTTCAGGATGGACACAAATGGCATGATAAGATGGAGATATATTGTAGTTTGAATGTTCCTGTGATACATAGCAACAGAACTTGGAGAAAGGAGATGAGCAACAAAGATAATGATGGAACATTAAATGTCAGATTATCTCTGAATCATCTCCAGCTCCTTCAGACATTCAAACAGGTCTGGTGTTGCGTTCACTGACCATGGAGCGTGTGGTGATTTGCATCTTTACAGGGTTTGTTTTAAAGTTACAGAGAGAATATTTCAGTGAGATCATCATGTAGCTTCAGTTAAGAGTTGAAGAAGCAGATATGTAGCATATGTGATGCTAACATAACCTGGTAAAGTCATTAGAGAGTTGAGGAGTTGTGGTGTTACGTTTCCTCTGATTGGTGGCGATGAATCCAGCTGTAATTATCTACAGTCTGTGAGAATATGGAGGCTTCAATATGCCTCCAGAGAATAAATACAACATGAGGTGAATAGATGATGAATGAACACGATAACCTCAGAGTAGAAACCACAGAGGTGAGTTTGGTGTGCAGGAAGTCTCTGCGAGTGATTTGATGGGAACCTTTCCAAAACACGGTTTCTAGGAATGTCTCGGCTGTATTTCTTCATATCTGCCATATGGTTTGACTTCTTCATGCGGACGTCTGCTGAGGCTGAAGTTCAGTTTACAGATGATAGCTCTGTGCTGTCTGAGACCTCTGTGGAGGACTTGGTCCTGGTTCTGAGGTTGGGACGCTCGCTGCGCTTCACGGCTTAAAAACGTCTGCGCTTCAGTTCAGCAGAACGTCCTGCTAACGTCCTCTTGAGGCTTCAGAGAACAGAACAAACAACATGCTGGTGATCTATCTCTTCTTGGAGCCTTTGAATGGAGCTACACATAGAGATAACTCTTCAGGGTTCATCCTCTGAGGAGCAGGGGATGCGATGAGAACAGTTATCCGCTTTAGATTCTTTGAATGTTGTATATAGAGGGTTGATATTTCGGCCAGATGTTAAGCTGGAAATCCAGAGGAGGGTAGTATTGCGATATTGTACAATATTGTATCGATACACAATAAAAATACAATCTTTTGTTTCCTAATCTGTTTGAATGATATGTTTTTATGCAAATCACCACAATAGTTTACTTAGACAAAGTAAAAGGAAATAGTTGATGAGGATAATAGATATTTGAGTTCACTAGCTATGGGCCTGTTAGGAATATTCTGCTTCACTGGTGTCACTAATTGTGTTATCAAAATTTCATATGCATTCAAATTTGGTGCGTTCATGGGTAAAGTCTGCAGGTTTGAACTTTGTAGACTGTGAAACAAACGGTTAGTGTATCAAGTTCCTATGACAGTGTTGGTGAGTCTGCCTGCCCGACTGACAAAACCGCTGAGTCTGCAATAAAAACAACTAAAGTGAGATGAACCGAGTGAAAATGTTATCTTATCAGATACAACAGATGTTGACAAAATGCATCATTTGCTGTTAAAATATAAGGTAATAAATCACAATGTTTGATCTCGCAATAATATTACATCGTGTCTCTGGATCATATCTTACTGTTGTGTTTCTTTACTACAGAGCATCCAAAAGCTCACAGGAAGGATTCGTCTTCTGGAGAGCATGAACGTCAACAGAACGTTTCTTATAAATCTATCTATGAGAAAATGACTCTACTTCTCTCTTGATTTATTACCTCAGTAAACATTGTAAACATGAGTTTATGGTCTCAATCTCTAGTTTCAAGTCTTCTTCAATACAGTATGATGTTCATTTAGTACATTATGGTCCATTTAGAGTCACACAGACCATAAAGCAGGGGATGCTTTAGGGCGGGGCTACACAGTGATTGACAGGTCTCCAGCAGAGACAGTCTCTAGTCACTCCTCCTCAGTCCAGATATGGTCACTTCCTGTTCACCGGTTGCACAAAAACAAGATCTGTGATTCTCACGCTGGATGATTCCTCATGACTATGTCCAGTGGAGTTTATTAACTGTGACTAAACCTCTGAGCGCCTAAACATGACCAATGAAACGACGATTATCAGGCCGTGAGGTGTTTCAGCTTCAGCAGCAACATTTTGCTCCGTATCTGCAGATGCAAATGAAGGAAAGTTCACACGAACACATGACACATGTATTCATTTCAAATGTGCAGATAAAGATGTTTGTTTCTGTTTGAAAGCTTCATGTTTCCTTCTGAACACATCAGTCACAGAAGATATTACTGCTGCCTCCCTCCTCCCTCCTCCCTCCTCCCTCCTCTCCTCCGTCCTCCCTCCTCCCTCCTCTCTCCTCTCTCCTCCCTCCTCTCTCCTCTCTCCTCTCTCCTCCCTCCTCCCTCCTCCCTCCTCTCCTCCGTCCTCCCTCCTCCCTCCTCTCTCCTCTCTCCTCCCTCCTCTCTCCTCTCTCCTCTCTCCTCCCTCCTCCCTCCTCCCTCCTCCCTCCTCTCTCCTCTCTCCTCTATCCTCCCTCCTCCCTCCTCCCTCCTCCCTCCTCTCTCCTCCCTCCTCTCTCCAATCTCCTCTCCTCCCCATCGTTACCTTGATCTCCTTCGTCCTCCCTCCTCCTCCTTCAGATGCCCCCTTTCTCTTCTCCCTTCCCTCCTCCCTCCTCTCTCCTCCCTCCTCCTCTCCTCTCTCCTCTCTCCTCTCCTCCCCATCGTTACCTTGATCTTCTTCGTCCTCCTCCTCCTTCAGATGCCCCCTCTCTCCTCCATCCTCCCTCCTCTGTCCTCTCTCCTCTCCTCCCCATTGTTACCTTGATCTCCTCTCTCCTCCCTCCTCTCTCCTCTCTCGTCTCTCCTCTCCTCTCCCTCCTCCCTCCTCCCTCCTCTCTCCTCCCTCCTCTCTCCTCCCTCCTCTCTCCTCTCTCCTCTCTCCTCTCTCCTCTCTCCCCTCTCCTCTCCTCCCCATCATTACCTTGATCTCCTTTGTCCTCCCTCCTCCTCCTTCAGACGCCCCCTCTCTCCTCCCTCTTCCCTCCTCTCTCCTCTCTCCTCTCTCCTCTCCTCCCCATCATTACCTTCAGATGCCCCCTTTCTCTTCCCCCTTCCCTCCTCCCTCCTCTCTCCCCTCTCCTCTCCTCCCCATCGTTACCTTGATCTCCTTTGTCCTCCCTCCTC
>JAFEUB010000252.1:210000-267500 GCA_024529925.1 Ophthalmolycus amberensis | reverse complement strand
CCAGTCTGAGACTCTGGTCCATCAGAGGGTTCAGTCTGAGACTCTGGTCCATCAGAGGGTCCCGTCTGAGACTCTGGTCCATCAGAGGGTTCAGTCTGAGACTCTGGTCCATCAGAGGGTCCAGTCTGAGACTCTGGTCCATCAGAGGGTCCAGTCTGAGACTCTGGTCCATCAGAGGGTTCAGTCTGAGACTCTGGTCCATCAGAGGGTCCCGTCTGAGACTCTGGTCCATCAGAGGGTCCAGTCTGAGACTCTGGTCCATCAGAGGGTTCAGTCTGAGACTCTGGTCCATCAGAGGGTCCCGTCTGAGACTCTGGTCCATCAGAGGGTCCAGTCTGAGACTCTGGTCCATCAGAGGGTCCCGTCTGAGACTCTGGTCCATCAGAGGGTTCAGTCTGAGACTCTGGTCCATCAGAGGGTCCAGTCTGAGACTCTGGTCCATCAGAGGGTCCCGTCTGAGACTCTGGTCCATCAGAGGGTTCAGTTTGAGACTCTGGTCCATCAGAGGGTCCAGTCTGAGACTCTGGTCCATCAGAGGGTTCAGTCTGAGACTCTGGTCCATCAGAGGGTCCTGTCTGAGACTCTGGTCCATCAGAGGGTCCAGTCTGAGACTCTGGTCCATCAGAGGGTCCCGTCTGAGACTCTGGTCCATCAGAGGGTCCAGTCTGAGACTCTGGTCCATCAGAGGGTCCAGTCTGAGACTCTGGTCCATCAGAGGGTCCCGTCTGAGACTCTGGTCCATCAGAGGGTTCAGTCTGAGACTCTGGTCCATCAGAGGGTCCCGTCTGAGACTCTGGTCCACATGTCTGACTGTTAAACATCTTATTAACATATATACATATATACATATATACATATATATATGTATATATATATATATATATATATATATATATATAATGTACTCCATGTTGTTGATATTTAATTTCTTTACTGCAGACAAAGAACCAGGAGGAGAAGAGACTTTGGGTTCACTACCTCAAGAGGCTGATCGTAGAAAACCATCCTGCTTCTCTACCACAGAAGGTAAGGAGGCAAGGGAAGGAAAGGAGGAAGAAAGGTAATGAGGGATGAAGGAAGGAATGAAGAACAGAAAGGATAGAGGTAGGAAGAAAGGCTATAAGGAGGGAAGGAAGGGAAGTAGTAATGACTTCTATTCGTAGTAGTAGTGGAACCAGTGGATGGTATTAATAGTAGTACTCGTGTTGACTGTAGTAGTGACTTGTAGTAGTAGTAGTAGTAGTAGTAGTAGTAGTAGTAGTAGTAGTAGTAGCAGTAGTAGTAGTAGTAGTAGTAGTAGTAGTAGCAGTAGCAGGAGTAGCAGTAGCAGTAGTAGCAGTAGCAGTAGTAGCAGTAGCAGTAGCAGCAGTAGCAGTAGTAGTAGTAGTAGCAGTAGCAGTAGTACTTGTATTATCAGTCACCAGAAGTCTTCTGCTGCCACCTGCTGGTCGTTGACACAAACTGCTCTCAGCACTGAACACAGTGATGTCATTGTGTACTTTTACACAACGCAGTAAAATACTAAAGACTACACGTACTTTAGGTTTGTAACATGTTGTAACATGAGGACATGAATCTAGGAACGAGATGACTCTCTCTCATTGAACAGGTCCACCAACAGAACTCATTCTATCGACTAGAGACCAGTTCTGCATCTCAAGGACCTGTTTCTACCCTTCAGAGTCTCATCGAGTCTCTCTGGATGCATTTAAAGTGATCTTAAATGACTGAAATATGATTTTAGTATTCTCCAATTTGTTCTTTTTGTTTCATTTTAAATTGTTATGCGTTTTGTTTTTGTGTCGGTAACATTATTTGTGCTGCTGCCTGTTTGGAGCGGACCTCATAGATATCACCATGAAACTTCACCACTTCATCACTCACATTAAGAAGACTCTACAGGTGAATAGAGTCACAACATGACCTCATAGATATCACCATGAAACTTCACCACTTCATCACTCACATTAAGAAGACTCTACAGGTGAATAGAGTCACAACATGACCTCACAGATATCACCATGAAACTTCACCACTTCATCACTCACATTAAGAAGACTCTACAGGTGAATAGAGTCACAACATGACCTCACAGATATCACCATGAAACTTCACCACTTCATCTCTCACATTAAGAAGACTCTACAGGTGAATAGAGTCACATGTCTCATAGATATCACCATGAAACTTCACCACTTCATCTCTTACATTAAGAAGACTCTACAGGTGAATAGAGTCACAACATGACCTCATAGATATCACCATGAAACTTCACCACTTCATCACTCACATCAAGAAGACTACAGGTGAATAGAGTCACAACATGACCTCATAGATATCACCATGAAACTTCACCACTTCATCACTCACATTAAGAAGACTCTACAGGTGAATAGAGTCACAACATGACCTCATAGATATCACCATGAAACTTCACCACTTCATCTCTCACATTAAGAAGACTCTACAGGTGAATAGAGTCACAACATGACCTCATAGATATCACCATGAAACTTCACCACTTCATCACTCACATTAAGAAGACTACAGGTGAATAGAGTCACAACATGACCTCATAGATATCACCATGAAACTTCACCACTTCATCTCTCACATTAAGAAGACTCTACAGGTGAATAGAGTCACAACATGACCTCATAGATATCACCATGAAACTTCACCACTTCATCACTCACATCAAGAAGACTACAGGTGAATAGAGTCACAACATGACCTCATAGATATCACCATGAAACTTCACCACTTCATCTCTCACATTAAGAAGACTCTACAGGTGAATAGAGTCACAACATGACCTCATAGATATCACCATGAAACTTCACCACTTCATCACTCACATTAAGAAGACTCTACAGGTGAATAGAGTCACAACATGACCTCATAGATATCACCATGAAACTTCACCACTTCATCACTCACATGAAGAGACTCTACAGGTGAATAGAGTCACAACATGACCTCATAGATATCACCATGAAACTTCACCACTTCATCACTCACATTAAGAAGACTATACAGGTGAATAGAGTCACAACATGACCTCATAGATATCACCATGAAACTTCACCACTTCATCACTCACATTAAGAAGACTCTACAGGTGAATAGAGTCACAACATGACCTCATAGATATCACCATGAAACTTCACCACTTCATCAATCACATTAAGAAGACTCTACAGGTGAATAGAGTCACAACATGACCTCATAGATATCACCATGAAACTTCACCACTTCATCACTCACATTAAGAAGACTCTACAGGTGAATAGAGTCACAACATGACCTCACAGATATCACCATGAAACTTCACCACTTCATTACTCACATTAAGAAGACTCTACAGGTGAATAGAGTCACAACATGACCTCACAGATATCACCATGAAACTTCACCACTTCATCTCTCACATTAAGAAGACTCTACAGGTGAATAGAGTCACAACATGTCTCATAGATATCACCATGAAACTTCACCACTTCATCTCTCACATTAAGAAGACTCTACAGGTGAATAGAGTCACAACATGACCTCATAGATATCACCATGAAACTTCACCACTTCATCACTCACATCAAGAAGACTACAGGTGAATAGAGTCACAACATGACCTCATAGATATCACCATGAAACTTCACCACTTCATCTCTCACATTAAGAAGACTCTACAGGTGAATAGAGTCACAACATGACCTCATAGATATCACCATGAAACTTCACCACTTCATCACTCACATTAAGAAGACTCTACAGGTGAATAGAGTCACAACATGACCTCATAGATATCACCATGAAACTTCACCACTTCATCACTCACATGAAGAGACTCTACAGGTGAATAGAGTCACAACATGACCTCATAGATATCGCCATGAAACTTCACCACTTCATCACTCACATTAAGAAGACTATACAGGTGAATAGAGTCACAACATGACCTCACAGATATCACCATGAAACTTCACCACTTCATCACTCACATTAAGAAGACTCTACAGGTGAATAGAGTCACAACATGACCTCACAGATATCACCATGAAACTTCACCACTTCATCACTCACATGAAGAGACTCTACAGGTGAATAGAGTCACAACATGACCTCATAGATATCACCATGAAACTTCACCACTTCATCACTCACATTAAGAAGACTCTACAGGTGAATAGAGTCACAACATGACCTCACAGATATCACCATGAAACTTCACCACTTCATCACTCACATTAAGAAGACTACAGGTGAATAGAGTCACAACATGACCTCACAGATATCACCATGAAACTTCACCACTTCATCACTCACATTAAGAAGACTCTACAGGTGAATAGAGTCACAACATGACCTCATAGATATCACCATGAAACTTCACCACTTCATCACTCACATTAAGAAGACTCTACAGGTGAATAGAGTCACAACATGACCTCATAGATATCACCATGAAACTTCACCACTTCATCACTCACATTAAGAAGACTACAGGTGAATAGAGTCACAACATGACCTCATAGATATCGCCATGAAACTTCACCACTTCATCACTCACATTAAGAAGACTCTACAGGTGAATAGAGTCACAACATGACCTCATAGATATCACCATGAAACTTCACCACTTCATCACTCACATTAAGAAGACTCTACAGGTGAATAGAGTCACAACATGACCTCATAGATATCACCATGAAACTTCACCACTTCATCACTCACATTAAGAAGACTCTACAGGTGAATAGAGTCACAACATGACCTCATAGATATCACCATGAAACTTCACCACTTCATCACTCACATTCAGACGATTATCTTTTGTATTACAAGTTTTCTGAAATATGCAAATGCTTCCCAGCATGCATTATGACAGACCACCAGTCTATCAGAGTAAATGGATGTAGAGGTTTACTTTAAAGTACAACTTTACAAAGACGAGACATGAAGTAAAGCAGACTCTTCTCCTGAAGTGAGACGTTTGTCTTCTGTCTCTCAGTGCTCGTTATGAAGTGAGACGTTTGTCTTCTGTCTCTCAGTGCTCATTATGAAGTGAGATGTTTGTCTTCTGTCTCTCAGTCCTCGTTATGAAGTGAGACGTTTGTCTTCTGTCTCTTAGTCCTCGTTATGAAGTGAGACGTTTGTCTTCTGTCTCTTAGTCCTCGTTATGAAGTGAGATGTTTGTCTTCTGTCTCTCAGTCCTCGTTATGAAGTGAGACGTTTGTCTTCTGTCTCTCAGTCCTCGTTATGAAGTGAGACGTTTGTCTTCTGTCTCTCAGTCCTCGTTATGAAGTGAGACGTTTGTCTTCTGTCTCTCAGTCCTCGTTATGAAGTGAGACGTTTGTCTTCTGTCTCTTAGTCCTCGTTATGAAGTGAGATGTTTGCCTTCTGTCTCTCAGTCCTCGTTATGAAGTGAGACGTTTGCCTTCTGTCTCTCAGTCCTCGTTATGAAGTGAGACGTTTGCCTTCTGTCTCTCAGTCCTCGTTATGAAGTGAGACGTTTGCCTTCTGTCTCTCAGTCCTCGTTATGAAGTGAGACGTTTGCCTTCTGTCTCTCAGTCCTCGTTATGAAGTGAGACGTTTGCCTTCTGTCTCTCAGTCCTCGTTATGAAGTGAGACGTTTGTCTTCTGTCTCTCAGTCCTCATTATGAAGTGAGACGTTTGCCTTCTGTCTCTCAGTCCTCGTTATGAAGTGAGACGTTTGCCTTCTGTCTCTCAGTCCTCGTTATGAAGTGAGACGTTTGCCTTCTGTCTCTCAGTCCTCATTATGAAGTGAGACGTTTGCCTTCTGTCTCTCAGTCCTCATTATGAAGTGAGACGTTTGTCTTCTGTCTCTTAGTCCTCGTTATGAAGTGAGACGTTTGTCTTCTGTCTCTTAGTCCTCGTTATGAAGTGAGACGTTTGCCTTCTGTCTCTCAGTCCTCGTTATGAAGTGAGACGTTTGTCTTCTGTCTCTTAGTCCTCATTATGAAGTGAGACGTTTGTCTTCTGTCTCTTAGTCCTCATTATGAAGTGAGACGTTTGTCTTCTGTCTCTTAGTCCTCATTATGAAGTGAGACGTTTGCCTTCTGTCTCTCAGTCCTAATTATGAAGTGAGACGTTTGTCTTCTGTCTCTTAGTCCTCGTTATGAAGTGAGACGTTTGTCTTCTGTCTCTTAGTCCTCGTTATGAAGTGAGACGTTTGCCTTCTGTCTCTCAGTCCTAGTTATGAAGTGAGACGTTTGTCTTCTGTCTCTTATCAAGTTCTCCTGAAGTTGAACCCATGTTTTCTGATTCTCATTCTTTCCAGGCGAGACAGGTCCTCGGAGACAACTTCTGTCAATGTGAGTCCACACATTTATGACTACCGATGCATAAAGTCCATCAGTAGACTCTGAACAGCTGTTTTGTGAACGAGGTGACATCACTTCCTGTGTTCCAGCTCCTCAGTTCGACCAGGTGAACCTGAAGAAGAACTCGGCGTCGCCGCGACCGGACGACGTCCACGGCTTCTACAGAGGACGACGTCAGTCAGGTCAGGGTCAGTCGTCTCCTTCTTCCTCATTAAGAACTACAAACACGTCAAACAGAATCCATCGTGAAGTAAAGCACGGAGACATACAGGAATAAAGAAAGCACACGTGTGTTCAGCCTGGAACATTACATTTACACAGAAACTAAGACCAGAACCAGAGACTCACTGGCTCCAGTTATTCATCAGGTTTCATTGTCTCCGTTTGTCCCTCCAGAGCCTCCAGAGCTGCTCATGTACACACCGGAGAAGTCCAGGAAGAGCCTGCCGCTGCTGCTGGAGGGAAACCTGCCCTACAGACGGACCAGGAGACAGTCAGGTAGACCACCACGGTCCAGTAAGAGTCCACATGGCCTCTGTGCCCTACAGACGGACCAGGAGACAGTCAGGTAGACCACCACGGTCCAGTAAGAGTCCACATGGCCTCTGTGCCCTACAGACGGACCAGGAGACAGTCAGGTAGACCACCACGGTCCAGTAAGAGTCCACATGGCCTCTGTGCCCTACAGACGGACCAGGAGACAGTCAGGTAGACCACCACGGTCCAGTAAGAGTCCACATGGCCTCTGTGCCCTACAGACGGACCAGGAGACAGTCAGGTAGACCACCACGGTCCAGTAAGAGTCCACATGGCCTCTGTGCCCTACAGACGGACCAGGAGACAGTCAGGCAGACCACCACGGTCCAGTAAGAGTCCACATGGCCTCTGTGCCCTACAGACGGACCAGGAGACAGTCAGGTAGACCACCACGGTCCAGTAAGAGTCCACATGGCCTCTGTGCCCTACAGACGGACCAGGAGACAGTCAGGCAGACCACCACGGTCCAGTAAGAGTCCACATGGCCTCTGTGCCCTACAGACGGACCAGGAGACAGTCAGGTAGACCACCACGGTCCAGTAAGAGTCCACATGGCCTCTGTGCCCTACAGACGGACCAGGAGACAGTCAGGTAGACCACCACGGTCCAGTAAGAGTCCACATGGCCTCTGTGCCCTACAGACGGACCAGGAGACAGTCAGGTAGACCACCACGGTCCAGTAAGAGTCCACATGGCCTCTGTGCCCTACAGACGGACCAGGAGACAGTCAGGTAGACCACCACGGTCCAGTAAGAGTCCACATGGCCTCCATCTGTCACCCGCTCAGGAAGCCTCCTCATCAGAGCCGTTTGAATCCTCTAAATGCTAAGGAAAGGTGCTTCAATGCTTCCTTTCCTATCTCCTTTCGCAGAGGAAACACTGGACCTTCCTTTACTAAAGGAAAGGAGCTAATGCCGACCCACAATTCCTTGCAGCGGCAACATTTAAAGTGATGCACCATGAAAACACACAAGTTTAACAATTATACTCATAGTCATAAAGTAATGGAATTCATCATGAAGATGAACAGGCAGTGACATTCCTTACATTTCGTTTGAAATGTATTTATTTACTTCAAACAAATAACAAATAAGTTTAAAAAAGGAAACAAGAATATGAAATAAAATGATCAGTAAATAAAGCAAACTGTCAATAAACAAATTATCATAACAACAAGCATCATTAAAATAAAACCAGCTGGCCTGTGATAGATTATTAAACACCTCCGTCTCCTCATCATGACCTAGTTTAGTCAAAGTGGAGTCGGATTCTCTCCTTTCCTAACTCCTCATGAACGCTCCTTCACATCTCTCCTTGACCTCGTGACGTTTTCCATCGAGCTCAAGGAGAAGTGGTTAGGAAAGGACGTTAGGATGTCATGATTTATTACACTTATGTATTCTTCAATGACATCCAGATGTTCAGCTGTGTTTCAAAGCTCATGAGATTATGACATGTCATGACAAGAGAACGGCTCGTGTCTCCTTATGAGACTTGTTGGCATTGTGTGACAATATTCATAATAACGGGATGAAGTGATGACAGTCAGTAACCTGCTGAAACCCAGAGTCAGCAACCCATGTAAAGTCTTTGTTTCTCTTCCAGCTCCGGCGAAAGACATCGAAGCAGCGTTTCATCCAAACGGTGAGAACGATGACTCAGCTATTAAAAAAAGAACAAACTCTGCAGCAGCTTCAATCGGCCGTAGGAACCTCTTTGTGGTAACAGAGTGTAAAGAATGCTGCTCAGTTGAAGAAGCTGGTGTTTGTTATATTAATCAGAGATCAGAGACATTCTCACATGGATTTACTTCTGTTGTTGAGACCGAACAACAATGACATCTGGATAACATCTCTGTCCCTCTGCTCCCACCTCCTCCTCTTCTTCTTCTCTTCTCCTACCAACCGTGGAATCCTGCAGCTCTGAAGGTAAGAGTGTCTCCTACAACATCACTTTCACAAAAAACTAAACGGCAAAATATCAAGCATGTGTTGATATACATTTCCTCCTGGATTACGTTCAGTGTGATGTGTATCTCCTGCATAGACAGGATGTCGGGGGGGACATACCACAGGAATGGATCATTATAGAATCTAGATGTGATGTACAGACAAAGCATTTGTACAAATATGGTGCTACAACATGAGCGCACAGTTAGAACATTGAGATACGATGACGTTAGCCAGTAAGGTGAAGAACTGACCGTCGTGGTGTTGGTTCTGCAGCAGACGGGCAGCGATGGCGAGCTGAGCCAGGCAGACGGTCTGGGCTCAGTGGGCAGCAGCACACTGGCGTCCTCCGTCATCGAGGTGGAGGCCGAGAGGACCGAACCACAACTGAGACCCAACCAAGAGGAGGAGGTACTTCACTGATACGGGACTCCTCTGGTTGTATAGACGTCTATGAGAAAATGACTCTACTTCTCTCTTGATTTATTACCTCAGTAAACATTGTAAACATGAGTTCATGGTCTCAATCTCTAGTTTCAAGTCTTCTTCAATACAGCATGATGTTCATTTCGTACATTATGGTCCATTTAGAGTCAAACAGACCATAAAGCAGGGGATGCTTTAGGGCGGGGCTACACAGTGATTGACAGGTCTCTAGCAGAGACGTATACGGCGTCTCTACGTCACTCATCCTCAGTCCAGATATGCTCACTTCCTGTTCACTGGTTGCTAAAAAATAACAATGTGTTATTTTCTATTCTATTCCGAATGAGGAGGAAGAGGATGAAGAGGAGTTGACTCCCCTCAGCGCTCCTCCCACGCTGTCAATCACAGAAGAAATCCTGGAGTTCATCAACCAGAGCAGAGCCAGAGATGGACTCACCGCCATCCACACTGACACAACGGTGAGGAAACACTTCATTCTACTCTACATCCACTCAAATATACCGCCAACCTGATTCACCACCTGATTCACCAATATCACCTTTAGTGTGTCTGTTTGTACAACTACTGCTGCTGTTCATGCTCATCTTCATATTAGAGTCACTTTCATTGTCTTACTTTTCTTCCAGGAGCGCGTTCTGGATCAGCCCAAAGAGAGTCAGCCTCCATCCATCCAGACCAACTTCACCTGCCCACTGCCCCCAGTTGCCTGCCCCTCCAGTCCAGAACAAAGACCCACAATGCACCAGGAGCAGGAAAAAGCAGAGGCCGAGAATGACGGCACCTTCCAAAGTCAGCCTGGTGACCCTGGAGGGGAAAGCGGTCTTGAAAATGAGAGGACTATGAATGAAGTCCAGGAAATCCAAGACGCAGCAAGTGAAGTGGAGAAGGGAGTGGAGGAGGGTGGAGAGACAGAAGGAGAAGTGTTAGGAAAAGAGGAAGGAGAGGAGGAAGCAAGGGATGAAGGAGGAGAGATTATCATCCATGAGTCAGATCTTCATCCCTCCATCTCAGAAGAGGAAGAAAGAAAGAGTTGTCAGTCACCCAGGGAAGAGGTGATCACTGAAACCACCACTTCCTCCCCAAATCCAGATCCCCCTCCTCACCCATCCCAGAGAGGCCAGCAACGCTCAAGAGGCTCCCACCTCACCAAGCGGGACAAGAAGATCATCGAAAAGATCCGGAGTTACTACGAGGCGGCAGCCGAGGCCGAAGAGGACGAAGCAGAGGAGAAGGAGGAGGAGGACGAAGACCATGATGACGAACGAGGAGAAGGAGTGGCACAGAGAAGGAGAAACAGTTTCTCACAAATCCCATCCGGCTTAGTGAAGGAGTCGGTATCGCTCTTTGACGTGAGTGGACACCAGGGGGAGCCAGAGAGCGGACGATGCAAGTGTGAAACAACGGAAGCGATCGACAAAGAGGCAGATCCAGAGAGCTCTTCTGTCACTCCACTCTCAGCAGATTTAGAGAGTGATGTACAAGCTGAGAAACCAATCAGCTCTTTGGATTTTGATGCAGAAAGTCAAACCTCTACCGAGATTCAGGACAAGGAGACTTCAAACCAATTGAATCTGCAGTCGAGTCCAAACCGTCCCGTTGAAGAAGAGGCTGAGATTCTGGGCGAAGATGGAAGAGTTTGCAAAGGACCATCGGAGGAAGCGCTGGAAGAACAGCAGACGAGTGTTATGGCAACCGGAGAGCCCGGTGGACATTCACAGCCAGGAGAAGAACCGACTATTACCGAACAGCACAAGTGCACAGATGAACCAATCAAAACCAGTGCTGGAAACCCAGTTGTTATGAATGGACATGAACCGAACCCAGCAGGGCTGGCAGAACCAAATGAAAGCCACATTGAACCGCCTACTCCTCTGCGAGCTACAGAGCAGTGTCAAAAAACTGAGGCCAAGGCTCAGTCCACCAAACACAGAGACCTAGAAAGAACCAGCTGGAACCTTGAAGGTCTTCCCAGTCAGATTAAAGTGGGTCGATGGTCCCGCCAATCCAGGATTGTCACCGCCAACCGGGTCTTGTTTGAGGGCATGAGGTCGGACGTAGCCGGTATTGGGTTATTTGAGGCCGGCCCCGTGGTGGACTCCATGCTGATGGAAAACTCAGAGCGCATTCTGAGCAAGGTCCAAACAATGGCCCGCATGTACGGCGCCAAAGCCAGCACCATGAAGGTCCCCCTGCATCAGAAACGGGCCAGCAATGTATGGAACCAATCATGGGACTCAGGTAGACCGTCTGGATACTCAACTCAGACCCAAACCGAAAGCCAGTCCATTCAATCTCAGACTCAAATACAGAACCCGACTAAGTACCGGCAGCAAACACAACACCAAAAGGAAGTCAGTCAATCAGAGACCCACTCAGAGACCAAAGTTCAGAGCCAAACAGTAACCCAAACCGGGCAGCAATCGCAGATCCAAAACCAAAGCCAGCTGTGGAGTCAGACACATTACCAAAGCCAGAACCAGACCAAGACTTACAGCCAGTACCAGACCCAAACCATGAGCCAGGAGGACTGGATGATCCAGGAGGAGAGGACGATAAAGAGAGCGGAGAGCCTGACAAACGGTACGTCTTCTAAGTACAACGACTTGATTTCTTGTCGAGTGGACCACAAGATAACTGGATACCATTGCAACCCTTAAGCGTAGTTTATTCTAGAATGTTTTGTTACTTGGCACACTTTTCAGACATAACTGTCACAAATAGTTGGCTGATAAAAACACGATCAACATGTCGAAGGATTTTACAAGGAAGGCCTTAAATGCTTGAAAAGCAAATGAAAAGTGACTGCATTCTCTCTAGTGTCCACCAGGGGGCGACTCCTCTGGTTGAATAGAAGTCTATGAGAAAATGGCTCTACTTCTCTCTTGATTTATTACCTCAGTAAACATTGTAAACATGAGTTTATGGTCTCAATCTCTAGTTTCAAGTCTTCAATACAGCATGTTGTTCATTTAGTACATTATGGTCCATTTAGAGTCAAACAGACCATAAAGCAGGGGATGCTTTAGGGCGGGGCTACATGGTGATTGACAGGTCTCTACCAGAGACGTATATGGCGTCTCTACGTCACTCCTCCTCAGTCCAGATATGGTCACTTCCTGTTCACTGGTTGCTAATAAAACAAGATGGCGACGGCCAAAATAACCGTAAGAACTCATTTCTTTCTGGTCATCTATGATCCATTTCTTAGGTGTTTTGCTCTCTATGGTTCCCTTCCAGATTTCCAGGAGATGGTGATGAACCCCTGTGATCCTCTGCTGTCCGGTCATGCGTTTGTCAAAGAGCAGCCGGCATGTCACCCCCAGACCAACGGAGTCACACTCTCCAGACCCAGAGACTTCATCTCTGCTTTAGCCAAAGAAAGAGACTGCAGATCGAGTGACAACCTCCAGACTTCCAGAGAGAATCTGCCCAGCTACAACCACGGGTTCAACTCCTCTGACTCGTCATCTACTTCTGCAGCGTCCGAACATTACGTCACAACGCAAGCTGAAGATCAGAGCCCATTGACGTCAACCATGAACTTGGATTGTAGCGTCACAGAGTTCAGGGACTTCTGCTCCACGTCGTCCTCGGGGAGAGAAGAAGTCCTGAATCAAAACGGGGAGATTCAGTCAGAAGTTGTGCAGAGAGAGAACAGAGAGAGGTGAGTGGATCATATTGTGGTTTAACGGACTGTTGTCTATTGTGAACCACAGATTAATGACACACTTTAACCATCAGAGTGTGAAATACAGTTTTACTGACCATCATTATAGACCGATATTCATTAAAAATATGATGACTATTATTTCAACAACCACTCTGATACCAACTAAACATTTAATAAAACATCTATTTATCTCAGTAATCATTGGTTAAATATGGTTAAATATGGTTGAAAAAAAGCTTTTTGAAGCGGAGATTAAATCGTATTTGTATACAAAACAAAATCACAAATTTGTCTCAGAGGGCTTTACAATCCGCACAACATGATAATAATAATAACAATAATAATAACTTTATTTATATAGCACCTTTAAAAACAGAGTTTACAAAATGAAATGAAATGAAATGAAATAAAATAAACAAATTGTAATGTAACAGAAAAGCGACGTCATCACATAAAAGCCAGTCTGTAAAAATGTGTTTTAAGAAGTCATTAAAACAGCAAGTGATAAATAATTGTCTTGTGATTTTAGAGGCTCTCAGGGGGTCTGAAGTGTCAATTAAAACCCATATTTTGCACCCTGGCTGTCCTTGATGTAGATCATCACGTTGTGTGGTTTTACAGTAGGAATCGAACCCCCTTTGACTTGGACCCTAAAGACTGTGTGATTCTCCTGCAGGTGTGAGCTGAGTGATGGACGCTCTGCTTCCTCAACATCTGTGGACTTCATCACCCGGACGGTCGACTCTGAGCCGAGAAGTCTCTCAGCTCTCATCGAACCACAGAGGGAATCCTCCAAAGACAGAGAAGAGACCACCGGACGTACTCTCCACAGAGATGTGTTCACCGTAGACGGAGAGCTGGTGCCTGACCCGGTACCCCTGGTGGATCAGACCCAGAGGGGACCACTTCACCTGGAGGAGGCGGGGCCAAAGCCAGAAGAATCCTCATCACAGACCAGGATGCTTCTGCTCGGTTCGTCCGTGATCTTTACGGAAGAGACGTCTTACTACGGATCCTCGGGAGAACCGGGACGCCTTTCTACTCACACAGTCACAGAAACCGCAGACTGTCTGCCGACGTTCACCAGCCGGAGGCCGGAGGACCTACCGGCTACGCAGGGGAGACGGGCTCTGTCTAACACCTGGTAAGTCTGTGGCAGCTTTTATAGATACTAGAACTCTTATTGGGTCGTTCTGGTTATTTTGTGAGAAAAAAAGACGTTTAATTAAGAAGATAATCAACATTTCTTTGATTAAACTGTGAGGGGGATCAGCACGGATCAACAACGGTCCGTTACACCATGTAGTTATGAAGTGTGTGAAATAACTCTGAGCTCATCAATCCGTTTGTTCTTTGTTGAAGGTTTGGAAGAGTTTTTATTCATCTGAGGATAAAGAATGTTTTCCAGATGTTAACATCATTTTCTCGCCAGCTCGACAGTTCAGTCCTCCGTCTCTCTTTCTGCTCTGCACCTCCTCAACAAAATGATTCCTCTCACACGTAGAACAAAACCCAACCAACTACTTTCCACACGAGGACCCAGGAATTACTCATTTTTAGTCCCTTTCCCATCTTCCACCTCTCAAACTCCCACAGAATTCTCAGCTTCTTCCCGTCTAGAGATTAGTTTACAACATTTCTTGGAACTGAAACTAAATACCAAAGAAAAACTTTGACATCGTTTCTCACAGGAACCGATTCAGATTTAAACAACCAAAGACATTTCTCTCAACCGCAATGTGTCTCGTCAACTAAGACAGCTTTTGTTTTGGATTTAGGTGCAATGGTTTATGATTATTCCATCCTTTCAGTCATTTTTGTCCTAAAAAAACTAAATCTCTACATCTTTCTTGTATTTTTCTGGATCTTAACTGAAGTGGTGAAAACTCTTTTTACTCAATTAAAATAAAACAGAATTTTTCAAGTTTTTTAAGAAACCAGCCAACCAGAGGACACTTCTGCTTCACATGCCGATGCGCTGATATTCAGCGTTACGTACAGTTTTTTAAAGACATTTTAGGGACAAATAATTGTCGTATGATTTTAGAGATACCTGAATTTTTGCTATCGAGGTTTTCAGGGGTCTGAAGTGTAAATCAAAGCATTTCGCTCACTGGTTCCAGGTGGATCCAGGTCTCCGTAAAGATGTGAGCTCAACAGCCATCGACCTCCCGTTGCTGAGTTTGCCTGAAGTCTTATTTCATCCATCTTATCTTCCTGTAACCAAACACCAGGAGCATGCTGGGTAGTGGAGTAGCCTTAAGTCCCCTAGCTGGGTTAGCTTAGCTTCCATCCGGAGCGTTTGGTCCGGCAGGTCTGGCTAAGGTCTACATCCCCACGCCTCCTTTTCCGATGTTCTAATGTTTTCTGTCATAAGTGCTCCAGTAATGAACTAAAAACAACAACAAATTAAGACAACAAAGTCGTGTAATTCGTGGGAGCTACCGGTCGTTGCTTTAACCATCCTAGTAATCTGTGCTTCTCTGTCAGTTCCAGGGAGCCAAACCACCAGGACTCACGATCCCCCACCACCAGCCGCCCACCTTCCAGACCCTCCTTGGAGAACCTGGTGGAGAGACCGCCCCCAACTGCCCCCCCTGGACAGGACTCGGACCTCACCACGGCTCCCTCCTCAGCCTTCAGACCCAGCTTCAGGCACCGCTCCCCCTCCCCTGTTAGAGCCCTCCCTTCATCCTCCTCCTCTTCTGTCCGAGCACCTCCCTGCTCCTCACTGTTCAGGGTTGTTCCAGCATCTTCTCCCACCGCTCAAGACACCTCCCTGAGCAACGTCTCCAGGGCTCTTCCCTGTTTCTCTCCCACTCCATCTTCCTCTGGGAGGTCTTCCTCCATGCAAGCAGCTCCTCCTTCCTCACCTACGCCACCATCGTCTTCTTCTTCGCTGCGCTCCTCCCCCGTTGCTCCTTCCTCATCTGTGTTCACCAGATCCTTAGCCGCCTCCTGTATTAGCCAGTCCATCAGCCAGAGCATGGCGAAAAAGAACAGTGCCCTGCAACAAGCCCCGCCCACAAACCAAAGCCCCGCCTCCGCAGCTTCCTTGCCGTCCTCTCATCTGCGCCGGCGCTCCCCGTCACCTACACCTCCTCCCGGTCAGCAGGGCTCCAGCGCGCCCGCGTATGCCCAGCTAGGGTGCACCAAAGACGGGTACCAACAACCCCGTGGTCCCCTGTCCTCTCTCTGGTCCTCTTGTCCTTCTCAGTCTCTCATGCCGTCTCCTTCTCCTCCTCTTCCTCTTTCCCAATGCTCCCCGTCCATGACCCGTCGTCTGCCTTCTTCTCCTTCCCCTCGTCCCTCTTTCCTCCACTCCAAAACTGACTCCAATTTAAACAACAACAACAACAATAACGTTAGCTTAGCTGCTATAAACCTGGTGATTGGCAACAAGCCACTAGCTAACGGTAGCACCAACGCCACGGTGACCCCACGAACTCCGGATCCTCTCTGGTCCGGGTCACACAATCGCGTGGCTCGGCCTTTCTCCGCGTCCGAACCCAGCTCACGAGTTCAATCCCCGTCGTCCCAACCCTCTGCGACCCCGGCCTCTTTTACCCGCCTTTGCTCCCCACCTCCCCAACATAATTACACCTCCCCCATGGCGAACAAGCCCCCCCACCCTCGGAGTGCACGAGGCGTGAGTTCCCACAACCCGCTAGGCCTCACTTTGGAGCTGCCCAGGTCAGCGTTCGGGCAGTCCTCTTCGTGTCTCAGCCCTCGGATCCTCTCCCCGCCTCCCATTGGCGTGCCGGTGAACGTTTGGACCAATAACGTGTCGGCGCCTCAACCTAGAAACCCCAAATATGCGTCCTCTTCCTCTACTCCCTCGCCTTCCTTTCCTTCCTCACTAGAATTGCCGACGCTGGAGAACGTTTCTTTCCCTGCTTCTTCTTTGTACCCTCCCAAACCCTCCCAAACCCTCCGGAGGTCTCACTCCTCCTCCATCATGGCCGACAGACCCCCCAGCCCCGCCAGGAGCAACCCCAGTGGAGCTCGCCGTTCTTGGGCCGACGGCAGCAGCAGGTCCCTCGGTTTCAGTGGTAGCGGCCGAGGCCTCTTCGACCGCCATGAATCCTGTCCGACCAGTCCGAGGAGTGGGTGGTCCTCGTACGGCGGCTCGCCGTCCTGCCTCAGCCCTCGAGCCGGGCTTCGATCCCCACTCTCGCCCGCCCGGCTCAGCCCGGGGACCGGCACCGCCCTCGGTGGGCAGCACTTCACCAGCGTGCCCTGGCCGGATGTCCGAGAGCTTTCAAACAAATACAGGGAAAGCGATGTCCTCAGTGCCGCTTTCTCCACCACCTCTTCCTCTCCTCCTCCCCCTCTCTCCTCTCTCCCCCACACCCTCCTCTCCTCTCCGGTGTCATCGGACAGCCAGACCGAGTGGGGGGACCCGGAGGTCCAGGAGGGGGATTGTCGCAGCCAGCTAATCTGCGCCTACGTTGCCCGACCCTCCTCCTCCTCCTCCTCGTGCAGGCTCCTGTCTGCCTCCCCTTCACCTGCCCCCTACCAGCACCACCACCGCTACCAATCCTCAACGCCTCCTCCACCCTCAATCCCTCCCCCCTCGCCCCCGAGCACATCCCCGCTACCCTTCGGCCTTTTGTCTCCGACCAAGAACCAGAAGACCAGTTATGCCACCACGGTCAACCTCCAGATCGCTGGAAGCGGCCGGATAACCTCCTTCAGCACCGCCCAAGTTAGCCTGACCCAAACCCTGCAGGGTGGAGCCGGACCGGGGGGACCGGGACCAGGTCAGTCCACCAGGAGAATTAGCATCAATGGACTTTCACACATTCCTTCGACTCTTTCTCAGAACTGTAACAGGATGTGAAAGAAAGACACAAGACTTTTTTTCTTTTTTGTGGCATTACGAGAGAAAAGAAGAAGGGAATGAAAAAGTGAAAACGGTAGAAGTCGTTGTGTAACTGCTGGTTTCAGTGGACCAGACAAACTTTATGAGGTCACCATGTTGAAAATGATCTTCCTCAAACGGCAAAGCAAGAGAGAATAAGTCCACATCTGAGGGACGTAATGAATGTAGTCTACGTTAACATGAACCAAATATTCTGGCTTTTGCTTTTAGTCTGAAAAAGACAATATTCCTCTTAATCTATTTACATAGCTAATGAAAATGAATATTCCACTAATAATCCTTCAGCTGTTCATATTCAGATTAACGATCGATGCTCGAACACGTCGTGTATCTCGTCTAAATATGTCAAAGTGAACATCAGGAGCTAACAGATGTTCTCTCAGCGTGTTCTGGAGGTGGAGGACTCGTTGGACCTCCTTCAGTCCTTCACGCAGCTTCTCTAAAAGATATTTGTTCATCTCCAGAAACCTGTTGATCTCCAAGTCCTTCATGATGTTTCTCCTTCTGTTCTTCTGGACATCATCTCTACTCCAGCTCTACAACTGCTGGCTAGTTGTGTATATACGGCGTGTGTATATATATATATATATATATGTGTGTATATATATATGTGTATATATATGTGTATATATATATGTATACATGTCCAAAGAATGATCCCAGACCCTGAACAATATCAACATGTCACATGTTTTACTCTGAAGAATAAGAACTAATTCAGAATATCTAAACAGAATATGTTTTTTGCATCAAATCCAAAATATTGTCATATTGGGAATAATAGTGGAATATTAATTTGTGCATGTAAAGCTAGTCACGTAGGGTTGAAATATGAATGCTTCTGGAAAGTTGGTTAGAATCAAACACACGACTTCTATCTGCACACGGCTCCTATTTCTCAATCTGGGTTCATGACCTTTGAATACGATTGTTTTGAAAGATCCTAATGTTGTAGAAAAAGTAAAGTAAAGAAATGAGTGAGTCAGAGCTGGAACCCTGAATGTCAGCAGGAAGTGGTGAGTTCTGGGAGGACGAACTCTAAATCGACTGTTAATCTGAGTTTAATGAGCTGAAGAACGTCCTGTAAACACAGGATGTCAGAGGTCACAAATACTTAATGTATTGTTATTATTTCTGTTTTTCCATTTTTCTTTTCATATTCTGTTGAACAAACGTCGTGTCTTTCTGTGGCCAGTGTTTAAAGTTGGTTATTAATAATCCTTTTAACCTTTGTATTATTCTTCTATTGTTGTTTATTTATGAAGTTATTCTCGTTCTCTTTGTTCTTATTATCGCTAAAGTGACGACGTGTTTCAGCTTTGTGTGAAGACGACGCGTCTGGTGAACTCTCTGACTTCAGACCAGATGTTCTGTGTCGTTAGCGTTTGTTCTCACGTTGATTTAAACTCCTTCTTGTCGTCGGCGTCCTGCAGAAACGTCAGACTGTAGAGAAAGTGAATCAGGTGAAAACGCTGCGTCAGCACGTCTTTAATATCAGGATAACAGCTGATGAGTCGTTCATAACGTGACGTTTTATTGGGTCGATAAAAACATTCTCAGATTATTTAAAATTATTTACAAAAACAACAATTCTAAAAAAAAGATAAGAAAGCAGAAAATAATCCTTAAGTATGAAGGCAAATCACTGTCAAAATCCGAGAGCGCAAATGAGATCCACTCGCGCGTATTTTACTTTAACGAGCGCTTTTACGTCACTCGAGCAGAATTCACTCTCGCACGAGCAAAAGTCGCTCGCGAAACGTCAACCTCGCTCGCGAAACTTTTTCCTGCTCGCTCGCGAGCAGTTTTTCTTTTTGACAGTAAGTGGGCGGACCCAGTCGCCATTGTATCTCTACATCTGATTGGTTACAATCCTGGTCTTGGGATAAACCGGATATCACTCTGACTCAGACGCTAGCGGGAGATTTTCAGATTGCAGGTCAGGGGCAAATAATGTACATTTTACTGCACGGGTACTTTTACTTTCAGCACTTAAAGTACATTTTTCTGATGATAACATTGACTAAGGTTTTGAATGCAGGTATTTTACTCGTAGTGGATTATTGTTTCATCAGTATGGTATTAGTATGTTTACTGCAGTGAAGATCTGAATACTTTTTCATCCACTTATTACTTGTCTGTGATTTAACAGTTAATATACAAACAGTGGTCCCTAATCTTGGCTCCAGATCTTTGAGCAGGTCCAAATTGTTGCTCATATCATATACAACTATATTATATCTCTTCTGTAAACACAACAGTATGATTAAATATGATCACATCATGTTTTAAACAATTAAGATCAAAGTTTCTTTGAGCTGTTTGTCACAAGATGTTTGAGTATCAAACACACATTGTCTGTAATAGAATGGAGTGAATTTAAACCAATCTGATCAACTTGACTTTAACACATTTTTAATTATTGTATTTAACAACTCGATTAACATAATGTGTATTTCATCAGCCTCTACAGTCTGAAAAGTTTACAAAACCTGTCAGACAAATGTAGAACATGCTGAGATGTAGTGGAGTAGTGTTTAGTGTTTAGTGGCGGATTGAAAACCACCTCTATCAGACCGCGTCTGAGTCAGAGTGATATCCGGTCTATCCCAAGACCAGGATTGTAACCAATCAGATGTAGAGATACAATGGAGACTGGGCCCGCCCACTTACTGTCAAAAAGAAAAACTGCAGCAGGAAAAAGAGTCGCGAGCGAGCGGGTTGAAGTTTCACGAGCGACTTTTGCTCACGCGAGAGTGAATTTTGCTCGCGGAGTGACATAAAAGCGCTCGTTAAAGTAAAATACGCGCGCGTGGATCTCATTTGCGCCCTCGGATTTTGACAGTGATTTGCCTTCATACTTAAAATGATTTACATTTAATTTTCACACAGATTTAATTCTCTGTTGTGAAATACTTCCAGTGATGGAAAAATGAAAGGAACATTTAAGTATTTTAGTATTTAAATTATATTTTCAAAACTTAAACCCAATTTTTATATTATTATTATTATTTAAAATCACATTTTCCTCCCGATTCTGTAAATTCAAAATGAACAAAACAAAAAATAATACTGTAAAATGTTATGATATTAAAGATAAAAGACGTTCCTGTCGGGGCGCCGGAGACAGAGCGGAGAGAACTCAGAGTTGTTTTTGGTGAATATAAAGTAAACATTGATGCAGGACCCCCGGAGTGAGACGTTGAATAAAGGATGTGCTGCAAAATCAAGATGACGTCTGCTTTTTATTTCAATAAATGTTTATTGGTTTCTTTTGTTGCAGCAGCCTGAAAGTAAAATGTGTTTTATTGAGTTTTGATGTAACGAACCAACATAAAATAAATCTGAATTGTAAAGTGGAATGAAAAAATAAACTTTCTAAAAGCCATTTGTTCATATTTATAATGACCTCTTTAGTTCGGAAGTTCCTAATGAGATCCAGTCTCACGTCATTAGTTGAATAACGTCCAGCTGTGTGCGAAGCAGGACGGACGTCAGAGGATCTGTTTCACATCAACGCTGCGACAGACGAGCTTCATGGGAGGTGAAGAAAACAGAGACATTCCTGCCTCCTCTGCTGTGTTGCTGTGTTGTGTTGTAATCATGGATTTAATGTTAAATGTTGCTCCGTTACACAGTGGCGGCTGGTCAATAGAGGGCCATGGGGCATGGCCCCACCATGAGCCACACCAAAATAAAAAATAAAAATAAAAATAAATTATAATAATCATAAATTATACAAATTGTCAATATTTGTGTTTTTGAACTATGGAATGTACCCAGTAATGTGTGTAAAATATGATATCTGCGCAAAATATATGATTTTCCTGCTCGTCCTCTCCGCCTGTGTGCTCTCTGCTCGTGCTCTCCGCCTGTGTGCTCTCTGCTCGTGCTCTCTGTCTGCGTGCTCTCTGTCTGCGTGCTCTCTGTCTGCGTGCTCTCTGTCTGCGTGCTCTCTGTCTGCGTGCTCTCTGTCTGTGTGCTCTCTGTCTGTGTGCTCTCTGCTCGTGCTCTCTGTCTGTGTGCACGACACTCTGAGAACGCGCATCTAGGGGGGCCTAATCGTTTTGGCCCAAAAGAGACGGGTCTATGAAGCAGTTTAGCCAATTGCTGATTCAAGATATAAATGAGTGACATACAATTTAGCCAATCAGCGCCCTCAAATAGATTCAGCGTGGGGCCAGAACGATCTGGCCCATAGCTGCGCGTTCTCGTCAGGAGAAGTCTCTACAGGCGCCCGCGCCAGCGCGAGCACTCCTCCTCCAAGACCCGTTTGAGAGGAGAACTTTGGCGGAGATTCTGCAGCCAAAGAGCTGATATCAGATCAGCCTGACCTCACAATCAGACAGCAGACTCACGGGAAAGGGAAGCAGTACATGCGAAGCTTCTGTACTAGCTGTACACCAGACAGGTTTGGCTAGCTGGATGATGTCATGCTAATAATTTATTTAGCTTTTTGAAACAACGGGGACGGATCCAGCACGGACAGTTACGGGAGTGAGGGATGAGGAGGTAAGGAAACATGAGAACACCAGGACACACATGAGAACTCTGTCAAGCTACATATTAGACAAAGTGAACATCTTTTCTTCTACATAGTTGTCCTCAGTCTCATCTGCTTAACTTGGTCATGGAGGCATCAACATGTAATGGAGATGTTAAATTAACAGTGAAAACTCATCATAGCTTAATTTAACATCAGTATTCATAATTACACTTCATGTTTACTTCTCCTGATCTTTACCTCCTATAACAAGGTCCATAGGGACATCTCAATAAATAAACATGTTATATTATATTATATAAGTGTTATTTACTGATTGTTTTCGTGTTGGAATAAATGTCAAATATTTAACTGCCAAGTAATAATGAGTGTTTGATACTTACATTTTTTTTGCATTAAATCATACTGAGATGTTTGCTGAAATTGATAAGATGGCCCTACCTAGAACATTTTCCACCAGCCGCCACTGCCGTTACATCATGTGACACTTAAGATTGCACACTTTACAAGGTTATTTTATTGTCATTAAACAGCATGGCTCCTCAACGAAATGCACATTTTAGTCTTATTTTACTACGTAATAAAACAACTGTATTATATGTGGAGGATGAATTTATGAGTTTCACAGCCAGAAGAGAGAAGCTGCTCTGAGGTCTGCTGAACACAGTTTGTGGGTTTTGTCTTTTAAAGCTGCATTCTCTCTAGTGACCACCAGGGGGCTGTGGAGTCACACACATTACCAAAGCCAGAACCAGACCAAGACTTACAGCCAGTACCAGACCCAAACCATGAGCCAGGAGGAGAGGACGATAAAGAGAGCGGAGAGCCTGACAAACGGTACGTCTTCTAAGTACAACGACTTGATTTCTTGTCGAGTGGACCACAAGATAACTGGATACCATTGCAACCCTTAAGCGTAGTTTATTCTAGAATGTTTTGTTACTTGACACACTTTTCAGACATAACTGTCACAAATAGTTGGCTGATAAAAACACGATCAACATGTCGAAGGATTTTACAAGGAAGGCCTTAAATGCTTGAAAAGCAAATGAAAAGTGGCTGCATTCTCTCTAGTGTCCACCAGGGGGCGACTCCTCTGGTTGTATAGAAGTCTATGAGAAAATGACTCTACTTCTCTCTTGATTTATTACCTCAGTAAACATTGTACATACCTTTGACTATTTTTCTGACATGAACAGGGTTTAGTGTAACAGCTCATGAAGCACCAGCGGCGGTAGAAGCCTTGTTCCACGTGTAGCTACACGTCCGTCCTCTCCGATCACTATCTGTCTGTTTTATAACTGAACCGCTGTGAACCTTATCAGCGAGCTCGTGCTCTGCAGCTATTTCATCTTTTGAGACTCAAGTTTCTCTTTTGGTTTGAATTGGACTTTGAACCCTGAGTTCTGCAGCTCGTCTCCGGAGCTGCGTGGAGGTGAGAAGAGTTTCATTGTTATGACTTTATATTATTACTTATATTATTATATTGTTACTGTTACTCTCTGCTGTCTCTGGTTTGATGGGAACTCGTGTTGATCGACACTAAACACAAAGATTTACTATTATATCTTTAAAAAAACACAGTTAAAAAAATTAAGCGTTTGTGTAACAACGACATCATGTCAAATATCAGCAGCGTTAGAATATGACTAAACAGTGTACTCAAGTACTGTACTTCAGTACACTTTTGCAGTACTTGTACTTATTTTGAGTATTTCCATTTTACGGCTACTTTTTTACTGCTTTTACATTTGTTACTTTACAGGTTCAGATTATTGGTGCAGCAATAAACATTAAGAGCAAATAAATAATAAGTCATATCTTATGCATATTCACTTCATGTTCTCTGTAACATCTTCCTGCTCTGTGATATTATTTGTTTATTTTGTTGTTTAAATTTTGCAAAATAAATTAAAGCAAAATACTGTCGAGTAGAAAAGTCAAGAAACATATATATGTAGTCGAAAAATGTATATTACAAATATAAATAAATACTATAAAAATATGGAGAATATAACTTTTAAAATGTGCAGGATGTGCAAAAATAATTATCTGTAATAAAAAATAATGATGTGGAAAACTAAGAAATATAACGAAAACACAACTGTTATTCTCAGGTGATTAGACACTGAAGAAAACATACTTATTAATATTATTATATTCCATTTCTGCTGATGAATCCCTCTAAATGTTTCACACTGGACCTCTTTACGTATATTTGACGATAATACTTTGTGATTTTACTGAGTAACTTTAAATGCAGGACTTTACAGTGTAACAGTATTATAAGTTGTGGTATTAGTAGTGGCGGGCCGTGCATTTTATACCTGGGCCTTCACTGCTGGTCCTGCAGCTGAAATACCATCTTATAACCACACTGTGGCGCCACAGCTCATTTTTAAGGCTGTAACTATGTACGTCTTCGTATTAAACCGTTCGGTAGGAGTCGTTTGAGCATTTAGAGAATACAAAAGCCTAAATTCAGGAAAATATAATGTTCTCAGCTGGTCTGGCTGTGGGATCCACCGTCATTTCTTAATGACAAGCCGCGACCCAAAGATCTTTGGGTCGCGTTCAACATTCATGTTGTGAAAGTAAAATGTCACTCTCTAGAGAGTGACATTTTACTTTCACAACATGAATGTTGAACGCACCTCTCTGCAGTGTCTTTCCTCCTCTCAGCATCTTGTGTCATGGTGCAGCTCAACTCAGTCAGAATGCATTTTGATTGGCTGAGCTGCATCACGTGATGTGATTCACTACCCATCAGCCTCTGCTGGCTGTTAAGTTTCGTTTCACGATAGTCACGTGCTCGCCCACTGACCAATCACAGCACACTGCACCTCGCGGGAAAGCTACAGATGAACACTGAGCTGCACGTAATGCTGACATCATTATAGGCGGCTAGCAGGTGCTGACACGTCAAAGAATACTCCCAACATGTCAAACTAAAGATCTGATTGGTTGAACACTATGACAATCAACAATATCGTCCCCATTCACTTTAATCTGCACTGGCTGCAGGTGAGAGTCTGCAGGCCTCTGGCTCTGTTCTACCTAGAGACACAGAGGTGAGATCTGATTGGATGAAAGCTCTACTTAAAACAAGCTGCACTGGAAGCAGAGCAACTGAGGAAGACAGGAGCTGTGCAATGAGAAGATAAGATAATGGGAAAAATATTTGTATAAATTATAATACATGTAGTGTATTTAAGAAAAATTATCAAATTATAAAATAGATTTTTTTTTTTTTTTAAATATAAATAGCTTTGTGATTCTGTTTAGACCAGCAGAGAAGGCCTTGCAGGCCCTGACGGCCCGCCACTGGGTATTAGTACTTCTACTGAAGTAAATGATGAGTGCTCCTTCCTCCTGATGAGTGATGTACGTGGTGGTGCTTTGAGCTCAACGCTAACGTCAGATTCATCATGTTTACGTGCTAGCATGCTAACGTGCTAATTATCAGCACAGACTGAATACAGGAAGTGGACGCAGTCGTCACGACGTCACTCATTGGTTTGTGGACTGATGTGTTCGAGCCTCGAGTTAGCCATCTTGTTTTTTGAACAGGAAGTGATTAAATGTTGTAACATGAACGATGTGTTGACAGACTTCCTCTCTGTGTTGGTGACAGAGACGTGACTCACGTGTCCGGTCTCATCGTTACGTTTGTTCTGTCTTCCTTCGTCCTGCGCTTCACATGAAACTCAGGAAAATCTCGTATTAATGATAAACAGTTTCAGCCAAAGAAAAAGCACAAATTAAAGCGATGAATCTGTTCTCCTTTGATTTAAACATGTTGATGCGTTTCTCTGACATGTTGCGTTTCTTATCAGAATTTAAGGGTACATTGTAAAGACATTAGCCTTTTATATGTCAATTATGAATTATTACCTCACAGCCGCTTTAATCAGTGTGATCATATAAATGTGTGTGTGTGTGTGTGTGTGTGTGTGTGTAAACCATCAGAGTGAGGCAGGCTTCAGTGGAACTGAGTGATGATGAGGAGGGAAACAATGAAGAGGCATTGAAAGTCAACGGTTGACAAGCATTCATTAAAGAGCATAAAATTACAATTTCCATAAAACCATTTGCTTTTGCAGATCAGTGGTTCATCGTAAGAGACAGAAATAATGCTGCTCTTTCTCTGAATAATTATAAAAAGATTGAATTAAAAGTAATTATTCTGACACTGTTATCCTCCATTAATCTGAATTATATGTAATGATCATTTGGGGCAGAATTAAATCTTCAAACGTGAACAAATGAACCAAAACGAGCCGTTTGTGTGAACAGAAAGAGAAACGCGTCTCCTATCAGCTGATTGGGCGTCTGTTGTTTCAGATGACATCATCGTTACAACAAACAACTTTCCTCTGAATCTCTGCGTGTTTGACTCAAAGGGAGGCACCTTGAGCTGATCCTGGATCAGTGTCGTCCATGTCGTCCGTGCTGCTAGCTGCGGAAAGCTATCAGAGAAAGTTACGTACAGTTTAAAAACCTTCGAATTCACGCGTCAAACAAACAGGACGTTCAACCAGGAGACCGGTGTTCCAGTCCCGAAGTGTTTGTCTCTGTACGTTTGTTGTACGTAGCTGATGTTCCAACAGCAGTGGCGGGCCGTGGATTTTATACCTGGGCCTTCAGTGCTGTCCTACTACAGTTGAATTACCTCCTAATAACCTCATGATGAAGCATCAATCCAGCAAAGCTGCAGCAGATCCACGCATTCCACCACACAAGTGACGTGACGACAGTGACGGTCGAGCCTGCCCAGCAGTGGTGGGCCGTCAGGGCCTGCAAGGCCTTCTCTGCTGGCCTAAACAGAATCACAAAGCTATTTATATATTTTTTTTAAAATTATAATTTATTTTAAAATGTAATAATTTTTCTTAAATGCACTACATGTATTATAATTTATAAAAATATTTTTCCCATTATCTTATTTTCTCATTGCACAGCTACTGTCTTCCTCAGTTGCTCTCAGTTGCTCTCAGATCTCACCTCTGTGTGCGTCTATGCCAGAGGCCTGCAGACTCGGCTCTGCCGCCAGTGCAGGTTAAAGTACATGGGGACGATATTGTTGATTGTCATAGTGTTCAACCAATCAGATCTTTAGTTTGACATGTTGGGCGTATTCTTTGACGTGTCGGCTAGCGGCCTATAATGACGTCAGCATTACGTGCCGCTCATGTCCAGGTGCACGCCCTGCAGAGTGTGCTGTGATTGGTCAGTGGGCGAGCACGTGACTAAAGTGAAACTTGTGCTTGCTAGCATAACTGAGGTTGTTAGCAGTCAGAGTTCAAGTGGAAAGATATGGAAGAAATGATGGCATTTTTAGTTTTTGTTACTTCACTTTGTTTTTTTAACATCAAATGGCGGAAGGACGTGAAGCTGATTTAGTGGCGGAGTTACTGGGAACGCCTTTCTCAAGAAGGACATTAAGCTGCCTGAGCAAAGCCGCTACACGACACCAAAGTACGGCGGGACACTTGCAAGCTACGGTGCTCTTAAAAACGTTTGGAAGGAACCGAGTGGATCTCCAGATCAACGAACAAGTTCGCAGGGAAACGGAGCTCCACATTGAAAAAGTTAAGAATAATAGGATACTGAAAAGGACCTCTAGCTGGAACTGAAACACACGGATGTACTGCACAGCCGAGTTATTGACCTCTTTGTAAACAAAGAGGAGGATGGACTTTGTATTGAAATAGAACAGCATTTGGTAAGTGAAACTGCTTTTGTTTTCTTTATATCTGCAGTGTGTTAATTTTGCCGATCGTGTCGTTTATGGATATTAGATATGTATATTATATATTGTTCCCTGATGTAAATAATATTCGAATGGCCCTTGCTCTTTAATGTGAGCGTTGCTGGATTGTTTTGTCATGCTTTGTTGTGAATATGTGTGACGGTTCTTGTGAGTTCGCTCTTGTCATCATGTTAATTACATAGATGTTGACCATATGCATTGTCCGTTAATGACGAAGCATCCCGTCCTGCGTGGGGTTAGCGTCCGGATCATTGAATCAGTTTGGGCTGTTTTCATTTACAAACAACAATGATGGTCTGGAGAAATGGGGATTGTGTGGCGATTGCTTCGCCCTGTTTGAATCAGTGGAACAGCTAAACGCTGCGGGGAGAATGTAGCGTGAGTTTGTGCGTGTTGTTTAGTTTCCGAGGTCAGACGCTGACCCGGAAACTAAACAGACAGACAGACCACCGAAAACGTTATATTTACCACAATTTAAGCTTCTGCATTTTCCAAATGCACCAGTATTATTGTTCGGTTTGTAAGCCTTGTACCGAACGGTTTAAAACGAATACGTGATGTTACACCCCTAGAAACAAATAACCGTAGCTGTGGCGCCATCATGAGGTTATTAGGTGGTAAGACAGCAGTGAAGGCCCAGGTATAAAATGCACGGCCCGCCACTGCTGCCCAGTTATATTTCACCGGTCTGCTGCGGCAGGTTCGCAGCGGGACCGGGATCAGGTTCGCAGCGGGACCCGGGATCAGGTTCGCAGCGGGACCGGGATCAGGTTCGCAGCGGGACCCGGGATCAGGTTCGCAGCGGGACCGGGATCAGGTTCGCAGCGGGACCCGGGATCAGGTTCGCAGCGGGACCCGTGATCAGGTTCGCAGCGGGACCGGGATCAGGTTCGCAGCGGGACCGGGATCAGGTTCGCAGCGGGACCCGGGATCAGGTTCGCAGCGGGACCCGGGATCAGGTTCGCAGCGGGACCGGGATCAGGTTCGCAGCGGGACCGGGATCAGGTTCGCAGCGGGACCGGGATCAGGTTCGCAGCGGGGACCGGGATCAGGTTCGCAGCGGGGACCGGGATCAGGTTCGCAGCGGGGACCGGGATCAGGTTCGCAGCGGGGACCGGGATCAGGTTCGCAGCGGGGACCGGGATCAGGTTCGCAGCGGGGACCGGGATCAGGTTCGCAGCGGGGACCGGGATCAGGTTCGCAGCGGGACCGGGATCAGGTTCGCAGCGGGACCGGGATCAGGTTCGCAGCGGGGACCGGGATCAGGTTCGCAGCGGGGACCGGGATCAGGTTCGCAGCGGGGACCGGGATCAGGTTCGCAGCGGGGACCGGGATCAGGTTCGCAGCGGGGACCGGGATCAGGTTCGCAGCGGGACCCGGGATCAGGTTCGCAGCGGGACCGTTTGTGGAGCAGTTTCCCTGCGAACGTGTTGGTTGAGTTGTAGATCCACTTGAGTCTCTCCAAAAGTTTTCAAATGCTACGGCGTCCTCAGGTTAGCGTAGCTCCAAACAGCTTAAAATGAAACGCATTGCCAGCCATACAATGTGCAAAGCTTCTCCGACGCTGTCAGCAAGAAATACCGTTCATACGAATCCTCTTCCTGCTGAGTCAGCTGCTAGCTGTGGGGCTGACTGACCATATCGTCCAGCTTTTCATGAAATGTCCTTTCTTGAGAAAGGGTCGTCAGTAACTCCGCCACTAAATCCGTTTCTCCTCCTTCAGCCATTGAGTGTTAAAAAAACAAAGCTAGGTAAAAAAAAAAAATCTACACCAGGCAAAACCCTAAAGATGTTATAATTTCTTCCATATCTTTCAATTTGAAGTCTTATGCTGCGTTCACACCGGTCGCGTTGATTTTTTGACGCGCGTCGAGATTACATACGAAGTCTATGCACAGACGCGATGAGACTGGCGCGCTGCGATTTTGCGATGGCGCGGCGCGTTGGACGCGTTTTTGCGGCGCGGTGGACGCCGCAAAATCGGCAACGCGCGAGTTGAAATTTTTCAACTTCTGCGACATAATCGCGTGACGCTGTAGCACGATAGCCTATCAGCGTTGAGTTGCTCCCCCCGTCATCAGTGCCGTAGCTCATAACTCCTGCCGGTGCTGAATCGTAAACAACAATGGAGGACAAATTAATAGTGGCGGTTTGTGGCTTCCCCGAGCTCTACGATACGTCGTCGTGTCTCTACCGCGACCGAACAAAAAAAGATATGGCATGGAGGAAAGTAAGTGAGGACGTCGGACAACCTGGTAAGTTATTATTATGTCTTTGTTACTTGATTCTAGCTATCGGTTGTACTTTACTAACTAGCTATATGAACCATGTTAGCATGTAAAGCTAGCCCAACCACCGGCCGGCTTTCACACTAAATAACGTTACGTTATGCGTTTCTTGTCAGATGAGATTTGCCGACGGAAGTGGAAGACTCTCAGGGACACGTATTTGAGAAAGAGGAGAGAGGAGACAGAGAGAAAGAGTGGCTCAGGAGCAGGGCCATCAAAGAAATGGAAGTACTCTGCGGTTATGTCTTTCCTCAACCCCTTCGTGACTCCCAGGGAGAGTAGCGGTAACATGGGGAGGGTCGAGGGAGACAGTACCGCAGAGTACTTCACGGATGCAGGACCAGACCAGGACGACATGTCAGAGGCAGCAGCAGGGCCATCTGAGATTGACAGGAAAGGTTTGTTGAAGTGAAGACACAAAACCACAGCATAGTTAAGTCATACAGAAAATATTACTACAGCTCAAGTAGTAACGACAGGCCAAAGCAGTGCAAGAGGTTTGTTTTTTTTCATTTGGCAAAACCTGGTTCTGTATAGTTTTCATACTTATTAAAAAAAATGTTTCATGAGCAAAAATTAGTTTTAATAAAGGTGTGTTTTGAACCCTGGGCTCCGGATTTTAAACCACTATACTATCATAGCTTTAAAGGCAAATTACTATTTAATTAAAGCAGCACTTTTGAGTTATAAAATTGTTTTATTGTTGATGTTCAAAGATGAACCAGATCGGTCATCAGATGACGTTGAGGAAGAACCTCAAGGTGCTGCTGCTCCTCCTCCTCCTGCTGCTCCTCCCGCTCCTGCTCCTACACCACCCATGGGTATGTACATCACAAAAGTTGGATTGCATTTTTTTGGATGAATACAATTCATGCATTCATGGTATGTTTTTCACAATTACAAATATTTACTTTACAAGCTATTGTAGTGATGGGATGCAATAGTTTCACGAAATATGTTGTTTCCATGTCATACAGGAAAGAGAAGGCCAAAAAGGCCAAGAGGGATCGAGAAGCAGCGGGAGGTAGAGGAGCGCATTCTGCAGGCATTGGAAAGAGACACCCCTGCTCCACCTGCTCCACCAGCTCCACCACTATCTGAGGATGAACTCTTCATGAGGAGCCTGGTTCCTTCAGTGGAAAGATTGCCACCCCAGCAAAAGGAATATGTAAAATTTCAAATTCACAAATAAATTTATGAAGCCAGCACTGTGGTGCTGAATTTGGAACATTTGGAGTAGACATCTGGGGGACAATCTTTCCAGGGAACGAACCAGGATTTAAAAAAAAACAATTACACGGTTTGTATATGTTTTCTGTATATGTTTTTCTATATATTTTCAATAAATAAATGCACTTTATTTCATGTTACTTTGTCCATGTTCTTTATTGTAGTTTTACAAGAAAACTTAACAAAGGATACAACTATCCTATATATATATATATATATATATATATATATATATATATATATATATATATATATAGATATGCCTTTTTTTATAACATCCCATCACTGCACTGAATATAGTACATTATAGTGTGGGATGATTGTATTGTGAAGGACACACTGCTACTACATATATTAAGTAACATTGCAGGAAGTTTGCTCAGTAGTCATGTGTGGGTGGCTCTTAAAAGAGCCGTTTTTGGATGTGCTTGGGCATTACATGGTGTCTTGCCATGGGACCGTTACCTCAGCAGAGAAGTAGGATGTGAAGGCCTCCCTCACCCTGATGGCCTCTCTTGCCGAGTTGTTGGTAGCAATTCTTCCCAGATCTGGCAGTGGCTCCACCTCTCCAACCGGTATGGCCACTGCAGTTGTTGGGGTGGTTTTCCGCAGGGAGTTATGCAGAACACATGTAGCCTTCACACACTTCTCTGCAACTTCTGGGTTGACCTCAATGGCTCGCCTGTACATCCTCCACTGAGAAGAAAGGATCCCAAAGGCATTCTCCACAACCAACCGAGCTCGGGAGAGACGGTAATTGAAGATCCGGCGGTCCCTTGGAAGGATGCGGCCGGGGAATGGCCTCATGAGATTTTTTCTCAGTGGAAAGGCCTCGTCAGCAACAAAGACGTGTGGCTGAAGTCCTTGGTGGTCAGCTCCTGGTAGTGGCAGGTCAGCAGGCAGTTGGAGGGTGCCAGATTTAAGAGCTTGACCAAAAGCTGAGTTGGCCAGACTCCCACCATCGCTGGTTCTTCCGTAGCCTCCGACATCAATCAGCCGGAAACAGTATTTCGCATCCACAACTGCCAGGAGAACTAATGAGAATGTTCCCTTGTAGTTGAAGAACTGAGATCCGGAATTAGCAGGGGCTTTGAGGACAACATGCTTTCCATCCAGTGCTCCACAGCAGAGAGGAAAATTCCACCGCTCCTCAAACTGCACAGCAATTGATCTCCACTCCTCTGTGGTGGGCACAGCCATGAACTCCTCCACAAGGCAGTCCCAAATAGCTGTGGGAACATCTGAGATAATACTGGAGACAGTGGAGACCCCAACACGGAAGCTGTTTGCGATGGTCCTAAAGGAGTCACCAGTAGCAAGATATCTGCAGCACAGAAGAACATTCAATTTAACAGAGTTATATTGAAGATACTGTAGCTGCTAATATGAGTCGTTTTTTATTGATATGACTGCACAGCTGCTGTCATGAATAATAAACATCTTAAATGCTGGTGATTTTCGTTAGATTACGTTATTTTGAGTATTGTCGGAGTTCGGAACTATCATGGATCCAAACTCCATTCAGAAAAACTATGTTAAAGTGGCTTGCTTGCCCTGTTGTGGACAGACAAAGCCTGAACTTATTTCATTCTTTCATTAATTCATTTTATGGAACTGCCACTCACCGGAGACAGATGGACAGCTGAGATGGAACGCCTGTAGTAGGTGTCCAGTCGAGAAATCCTGGGACCGACCCGAGCCAACAGGTCATCAAACTGGCTAATGGTTAGCCTCATGTAGCGCTGGAAGCGGCAGTCATCCAGACGTAGTTCCTGGAGAAGTCTGTGAAATTCACCGAGCTGTGTGCGCCTACGGATGCTATTATGAACCCAGAGACGACGGCGTTTGGCATTCCGACGTTTGAGGGACTTCCACAACACGTACAGAGCAGAAATTGTCCTCATTCCTTTCATGGTTGATAGCGGAAAGAAATGGCGGCCAGGTGAACGGCTTCCAGGACGATAAACCACACCCCCCTCTCGATTTTGCGGCGTTTGGTGTGAACACGACCGGCGGCGCGTTGGACGCTTTTTTGCGGCGCGTTGGACGCGATTTTGCAGTGCGTCAAAAAATCAACGCGACCGGTGTGAACGCAGCATTACTCCAACTAATAATAATAATAATAATGCATTTTATTTGTAACGCATTTTTCATTTTAAAAAAATCTCAGAGTGCCACAGAGCCAGTACATAGTAAAAAGCATAGTTAAAACATGGTTAAAACATAGTTTAAAATTTTTTTTAATAAAACTATAATAAAATAAAAACCAGTGAATGAACAGAAACACAAAAGAAATAACTGACAGTGATTTAGGTCAGAAAGGCTTTCCTGAATAAAAAGGTTTTTAGGCCGGTCTTAAAGAGACCAGTGTCTGTGTTGCCCTTAGGTGGTCAGGGATCTGTTCCATAGGCGTGGAGCTACCGAGCCAAAGGCCCGGTCGCCCATGGTGCGGAGCTTGGTGCTGGGGACCCGGAGGAGCGAGCTGTTTGATGATCTGAGGGTGCGGGTGGAGATTTGGGGAGTGATGAGGTCTTGTAGGTAGGGAGGTGCATGTCCATTTATGCATTTATGTGTGAGTAGTAGGACTTTGTAGTCAATCCGGAATGAGACACTACACTAACTCTCCACTAACCTTCTGTTTCTACTGTGAAGTCTGAAGTGTTCAAGGCTGCTTTTATTGTGAAACTCTTGACACTGAAACAGGAAGCTGTTCCTGTTGAAATCTAATCTAGTTTAGTTCTCCATCTACTAAACTAAATACCGCCTGTTAGTGAAGACACTTTCTACAAAATAAAACTCTCGAGATGTCTGACATCCAGCAAGAGAATTGAATGTGTTGATATAAAACAGAATTACAAACGAACAGGAATCTCAGGAATGTCTCTGAGAGCTGACTGTCGCTGATCTAATCTCTGGAGGAGGAGGAGGAGGAGGAGTGAGAACGTGAAAACTGGAGAGAGGAAAGTGACAGAAGGGAGACGAAGAGGAATCTCTGGTGAAAGAAGACCTTCGCTTTCAAACCTCGGTGGAGACGAATTTGGCAGGAAATTGTTCTTCTTCTCCTCCTTATTTGTCCACAGTTCCTCTTCTTCTCTTTCTTGGTCCACACTGGGACTGAAGACACAATTTAACACCAAGAAAAGTTTCCGTTTCTTTGGAATTTGTTTGTGCAGCTTTTCTATTCTTTTATTTTGTGGTAGTCTGGTCCATCTGGAGTGTGAATCGAGTTTGCTCCTTTTTTAACAACTCGTTCCTGCTGACTCTCTGTTCTGTCATCCAGATCTGTCTTCTTTGCTCGAGGGCTCCTCGGCAGTCTGAAGAAGCGTTCGGAGGTTTTCTCGGGTTTTCAAACCTTCCTCTTGCAGGATTTCTCGGAGGAACTTCTCAAAGTGGACTTCTGTCTCTGGATTTGTATTTTGGACCCCTGAGGATCCAGGAGGCTGTGGATCTGGATGTAGCAGTAGAGCGAGAAGGTGATGAGATGATGGTTCTGCTGCCCGGGCCATGCTGAGAGGGAGGGCAGCTCTGGCCAGAGTGTGTCTGTGTCTCGTGTGTCTGCTCGGCCAGCCGGCCGCCGAAGCCCGATCCCGAGACCTCCTGAAACAGGTCCAGACCCTCATCCGGATCGCCCCCCAGCTGGTACGAGTCTCCCTTTCTGTCTCTAACACGAAATATCAGTTACGTAATCAATGTTTCATATCTCATCAGGTTTCAGTCGCTGCTGAGATTTGAGAATACCCCAAAAAAAGACTCAAGCTATGACTTCACAGATGCAAAACAACCAGAAAATACACAGATGACCAAAGAGACAAAAAACAATAAAATGACCTCATGACGAGTTCCCCTTTCTGTCCTTAATACGAGGAAATATCAGTTCATCAATGTTTCATATCATCAGGTTTCAGTCGCTGCTGCGTTTTGGTGGATTTGGACAAACTTTTGTCCTCAAGTTGTAGTTTTTGAACAACAATCAGGTTGAAACTTGTAGAGCTTCTCAGTTGAGATGAAGTTTAGTCTCTATAGTAGTCTAGTATTAATAGTTTTACTAATATTAACAGTATTACTAGTTTCTGTGTGCACAAGAAGGACACATATTTGTATTATATTATAGTTTTAATCATAATTTAATGTTTCCGGTGATTGAGCTTCATAAAGTCGGTGTTATTACAGATTAAAAGTGTTAAATCTATCAGCTGCTAGCTTCACTTTCTCCTCCACATGTTCTCAGAACTATGTCGCTGGTTCCTTTATTTCCCTTGATGCTCTGCTTCCTGCGTGATGTCATCCGTCCTCGTCTCTTGTATCAAACCTGTTTAGCACATGTTGACCAGGACGTCCTGTCTTTGCAGAAACATGCACGCAGCTGCACAATGTGAAGACTTACAGCGAGGAGTCCTCAGGGCAGACAAGCACAGCGACGCCATTAAATCACTCGCAACAATTAGCGTCATGATCTCTGCAGGCAGCTCTGCACCTGATTATCTTCAGCATCGTTATGACCTGTGATCCTCCTCTTGTTCTCTGGCGTAAAGCTTTGTGTAGCGCTGAGCTGCAGTGATGTAACATGTAAGAAATGACATTTTCATTGTGTCTTTGATGCTTAAATCAGACTGTGTGTGTGTGTGTGTGTGTGTGTGTGTGTGTGTGTGTGTGTGTGTGTGTGTGTGAGAGCTCCTCTTCCTCAGAATGACTCCGGCTGCCGGCTGTACACGCCCACCGCACGAGACTACGAGGTACGAGCCTCCAGCTGCTCCATCAGCAACACGTTCATGAAAGACAACATTAGACGCTGACAGAGAGACGACTCGTTCATAAAGCACACCGTATACGTGAACACGTACGGGAACAAGAACAAACGAAATACTCTCAAACCTTTATCACATCTGATTTAAGATTCTAAACGTTTCATTTAACTGTTCAAAATAAAACCTGTGAACAGACAAAGACATTTTGGTTGGTTCTTACATAACACATGTATTATTATATTTTGCATATCTTTTAAAAAGTACAACTCCCGGATGTTTTAATGACCACGTCATTATGTAAATGTGTCTCTGACTCTCTCTCTCTCTCTCTGTCTCTCTCTCTCTCTGTCTGACTCTCTCTCTGACTCTCTCTCTCTCTGACTCTCTCTCTGACTCTCTCTCTCTCTGACTCTCTCTCTGACTCTCTCTCTCTCTGACTCTCTCTCTCTGTCTCTCTCTGTGTGTCTCTCTCTCTCTCTGTCTCTCTGACTCTCTCTCTGTCTCTCTCTGTGTGTCTCTCTCTCTCTGACTCTCTCTCTCTCTCTGTCTGACTCTCTCTCTGACTCTCTCTCTCTCTGACTCTCTCTCTCTCTGACTCTCTCTCTCTCTGTCTCTCTCTCTCTCTCTCTGTGTGTGTCTCTCTCTGTCTCTCTCACCTGTCCACACTTGACACTTTATTAACATATTTGTCTTAACATACAACATCAATTTGTTTGTTTATCATATTTTATTGTAACCTTTCATATTTCATATTCATGAATCACATCTTCTATTGTAACATAATATTTGTTGTTGGCACTAATCACCGAGTCAGACTCCCTGTGTGTGCAGCACATTAACCGTCTGTGGTTCTGGTCGGTGTCTCCAGCAGAAGTGTCCCAGCTCCAGCCTCACATGTTTCTCTGAAGAAGTCCAGGTCCTCATTGATGAGTGGGCGATTGCTGGTGTTATCAAAAAAAGTAGTTTCAAATTGAAACACGGGCTCGGACTACTAGCAGCAGAGTTAAAGAAGGTAAGGAGTTTTTATTTAAATTACTCTTTTTTTTTAATTTCTCATACGTCTCATATGAAGAAATAACCCGACTCAAGAGAATATTTACTTTTAAACAATGTGTTTATTGGTTTATTTGGTAGTCCCGATGTTGTTTGAATCGTTGTTGGAGGCTTTTAAACAATTCTACCCAAGCACCCTCTAGTGATCCATTGTCCAGAAGCATTGCACTCAGTTTGTCTAAATCAGGGGTGCCCACACTTTTTCGGCTTGCGAGCTACTTTTAAAATGACCAAGTCAAAATGATCTACATTAAAAATGCTGAATATCTATTTATATATATATATATTCGTGCTGGGCAAGTTAACGCGTTAATTTCGCGTTAACGCATTAATTAATTAACGCCGACAATTATTGTATCGCGCGTTAACGCATTTAAAAAAATTTAAAAAAATGTTTTTGTTTTTTTAAACTGAAAGACAAGAGACGATACATATACATAACAACAAGAGGATGACAAGAACAGTGGGATAAAAGCCAGCAAACATCCTGTAGTCAGACTGTCTCGTGTTTATCGTTTTGTATTCGAGATATGATGTCCCTTCAGGGTTGCCGTAGAGAAAAGGCGACTTCCGCTGCTCTCCCTGGAGACTACTGGACATCGCTGCGGTAAAGTCAGCAGACACTCAGATCTCCGTGGTCAACTCAGCAGACAAAAGGGAAAGGGACCAAGTATTGAACCTTGTGGGACGCCACATAGAGGCTAAATGATGTCACTGTGTTGACATCCGGAAATCTTTGAAAATGCTTAAGAAATATATAGTTTCATCAGTAATTGTGTTTGATAACAAATGATGAATAATTTAAAATACCAAACACTCATGAGTCCAGCTTTTCAATTGTGAGAATCTTCTGCTTTTCTCGGTTTTATTTCATTTTCAACTGAAGCGTTTTGGGGTTTTACACCGTTTGTTGGACAAAACAAGACATTTGAAGATATCAGCTTGGGCTTCATGAACACTGTTCACACTTTGTGAAATTTTATAGACTAAACTGTCACAGTTGGGCTTTGCACGGGTGTGTGTGTGTACCTGATCATGCTCATTCTCTCCACCTGTGCCCAATCACCTGCCCCTGGCTTTTCCCTCTGCCAACCCCACTCATCACTCCTCACCTACTTCTACTCCCCTGCTGGCCCTGTTCCAGTTGCCGGATTATCATTTGTTCCTTTCCCTCCCCGTGGACGCGTCACGTCTCCAGTGGTCATCTCACGTGGTGACCCTCTGCGTTCCACGGTGTGTGACTGTGTCTTTTGTGTCCAAGCCCTTTTTATGACTTTGCTTTTATTGCAGTTTTGATTTCCCGCTCTCCTGGTTGGAGTTGTTTTTGTTTTGACTGCTAAATCCCCAGTAAAACCTTGTTTTCCACCGCACCTTGTTTCCTGTGTCTGAGTCTCTGCTCCACTCCTAAACCCACACGGAACCCCGTGAACCGTCACATTAACAGTTGATAGAGAAATAATCCAGAACAAAAGTAATGTCTACTTGCAGCTCTTTTTTTTTTTTGAAAAATATGAACTGTAAACTAAATGATTACCCGCTAAATGGGTTGTAGACTAGTTCTGTCACGTAGCATCAGAAAACAACCGTCCAATCAGAGCGGAGTGTGACTTACAACGCTAAACATGTGACGAGAGATGAGAGCCAGATGTTGAAGCCTGATGGAGAAAACTGCTGAATAATGATGCTGACATGACTAGAGATCTACACAGAAGATAAGACCTTGATCAGCAGAACCAAGAGGCACGTTTCTTAAGAAATGATCCTGAAGAGTGAAGCACTCTGTGAGACGATTCACCCTGAAGCTCTCGGGTGCAAAACACACTCGGCTTGCATGTCACAACTGGAAAAAGCAGCTCCATCCCAAAGATATTTAAAGCATCTATGAACACATTGAACATATCTGTTCCTCAGATCAGGAGCAGCTGCTCGCCATTTCTCCTTTTGTGTTGAAGGCTCAGTTGAGCAGGCTTAAAGGGAGGCAGTAAAAAATGCTAAAATATTATATATATATATATTTATATATATATTCGTATAGGGCCCCACAACCTCTCATATCGGAACAAGACGCACAGACTTTATATTTGTTTAGGCTGCTTCTGTTGTTGTTTTGTGTCCTTATGTATCTCTCTGTGGTTGTCTGTCTCTTTGTAGTTGTTTCGTGTCTCTTTGTAGTTGTTTTTGTGGTAATTGTACGTCTCTTTATGTTTAGTATGACACTTTGCAGGCTAAGGCCGGGGCCCTGATATCTTTGTGCCAAGTAGACCAGTTCAGTTATCCATCCATGCTAAGACGACACTAATGTGTTTTGGATTGGAAACCACTTGCCACTTCTTTCTTGACACATGAACATCATGCTGATGAGGGGCACTACCTTCCCTCTGAGTTAAGAACATACAACTGTTATTTTTTACAGAACAATGCAATAAAGACTCTGAAAGTCACTTTGTGAGTTTAATAGCAGCTTCTTCACTGGTTTTTCATCGTACATATATCATTATATATCATCTGCATACATGTGAACACCAGCCGTGGCTCATTGGGTAGAGGTTTAGTTTAGTTCAGAAGAGGAGAGGACCTATAATAGAGCCCTGAGGCACTCCGACATTAAAACACCATGTCTTAAAGGTCTGCGGTTATGAAAGTTTATGATTTATTCTAAACAGATCTGCTCCAACTGCTCTTTAGGTCTTCTTTGTTTGACCAATAATATATCTCTGTTTCCTTGTTCCCCTCCACAGACGGAGTCAGAGTGTTCTAGATGTGAACTCTTTCCGGAGGAAGAAGCAAAAACGTTCCTCAGTGAACTTGAAGAGACTCTTCAGAAGATGAACAGCCGCTAATTATCTCCAGAAGGACTTTTTAAAAAGACACTTTGTGATGAGTTTTCCTCCGCATGAACTTTCTGCACATTCTCCTAGTTCAGGTGGGTGGAGAGAGAACTTTCAGAGGCGGAGTCTGTGTGATCAGGATCACTTGTGATCCAAGTCCAGATTTGGATAAACGGACAGAAGCCTGGATGGGACAAGAAACCTTCAACTCTTTGAGTGTGATGAGTGACCTGTACAGTCAACATGCAACATAAAACACGTCCCTTTTATCTCTATTTTGTGAAACAAGAAGTGTAAACAATTAAAGATGCTCCTAAAGTTTGTAAATGATGTTTTCAACTCAAATTGGTTTTCAGCATTCTAATCACCTTTTGAGCACAAATAGGTCACAGGTTCATTCATCTGCAATGCAAACCAATTTAATCTTTTATCTCTTTTTATTAGCAATAAATAATGTACAAAATACAAATAACATCATCTTATTGAAGGAGCAGTAGCGGCCGTAGTAGTTATGACGTAGTGTAAACAGAGGAGGGGAGGATGGACGGGTCAAACACACACAGGACTTTCACCCAGGAGACCGCTGTCTGTGTCCTAAACCAAAAGTCAACTTGACTTACTTTGACGTAACATACATACCGTACTTTCCGGACTATAGAGCGCACCTGTATATAGGCCGCACCTGCCAATTTTTAAAAGAAAAAATAATTTGTACATAGATAAGCCGCACTTGTCTGTTAGCCGCAGGTGTCCCCGTTGAACGGCAAGATGCTTTTAACAGTACTAAAGTTGTGTTCTTCTCTGAACATCATAACATGTCCGACTCGCTAGCTTCTAAGCTAATTTTAACATTACCGCCAATGGGGAAATGCTAACCGCGATTAGCATTAGCGAATATAATATATCTTCGTACATCTTTTAATGCTTCATACAGACATACTTACAGACTAAGGTCTCTCAAGGCTACATGATGTGGTGTGTTCAAGGACCCAAATGCAGACTCAGGACAGCAGAGTTCTATTTCAAACCAAGATGATTTATTTCTCTCAAACAAGGGAAAAAACAGGAAATACCGGTAGTAAAAGTCAACTATGAGGCGTCGCCACGCGCTCCGCACAGGTCCAAGCACTTTTCTAAACAGACCCCCCCCCCCGCGAGGGTCTCTCGAGTCCAAAGGGGTAATCCCTTACAACCGACAGCATGCAGTCCAACAGCTCATTTTGTACAGTCTTCGACGTCCCTTTAAAAACGCTGGCTGTCTCCAGGTGCTCCTCCAGCACACCGTCGAGGGACGCAACAAAATCCACCAGTCCCTTGAACACGCCAGGGTTGTCGGAGGAGTCAGTCTCGTCATGCCCACGCAAAGCCAACTCAAAAGCCCCACAAAACTTGACACAATCAATTATTTTTGATCAAATGTGCCGGTTTTTATCCACCTCCTCGTTGTGTTTCTTTACCGCAAGCCGGTGACCGTCGTCCAGCTGGGTAGCGAGAACACGCGAGATGAGAACTAGACACGGGCACTCCGGGAGAAAAAGACTTCCGGGAGGATCTGGTCCTCCCGGAAGTCTTTTTTAGGGCGCTGATTGGCTAAATTGTAAGTCACTCGTTTATTTCTTTAATCAGTGATTGGCTAAGCTGCTTATTAGACCCGTCTTCCTTGGGCCAAATCGATCTGGCCCCAGCACGTGCACGCGCAGTAGAGACGTGCACGGGGACAGCTGAGAGGTGCACCAGCGGAGAGGACAAGCAGGGAAAAGCATTTATTTTGCGCAGATATCCTATTTTACAAATATTACTGGGTATATTACATAGCTCAAAAACACAAATATTGACAATTTGTATAATTTATTAATATTATTATTTTTTTTTAAATGAATAATATTATTTTATTTTTTATTTTTTTGTGGCTCAAGGTGGGTGGGGCCAGGCCCCGTGGCCCTCTGTTGGCCGGCCGCCACTGGATGACAGAAGACGAAAGTTCTACTTGCAGAAAGTAAGAAACCGTTCCCAGAAATTGGCTTCATGTAAACATTCCAACAGCAGGAAACAGACGAGACATGTTGAGACGAGAGCATATCGGATAAGAACGGCAAGAAATGTGCCGCCGACCACATGAATGCTGAATGAATTATATGAAAGCGTGGACAGCTACTGACTGTTGTTATGTTATGTATATGTATTTGTTTGCATAACTTCCTGTATTATGTGTGTAGATGCTTCTGTTTGAAGCTAATACATGAAGAAGAGTGTTCGTGAGAGTCGCTGCTGAACATCTGACTGATACCTGCAGGTGAAAGGATGCTGCTAGCAGATTATATCAGCGATCAACAATTAATATCCACATGTAATGGAGCTGTTGACGTTCTCTCTGTGTTCAGATCCTTCATTCAGTCAGAGACGTCACTCAAAGTGGATCAACGTTTCATATTCATCTGAAATGAATCTTTGAATTTAAGCCTAATGATAACAATAGTTAATATGATGACAGCTGATATGAAGTCTGTCTCCATGTTCACAGGCTCTGAGATTCAGATTCAGTCTTTAAACTCAACACTAAATGAACTATTTCCTGTTTTAGTCTCGACTCCTTCGGCTTCCTCTGATTTCTCCGTTTGTTTCACAGTTTCTTAGACGACGGAGACGTTTGTTGGAACAGAAGTGAAAGATGCTGAATAAGTCGAGGTTGTTGTGTGCTCACTCTGTAACCTCTCAGAGTGCTTAGAGCAGACAGCCGACGTCTTCTCAGTTGATCTTCTGATGATTTCACAGAAACCACAAGCAGATCTTCATTCTGTGGATTCCTCTTCTTTAATCATTGAAAGCTGAAGAAAGACGTTTACTGGAGACAGAAACGCTGCTTCAGCCTCCGGCAACATCGCTCAGCGTCTGAAGAGCTGTTGAAGCTTTAGAAGCAACATCAGCAGCACTTTGCCTCCATTAATGTTTGTTCGGCTGCTCGATCAACGAGATAAAAGTGGAATTATGTTTCTCTGCATATAATAAACAAGAAGCTCTGTTGAGCCTCCACGAGCTTCAGAACACATCGAGGTCCAACCAACGCGCTCCAGCTTTCTCATAGAAACACTTCAACTCTGCTTCCTTTTCAGCAGGTTTAATTAGAATTCTTATTTTATATATTTTATTATATTATTATTTATAATAATGAATATAATAATTATTATTATATTTTCTATATATAGAGAATTTTATATGTTTTAAATATTTAATTAGTATAAGATTTAATTGAGTAAATTCATGTTAGTGTGTGTGTGTTTGTGTGTGTGTGTGTTAGTGTGTTAGTGTGTGTGTGTGTATGTGTTAGTGTGTGTGTTAGTGTGTGTGTATGTTAGTGTGTGTGTTAGTGTATGTGTTAGTGTGTGTGTGTTAGTGTGTGTGTGTTAGTGTGTGTGTGTTAGTGTGTGTGTGTTAGTGTGTGTGTTAGTGTATGTGTTAGTGTGTGTGTGTGTTAGTGTGTGTGTGTTAGTGTGTGTGTGTTAGTGTGTGTGTTAGTGTATGTGTTAGTGTTAGTGTGTGTTAGTGTGTTAGTGTGTTAGTGTGTGTTAGTGTGTTAGTGTGTGTGTGTATGTGTTAGTGTGTGTGTTAGTGTGTGTGTTAGTGTATGTGTGTGTGTGTTTGTGTGTGTGTATGTTAGTGTGTGTATGTTAGTGTGTGTGTTAGTGTGTGTGTTAGTGTGTGAGTGTGTGTGTTAGTGTGTGTGTGTATGTGTGTGTGAGTGTGTGTGTTAGTGTGTGTGTGTATGTGTTAGTGTGTGTGTGTGTGTGTTAGTGTGTGTGTTTGTGTGTGTGTATGTGTTAGTGTGTGTATGTTAGTGTGTGTGTGTTAGTGTGTGTATGTGTTAGTGTGTGTATGTTAGTGTGTGTGTGTTAGTGTGTGTGTGTGTTAGTGTGTGTATGTGTTAGTGTGTTTGTGTGTGTTTGTGTGTATGTTAGTGTGTATGTTAGTGTGTGTGTTAGTGTGTGTGTTAGTGTGTGTTTGTGTGTGTGTTAGTGTGTGTTTGTGTGTATGTTAGTGTGTGTTAGTGTGTGTTAGTGTGTGTGTTTGTGTGTGTTTGTGTGTGTGTTAGTGTGTGTTTGTGTGTATGTTAGTGTGTGTTTGTGTGTGTGTTAGTGTGTGTGTGTGTGTTAGTGTGTGTGTTTGTGTGTGTGTATGTGTTAGTGTGTATGTTAGTGTGTGTGTGTTAGTGTGTGTGTGTGTTAGTGTGTGTGTTAGTGTGTGTGTTAGTGTGTGTTTGTGTGTGTGTTAGTGTGTGTTAGTGTGTATGTTAGTGTGTGTGTTAGTGTGTGTGTTAGTGTGTGTGTTAGTGTGTGTTAGTGTGTGTGTTAGTGTGTGTTTGTGTGTGTGTTTGTGTATGTTAGTGTGTGTGTTAGTGTGTGTGTGTGTTAGTGTGTGTGTTAGTGTGTGTGTTAGTGTGTGTGTGTTTATGTGTTAGTGTGTGTGTTAGTGTGTGTGTGTTAGTGTATGTGTGTGTTAGTGTATGTGTGTGTTAGTGTATGTGTTAGTGTATGTGTGTGTTAGTGTGTGTGTATGTTAGTGTGTGTGTTAGTGTGTGAGTGTGTGTTAGTGTGTGTGTTAGTGTGTATGTTAGTGTGTGTGTTAGTGTGTTAGTGTGTGTGTTAGTGTGTATGTTAGTGTGTTAGTGTGTGTGTTAGTGTGTTAGTGTGTGTGTTAGTGTGTATGTTAGTGTGTTAGTGTGTATGTGTTAGTGTGTGTGTTAGTGTGTTTGTTAGTGTGTTAGTGTGTATGTTAGTGTGTTAGTGTGTTAGTGTGTTAGTGTGTGTGTTAGTTAGTGTGTTAGTGTGTGTGTGTATGTGTTAGTGTGTGTGTTAGTGTGTGTGTTAGTGTGTTTGTTAGTGTGTTAGTGTGTTAGTGTGTGTGTGTTAGTGTGTGTGTGTATGTGTTAGTGTGTGTGTTAGTGTGTGTGTTAGTGTGTTTGTTAGTGTGTGTGTGTATGTGTTAGTGTGTGTGTTAGTGTGTGTGTTAGTGTGTATGTTAGTGTGTTAGTGTGTTAGTGTGTGTGTTAGTGTGTATGTTAGTGTGTATGTTAGTGTGTTAGTGTGTGCATGTGTTAGTGTGTGTGTTAGTGTGTGTGTTAGTGTGTTAGTGTGTTAGTGTGTGTGCATGTGTTAGTGTGTGTGTTAGTGTGTATGTTAGTGTGTTAGTGTGTGTGTTAGTGTGTTAGTTAGTGTGTTAGTGTGTGTGTGTATGTGTTAGTGTGTGTGTTAGTGTATGTGTGTGTTAGTGTGTGTGTTAGTGTGTATGTTAGTGTGTTAGTGTGTGTGTTAGTGTGTTTGTTAGTGTGTTAGTGTGTGTGTTAGTGTGTTAGTGTGTGTGTATGTGTTAGTGTGTGTGTTAGTGTGTTAGTTAGTGTGTTAGTGTGTGTGTGTATGTGTTAGTGTGTGTGTTAGTGTGTTTGTTAGTGTGTGTGTGTATGTGTTAGTGTGTGTGTTAGTGTGTGTGTTAGTGTGTTTGTTAGTGTGTGTGTGTATGTGTTAGTGTGTGTGTTAGTGTGTGTGTTAGTGTGTATGTTAGTGTGTTAGTGTGTTAGTGTGTGTGTTAGTGTGTGTGTTAGTGTATGTGTGTTAGTGTGTGTGTTAGTGTGTATGTTAGTGTGTTAGTGTGTGCATGTGTTAGTGTGTGTGTTAGTGTGTGTGTTAGTGTGTGTGTTAGTGTGTATGTTAGTGTGTTAGTGTGTGTGTTAGTGTGTTAGTGTGTGTGTTAGTGTGTTAGTTAGTGTGTTAGTGTGTGTGTATGTGTTAGTGTGTGTGTTAGTGTATGTGTGTGTTAGTGTGTGTGTTAGTGTGTATGTTAGTGTGTTAGTGTGTGTATGTGTTAGTGTGTGTGTTAGTGTGTGTGTTAGTGTGTTTGTTAGTGTGTTAGTGTGTGTGTTAGTGTGTTAGTGTGTGTGTGTATGTGTTAGTGGGTGTGTTAGTGTGTTAGTGTGTTAGTGTGTGTGTTAGTGTGTTAGTTAGTGTGTTAGTGTGTGTGTGTATGTGTTAGTGTGTGTGTTAGTGTGTGTGTTAGTGTGTTTGTTAGTGTGTGTGTGAATGTGTTAGTGTGTGTGTTAGTGTGTGTGTTAGTGTGTGTGTGTGAATGTGTTAGTGTGTGTTAGTGTGTGTGTTAGTGTGTATGTTAGTGTGTTATGTGTGTTAGTGTGTGTGTTAGTGTGTATGTTAGTGTGTTAGTGTGTTAGTGTGTGTGTTAGTGTGTGTGTTAGTGTGTTAGTGTGTTAGTGTGTGTGTTAGTGTGTTAGTGTGTTAGTGTGTGTGTTAGTGTGTGTGTGTTAGTGTGTGTGTTAGTGTGTATGTTAGTGTGTTAGTGTGTTAGTGTGTGTGTTAGTGTGTGTGTTAGTGTGTTAGTGTGTTAGTGTGTGTGTTAGTGTGTTAGTGTGTTAGTGTGTGTGTTAGTGTGTGTGTTAGTGTGTGTGTTAGTGTGTTAGTGAATGTGTGTTAGTGTGTATGTTAGTGTGTTAGTGTGTGTATGTGTTAGTGTGTGTGTTAGTGTGTTAGTGTGTATGTTAGTGTGTTAGTGTGTGTATGTGTTAGTGTGTGTGTTAGTGTATGTGTGTGTTAGTGTGTGTGTTAGTGTGTATGTTAGTGTGTTAGTGTGTGTGTATGTGTTAGTGTGTGTGTTAGTGTGTATGTTAGTGTGTTAGTGTGTGTGTATGTGTTAGTGTGTATGTTAGTGTGTTAGTGTGTGTGTATGTGTTAGTGTGTGTGTTAGTGTGTATGTTAGTGTGTTAGTGTGTGTGTATGTGTTAGTGTGTATGTTAGTGTGTTAGTGTGTGTGTGTATGTGTTAGTGTGTGTGTATGTGTTAGTGTGTATGTTAGTGTGTTAGTGTGTATGTTAGTGTGTATGTTAGTGTGTTAGTGTGTGTGTTAGTGTGTATGTTAGTGTGTTAGTGTGTGTGTGTTAGTGTGTATGTTAGTGTGTTAGTGTGTGTATGTGTTAGTGTGTGTGTTAGTGTGTGTGTGTGAGGCAGCATATAATATAATAACGATGTTTTAGTGAAGCTGATTAAATGAATTAAAGGTTTCATTCACTCATTAACGATGATGTCATCTCTAACGGTATGATAGGAACATGAAGTATTAACGTCTATAATGAATATAAATACACTGTGTGAACCTGTGTGACGAGGAGGAAGCCTTTGATTGGACGAAAGCTGAGGAGACAGGAAGTGAACCTTGACTTTTAGAAATTCATTCATTTTGACAGAGATTTGATTTCATAACAAGCGACAATCGTTCCATTTCTGCATTTTATTCATTATGATACAATCAGCGTGATGTTTGCAACCTTCATGTAAAGTAAAGAAGGGCAACGTTCTTCTGGCAACAAGTTGCTCGATCCTCAGCAGGGAAACTTTGTTGCTCAGATGCAGAAACGAGATCAAATAAAAGTTCATCTGAGATTCAAATGATTCGTCTCGTTCAGAAAACAAATATCAGAAAAGTGTTTGAAATAACACACAGAGAGCCCTTTAAAATATAAATGAATAAAATGATCTGGAATATTTCCTTATTATTCTGGTATATTATATTTATATATAAATATCTATAGATATTTTTATATATATATATATATATATATATATATATATATATATATATATATAGCTGAGCAGTCGTGACAAAAATGTGATCTTAATGTCAATAAATTCATGCACTCAATTAAATGTTACTTTATTAAATATTAAGTTATATTTGTTGAACAGAGATCCTGAAAATATATTTAATCAATAAACAGATGATTAAAGTCGTAATATTGACCTTCAGTTCATCAATTCTGTGATCTTTATGACACTATTTTTATATGAATGTAGGAACTTTACAGATATTAAATTCAGTTTAAATCATATGTGAAATGTCTGAAAACTAAATCTGCCCACAGATGAGATTTTGGGATTTTTCTACGTGGAAAATGGTGTTCCACATATATATAAATTATATTTAATATTAAATGTATTTACATATGAATATATAAATTTGAATATTAAATATAATTATATATTTATATATTAAATATAAAAGTAATATTAGAATTAACATATATGTCAAATAAAATAATACTAAACAACAAAACAGAAATAATTCATGTAAAGTGGAAATTTAAAGATTTAATAATCTTAAGAAAAAAAAATTCAAATCTACAGAGAAAATACACTTAAAAGATGATCTGAGTGTCATAATCAGCAACGCGTCATTGATTGATGGATTTGTTTTTCCAGTTGTGTGAATCCTTTAGTTCATCAAATGTCAGAAATTAAAGAAAAAATTCTTATTTTGTCCAAAACCCCAAAAAGTTCCCATCAAAGCAGCTCTCTCTGTAGCGACGTCATCGCTGAGAAGACTCTTATTCTGATGAATCCATTAATCGACTTCCTGTTTGTGCCTTCCAGTAACAACAGCCGCTCACATTCATGTTCAATAAACTCACAAATACACTAATCCAAACTGTTGCAGGATCAGCACTGTTCGGGCTCCTGTGTGTGGGTTCAGCAGCAGCTCTGCGCATGCTCAGTGGACACACACTCTCGTATTGATCTCCTCCATCTCTATCGATCCTCTGGTCGGGTCTCTCTCCTTCAGGTCTCGGTCTTGTCCTTGTCGGGCCCCATGAAGTCCACCCCGTCCACCGGGATGTCCTTCTCCTGGATGGCCTTCTGCACGCACCGCTGGTACTTCCGGAAGGTCTCGGTGCACGGGTCCCCGCTCCGGTCCCCCTTCAGGAACTTGTCCGCGAACCAGCGGTTGAAGCACGTGTCGTACTCCCGCTTCAGGTCGGTGCAGGCCTCTCCGACGCTGTTCATTCTTCTTCGACGGTTTTAAAACCCCGCTGAACGCGACGAGGAGGCAGAAGAAAAGAGTCTTTAAAAAATCAACAACAGCAACTCTGTGACTCTCCTTGAACCGCGTGATGTAATTGGCTGGTTGTTTGAGAGCGCAACGTCAGACGGAATGACGTCACCGCGTTATCAGAGATGTTTTTCACTGAGGAGGAGGAATCACTCCGCGAGGAATCTCCAAAGTATTTGATGTTGAAAATGAATTTAATCTTTATCGCACTTATTTTTTAGCATTGTTAGCATTCACTTACTTTTTGGACTCGAATGAAAGATAATGTGTGAATCACTGAAATCCAAAAGTGTAAACAAAATGTATTTGCACTATTGTTTAGTTAGTTAATATTCATCCAATTGTTTGTGTATATATTGTGCATTTTTAGATTTAATATTTTTTACTGTGCTATTTTTGTTGCTTACCTGTATCTATATATTCTGCTGTAGCGAAATAATCTCCCCTTGTGTGGGAATAATAAAGTAACTATCTATCTAGACAGAACATTTTACATTTTGAACATGATAACTACATCATTGGGTTTATTGTAAACATATTAATTATATATAAAACATTGTACATACATTAATGCAAAATAGTTAAAGTAGAAATGAACCCCATTTTCAATGTTTTATGTGAATTGTAATAATATTTAAAGACTTTTTATTATGTTCATGTCTACAATTCTTTCTTTTTTTAATAAAAATTGAGAAATGAAGAATCAAAGCAACTTCGTATTTTTGTACTTTGTCTTTGATGAAATAAACTGAGATTGTACACATACAATATTTGCAATGGTGGAAAGTAAATAAGTACATTTACTCCAGTACTCTACTTCAGTGCATTTTTTAAGGTACTTCCATTTCCTGCTTGTGTGTACTTTCACTCCATTCAGAGCGGAATATTACTTTCTACTTCATTTCTTTGATAAGTAGTTATATTGTAGATTAAAGAAAACTTTAATAAATAAATAAATGACCTTTAGTAAAGGCCATCGGGTACCCGTTAGAGTAGTGAGACCCTTAAGGTGGTGGCTTGATCCTCATCTGAAATCCGTTGAGTCTCAAGGTTTGTTGGTTGCAGTAACGCGATGCGTGAGACTGGACGGTGAACTATAGGAGAATATGTATTGGTGTAGGCTTTGATAATGTTGCCATTCTCTCCTAGGCTGGTCTTGAATGCGTTAACTGAGGAGGCGCTGACTGGTTCTTGACTCAGGCTGTTCCATATCGGTGTTGTTCTGCTTGCAAAGAAAGGTTTCCGTGGACTAGGCTGGTGCTGCACCTGTAGTTTCAGGTCGTGGCCTCTCGTAGTGGTGGTTTCCAAAAACAGTGTCAAAGTGAGACCTCTTCCTCTTTTACCCCAAACACCGTCCAAAACAAATCCCGCGAGAGTTTACACAGCTTTCGGAAATCTCGCGGTTCTCCCAAAGACGACGTGAGGAGCATCAGACTACTGGAAAATAAGCCGGTATTGGCTTTTATTCGTCACTTAACAAGATATCAAACACAAGCGGGAGTTAAAGCGGGTAAGTAACATCCGGGTAACTCATCGGCTAACGTTTGATTCTCGCTGTTCCTGAGATATTCATATCAGAATAAACCAACGTTAGCATGCTTTGCTAGGCCCCTCTTTGATTGTTATGACCCGGATGCTTCGCGGCTACTTTAGCTTTAGCCGTTAGCCGCTCGGCCATGTTTTGTTTTTTTAATTCAATCTTTTAAGTGAAATTATTTGTATTAAGTCTGCTGCCGGAGCTCCACGATGTCTGACAGCGAGGACAGCGACTTCTCCGACAACCAGAGTGAGCGGAGCAGCGACGGAGAGGCCGAGGAGGCGGAGGCGGAGGTATGCTAACCGCTAAGCTAAGTGATGCTAACTGAACAGTAGAGGAGATTGAGGTATGCTAACCGCTAAGCTAAGTGATGCTAACTGAACGGTAGAGGAGAATGAGGTATGCTAACCGCTAAGCGATGCTAACTGAATTGTAAACATTGTGACTTAATGTTGCGTTAAAGTGAAATATATGCTGCAATATTGTGCAAATAGATACTTTATTACTGTACAATTTGTTGTGTACTTAAGTTTGTTTGGGTAGGATGTTAAGTACACATTTGAGGTACTTGTACTTGAGTATTTCTTTCTACTTCTGCTCCACTTTATCTATCTGACAGCTTTAGTTACTTTACATATTAAAATATATAATATTCATGTATTGACAGAAAATTAACGTGAAACTATTTTTGATGGTTGAAGTAATTTTTTTTAATGTAAAACATTTGCTGGTTCCAAATGTAATAATGTTATTATATTAGTAATAATGTTAATATAAAGGACTTTAATACTTCCTACACCTCTGATCCTTTGTTTTGACGTGCAGGAGACGGGGAGCCCCGTGGGCAGCGATAAGGTAGCAGAGGAGGAAGGAGAGGACCTGGAAGATGAGGAGGAGTATGATGAGGAGGAAGAGGAGGACGACGACAACCGTCCCAGGAAGAAGCCGAGACACGGAGGGTTCATCCTGGACGAAGCCGGTACGAGTGGACTATTCCTTCCCTTTTAAATCGTCTGAACGAATCAACTTTTCCTCGAGTTTCAACACTTGTCTTCTGTGTTGTTTCTGTCCAGATGTGGACGATGAGTATGAGGATGAGGAAGATCAGTGGGAGGAAGGAGCTGAAGACATTCTGGAGAAAGGTGAGGAACTCGACCTGTTCAGAGGGCATCAACAGAGCTTTTTTATCATTTATTCTTCAGGTGTTGTTGATTTCCTTTTTTCCTCTTTGCTGAGACAAACAGTCCTACAATGTGCTGACTGTTACAGTCACTTTAAAGACTGTATTCAGTGTAGTTTAGATTTATTTCCTCTACATGATGTGGTTTGATTTTTATAAAAGCACTGAATTGATCTTAGAGCCTTTCACACCTCGTTTGGTCCGGACTTTCTGACTTTTCAGGTTGATCCAAAACAAAAATTACAGATGTGAAACCTTGGGATGGTTCGGACTTTCGGACCAATTACAGGAAGTTCTTGATGGCTGTCGTCAGAACTGGGAAAAACATAACAAAACGAAATGAGCCGCGGTATCACACGACGACTCAATAAAGACTGAGTTCTCTCCGCTCATTCGAACTGTTATAGACGGCCACGTGTCAACATCAGACGCACGCCTGTCAACAAATTAATCAATGTCAAGTATCAGATGCTGCTCACCTAGGTGATGACAACAGGATGTAGGAGGTGACAATGACAGGACGAAGGGGACGACGACAGGATGTAGGAGACAGGACGTAGGCCACTACAAACGGACGTAGGTGATTACGACGGGATGTAGGCCGCGACGAAGGGACATAGGCGAGGACGACAAAGCGTAGGAGGCGAGACGGGACGTAGTCGATGAGGACGGGGCGTAGTCGATGGAGACGGGACGTAGTCGATGAGGACGGGGCGTAGTCGATGGAGACGGGACGTAGTTGATGAGGACGGGGTGTAGTTGATGGAGACGGGGCGTAGTCGATGGAGACGGGACGTAGTTGATGAGGACGGGGCGTAGTCGATGGAGACGGGACGTAGTCGATGAGGACGGGGTGTAGTCGATGGAGACGGGGCGTAGTCGATGGCGACGGGGCGTAGTCGATGGAGACGGGGCGTAGTCGATGAAGACGGGGCGTAGTCGATGGAGACGGGGCGTAGTCGATGGAGACGGGGCGTAGTCGATGGAGACGGGGCGTAGTCGATGGCGACGGGGCGTAGTCGATGGAGACGGGGCGTAGTCGATGAAGACGGGGCGTAGTCGATGGAGACGGGGCGTAGTCGATGGAGACGGGGCGTAGTCGATGGAGACGGGGCGTAGTCGATGGCGACGGGGCGTAGTCGATGGAGACGGGGCGTAGTCGATGGAGACGGGGCGTAGTCGATGGAGACGGGGCGTAGTCGATGGAGACGGGGCGTAGTCGATGGAGACGGGGCGTAGTCGATGGCGACGGGGCGTTGGTATGTCATGTAGAGTCCTTCAGTGTACTCGATTGCGGTGTGGAACCAAAACAAAGCAGATCAGAAGTAAACGTCAGTAGAAGCTGGTCTGGACCTTGAGGTGTGAAGCGGCCTCTAGACGTGTTTGTTGAGTGTTAAAGCTGACGTGCAGCAGAGAGCCTGTTTAACGCTCTCTCTCTGTCTCTTGTCATGCATGTCTTCTTCAGTTAACGGTAATTCTACTCCAGATACTCTCCTGCTCGCCATGTTTCCATGTTTTAATATCGATTCGTATCTGAAGCAGATGGAATAGATAAAGTCCATGTTCCCAGAAAGTGTTAACTCACCTCATCTCAGCTCAGCTCTATTTGTGAGGCTCAACGACCAGGAAGCACTGAGGGCAAATCCACCACATCATTACATTTAATTGGCTATAAAAGCTAAAATGCCTTGTAGCAAATGTTTGTTCACATTTTATAGTGAGATAAAACCAGATGTGAACACATGAATGAAAGTTAAAGTCTTGTTTCAGTCCTTCAGAATGAATCTGGTTTTGTGTTGTCGTAGTTCCACCTTCAGAGAACCCAGTGTGATCATTTGCCCGACGCTGCTACCTGGTAGATGGCTGCCATGTTTATTTATTTATGAACTAACCGCTGTGGTTGGAGCTTTTTCTATGGCACATGGTAATGCATCGAATCACTAACGGCAGAAGTACAGTAGAAACAAAATCAGAACCGGGGAAATGTCTTGATCGTCGCTGCGTTCAAAGACCTCTGAACTGCATTTAAATAGGTCTGATGTTGCGTTCAATGACTTCTGTTTATCCAGTTGCAAAAATAAACTGAAGCAGTCAGTGATTTGCAGGCAGAAATGCTCCATTTCCTCCTGTTTAGTTGATAAAAACCACCAGCTGTTTGATGAAACTATATATTTCTGGTTTTAAAGATTAAAGTCTTCAGTAGGAACCAATGGACCACAGACAGGAAATCAGACCGCGTTGAGAGACGGACCAACACATTGTTGACAAATATAGTGAAACAACAGACGTGATGTTTAAGAGAATTAAAAATAAAATGTTGACTGAAAATGAGGTGGATGGGACCGATAGGTTGGTCACTGCTGATTGGTTAGAACAAACTCTGCCCCTTTTTAACAGTTAACATAAACATTGTGACAGCAGACACAACTGTGTTTAATGTCAAAAAATATTTAAAAATAACATGAAAGTTAAACTTAAATCTTACTCACAGTGATTTATAATAAACAGAACGTGAACCTCAGATTAACTCCACAGTCTAACGTTAACCATCAGAGTGTAAATAAAGTTTTATCGTTAACATCACAGTGTAAATAAAGTTAGCGTTAACCATCACAGTGTAAATAAAGTTTTACCGTTAACCATCAGAGTGTAAATAAAGTTTTATCGTTAACCATCAGAGTGTAAATAAAGTTTTATCGTTAACATCACAGTGTAAATAAAGTTAACGTTAACCATCAGAGTGTAAATAAAGTTTTACCGTTAACCATCAGAGTGTAAATAAAGTTTTACAGTTAACCATTAGAGTGTAAATAAAGTTACCGTTAACCATCACAGTGTAAATAAAGTTTTACCGTTAACATCAGAGTGTAAATAAAGTGTTACTGACTCAGTAGAACATGTGTTTCTAGTCTCTGATCATGTTTCATTGTAAACAACCAATCAGTGTTTAAACCAACAGGGGGAGAGCTAGTAACGTTAGCAGCACCGCTAACGGCTAACCAACAGGAGGAGAGCTAGTAATGTTAGCAGCACCGCTAATGGCTAACCAACAGGAGGAGAGCTAGTAACGTTAGCAGCACCGCTAACGGCTAACCAACAGGAGGAGCGCTAGTAACATTAGCAGCACCGCTAATGGCTAACCAACAGGAGGAGAGCTAGTAATGTTAGCAGCACCGCTAACGGCTAACCAACAGGAGGAGCGCTAGTAACATTAGCAGCACCGCTAATGGCTAACCAACAGGAGGAGAGCTAGTAACGTTAGCAGCACCGCTAACGGCTAACCAACAGGAGGAGCGCTAGTAACATTAGCAGCACCGCTAATGGCTAACCAACAGGAGGAGAGCTAGTAATGTTAGCAGCACCGCTAACGGCTAACCAACAGGAGGAGAGCTTGTAACGTTAGCAGCACCGCTAACGGCTAACCAACAGGAGGAGAGCTTGTAACGTTAGCAGCACCGCTAACGGCTAACCAACAGGAGGAGCGCTAGTAACGTTAGCAGCACCGCTAACGGCTAACCAACAGGAGGAGCGCTAGTAACATTAGCAGCACCGCTAATGGCTAACCAACAGGAGGAGAGCTAGTAATGTTAGCAGCACCGCTAACGGCTAACCAACAGGAGAGCTAGTAACGTTAGCAGCACCGCTAACGGCTAACCAACAGGAGGAGAGCTAGTAACGTTAGCAGCACCGCTAACGGCTAACCAACAGGAGGAGAGCTAGTAACGTTAGCAGCACCGCTAACGGCTAACCAACAGGAGGAGAGCTAGTAACGTTAGCAGCACCGCTAACGGTTAACCAACAGGAGGAGAGCTAGTAACGTTAGCAGCACCGCTAACGGCTAACCAACAGGAGGAGAGCTAGTAACGTTAGCAGCACCGCTAACGGCTAACCAACAGGAGGAGAGCTAGTAACGTTAGCAGCACCGCTAACCAACGGAGGTTCACTTCAGTTACATTATGATGCCTTCAGGCTCTGCTCAGTGAACATGAGTACTGGCTGAAGGTACATTATAACGTTATCATGATGTGGTCACATGTCATCTGTAAAATGTAGTTTTGGTGATGAACTAGAATAAATCCAGTAGTTTGAAGGAGATGTTTTCACATGAATATAAAATAGATATTAGAGTTGAATTATGAGCTGTTTAACGTCTAACATGAGCTCTAAGCTCATTATTATACATCATTAAAGATAATAATGAAGAGATTTATAGATATACGATGTGAGTCTTCTGATCCGTCGTGTTTTGTTTCTGCTGTAGTTTCACTTTAACCTTCACCGGTCAGTGTTGTGTTTTTATTATTTCTGTGCCGTACAGTCACCATTAATCTGTTTGTGTTTGTGTTTTCTCCCATCATGCTTTGTGTTGCTGCTTCACGATGATGATGAATATCTGTTGGCTTCTGTCCTCTTCATCCTCCTCTTGGCTGCTGCTTTGCTTTAATCCAACTTTATTTTCTTCTTCTTATCCTGCCGCCTCTTATCCTGCCGCCTCTTCTTCTTCTTCCATTGTTTTTTGCTTGTTCTACCATCTTCATCCTTTTATCTCATCCCTCCTTGTCTCTGTTCCTACTTTCCTCACTGCTCCCTGTTTCCTTGCATTGATCCTTATCTATTGCCTTTATCTCTGCTCCTGCTCCTCCTCTTCCTCCCTCCTTCTCTCTCACTGGTCGGTCCTGAGCAGAGGAGGCTGAAGGTACGTCTCTTCTGAACTTTATTCATTGATTATTTTACTCTGAATGAATTTAGTTTCACATGAAACATGAGTTTAACCCCTTCCTGACTGTCCCTCTCAGTGTCAAACATCGACCATGTGGTTCTGGATGAAGACCACTCCGGGTCCAGACGGCTGCAGAACCTCTGGAGGTAACGGAAGCTTTCACATCTCTCTTTCTCTTGTTCTTTAATCAAAAGTCTTTTATCTGCTTCACAACGAGCTCAATGAGAAGAAGCTTTCAGTGCTTGTGCAGCTTGACTGCGTGTTGACTGCGTGTTGACTGCGTGTTGACTGCGTGTTGACTGCGCGTTGACTGTTGACTGCGCGTTGACTGTTGACTGCGTGTTGACTGCGTGTTGACTGTGTTGACTGCGTGTTGACTGTTGACTGCATGTTGACTGTGTGTTGACTGCGTGTTGACCGCGTGTTGACTGCGTGTTGACTGCGTGTTGACTGTTGACTGCGTGTTGACTGTTGACTGCGTGTTGACTGTGTTGACTGTTGACTGCGTGTTGACTGCGTGTTGACTGTTGACTGCGTGTTGACTGCGTGTTGACTGCGTGTTGACTGCGTGTTGACTGTTGACTGCGTGTTGACTGTGTTGACTGCGTGTTGACTGTGTTGACTGCGTGTTGACTGTTGACTGCATGTTGACTGCATGTTGACTGTGTGTTGACTGCGTGTTGACTGTTGACTGCGTGTTGACTGTTGACTGCATGTTGACTGCATGTTGACTGCGTGTTGACTGTGTGTTGACTGTTGACTGCATGTTGACTGCATGTTGACTGTGTGTTGACTGCGTGTTGACTGTTGACTGCGTGTTGACTGTTGACTGCATGTTGACTGCATGTTGACTGTGTGTTGACTGCGTGTTGACCGCGTGTTGACCGCGTGTTGACTGCGTGTTGACTGTTGACTGCGTGTTGACTGTGT
>JAFEUB010000252.1:95000-202500 GCA_024529925.1 Ophthalmolycus amberensis | reverse complement strand
TGCAGCTCTGCTCGGAGACGGCGTCCGGTGTGGACGCGGGAGGGCAGCACGAGTGGGGGGAGCTGGTCCAGCTGGACCCGCAGACCGTCGGGGTCATCGTCCGGCTGGAGAGAGAGACGTTTCAGGTAATAGTCCACTAGTTTAGTCCAAAGCTCGGTAGACGTTTCAGGTAATAGTCCACTAGTTTAGTCCAAAGCTCGGTAGACGTTTCAGGTAATAGTCCACTAGTTTAGTCCAAAGCTCGGTAGACGTTTCAGGTAATAGTCCACTAGTTTAGTCCAAAGCTCGGTAGACGTTTCAGGTAATAGTCCTCTAGTTTAGTCCAAAGCTCAGTAGACGTTTCAGGTAATAGTCCTCTAGTTTAGTCCAAAGCTCAGTAGACGTTTCAGGTAATAGTCCTCTAGTTTAGTCCAAAGCTCAGTAGACGTTTCAGGTAATGGTCCGCTAGTTTAGTCCAAAGCTCGGTAGACGTTTCAGGTAATAGTCCACTAGTTTAGTCCAAAGCTCGGTAGACGTTTCAGGTAATAGTCCACTAGTTTAGTCCAAAGCTCAGTAGACGTTTCAGGTAATAGTCCACTAGTTTAGTCCAAAGCTCGGTAGACGTTTCAGGTAATAGTCCGCTAGTTTAGTCCAAAGCTCAGTAGACGTTTCAGGTAATGGTCCGCTAGTTTAGTCCAAAGCTCAGTAGACGTTTCAGGTAATGGTCCGCTAGTTTAGTCCAAAGCTCGGTAGACGTTTCAGGTAATAGTCCACTAGTTTAGTCCAAAGCTCAGTAGACGTTTCAGGTAATGGTCCACTAGTTTAGTCCAAAGCTCAGTAGACGTTTCAGGTAATGGTCCACTAGTTTAGTCCAAAGCTCAGTAGACGTTTCAGGTAATAGTCCACTAGTTTAGTCCAAAGCTCGGTAGACGTTTCAGGTAATAGTCCACTAGTTTAGTCCAAAGCTCGGTAGACGTTTCAGGTAATAGTCCACTAGTTTAGTCCAAAGCTCGGTAGACGTTTCAGGTAATAGTCCACTAGTTTAGTCCAAAGCTCGGTAGACGTTTCAGGTAATAGTCCACTAGTTTAGTCCAAAGCTCAGTAGACGTTTCAGGTAATGGTCCACTAGTTTAGTCCAAAGCTCGGTAGACGTTTCAGGTAATAGTCCACTAGTTTAGTCCAAAGCTCGGTAGACGTTTCAGGTAATAGTCCGCTAGTTTAGTCCAAAGCTCGGTAGACGTTTCAGGTAATAGTCCTCTAGTTTAGTCCAAAGCTCGGTAGACGTTTCAGGTAATAGTCCACTAGTTTAGTCCAAAGCTCAGTAGACGTTTCAGGTAATAGTCCACTATTTTAGTCCAAAGCTCAGTAGACGTTTCAGGTAATGGTCCGCTAGTTTAGTCCAAAGCTCGGTAGACGTTTCAGGTAATAGTCCACTAGTTTAGTCCAAAGCTCAGTAGACGTTTCAGGTAATGGTCCACTAGTTTAGTCCAAAGCTCAGTAGACGTTTCAGGTAATGGTCCACTAGTTTAGTCCAAAGCTCGGTAGACGTTTCAGGTAATGGTCCACTAGTTTAGTCCAAAGCTCAGTAGACGTTTCAGGTAATAGTCCACTAGTTTAGTCCAAAGCTCAGTAGACGTTTCAGGTAATAGTCCACTAGTTTAGTCCAAAGCTCGGTAGACGTTTCAGGTAATAGTCCGCTAGTTTAGTCCAAAGCTCAGTAGACGTTTCAGGTAATGGTCCGCTAGTTTAGTCCAAAGCTCGGTAGACGTTTCAGGTAATAGTCCACTAGTTTAGTCCAAAGCTCAGTAGACGTTTCAGGTAATGGTCCACTAGTTTAGTCCAAAGCTCAGTAGACATTTCAGGTAATGGTCCACTAGGTTAGTCCAAAGCTCGGTAGACGTTTCAGGTAATAGTCCACTAGTTTAGTCCAAAGCTCAGTAGACGTTTCAGGTAATAGTCCACTAGTTTAGTCCAAAGCTCGGTAGACGTTTCAGGTAATAGTCCACTAGTTTAGTCCAAAGCTCAGTAGACGTTTCAGGTAATGGTCCACTAGTTTAGTCCAAAGCTCGGCAGACGTTTCAGGTAATAGTCCACTAGTTTAGTCCAAAGCTCGGTAGACGTTTCAGGTAATAGTCCGCTAGTTTAGTCCAAAGCTCGGTAGACGTTTCAGGTAATAGTCCGCTAGTTTAGTCCAAAGCTCGGTAGACGTTTCAGGTAATAGTCCTCTAGTTTAGTCCAAAGCTCAGTAGACGTTTCAGGTAATAGTCCTCTAGTTTAGTCCAAAGCTCAGTAGACGTTTCAGGTAATAGTCCTCTAGTTTAGTCCAAAGCTCAGTAGACGTTTCAGGTAATGGTCCGCTAGTTTAGTCCAAAGCTCGGTAGACGTTTCAGGTAATAGTCCACTAGTTTAGTCCAAAGCTCGGTAGACGTTTCAGGTAATAGTCCACTAGTTTAGTCCAAAGCTCAGTAGACGTTTCAGGTAATAGTCCACTAGTTTAGTCCAAAGCTCGGTAGACGTTTCAGGTAATAGTCCGCTAGTTTAGTCCAAAGCTCAGTAGACGTTTCAGGTAATGGTCCGCTAGTTTAGTCCAAAGCTCAGTAGACGTTTCAGGTAATGGTCCGCTAGTTTAGTCCAAAGCTCGGTAGACGTTTCAGGTAATAGTCCACTAGTTTAGTCCAAAGCTCAGTAGACGTTTCAGGTAATGGTCCACTAGTTTAGTCCAAAGCTCAGTAGACGTTTCAGGTAATGGTCCACTAGTTTAGTCCAAAGCTCAGTAGACGTTTCAGGTAATAGTCCACTAGTTTAGTCCAAAGCTCGGTAGACGTTTCAGGTAATAGTCCACTAGTTTAGTCCAAAGCTCGGTAGACGTTTCAGGTAATAGTCCACTAGTTTAGTCCAAAGCTCAGTAGACGTTTCAGGTAATAGTCCACTAGTTTAGTCCAAAGCTCGGTAGACGTTTCAGGTAATAGTCCACTAGTTTAGTCCAAAGCTCAGTAGACGTTTCAGGTAATGGTCCACTAGTTTAGTCCAAAGCTCGGTAGACGTTTCAGGTAATAGTCCACTAGTTTAGTCCAAAGCTCGGTAGACGTTTCAGGTAATAGTCCGCTAGTTTAGTCCAAAGCTCGGTAGACGTTTCAGGTAATAGTCCTCTAGTTTAGTCCAAAGCTCGGTAGACGTTTCAGGTAATAGTCCACTAGTTTAGTCCAAAGCTCAGTAGACGTTTCAGGTAATAGTCCACTATTTTAGTCCAAAGCTCAGTAGACGTTTCAGGTAATGGTCCGCTAGTTTAGTCCAAAGCTCGGTAGACGTTTCAGGTAATAGTCCACTAGTTTAGTCCAAAGCTCAGTAGACGTTTCAGGTAATGGTCCACTAGTTTAGTCCAAAGCTCAGTAGACGTTTCAGGTAATGGTCCACTAGTTTAGTCCAAAGCTCGGTAGACGTTTCAGGTAATGGTCCACTAGTTTAGTCCAAAGCTCAGTAGACGTTTCAGGTAATAGTCCACTAGTTTAGTCCAAAGCTCAGTAGACGTTTCAGGTAATAGTCCACTAGTTTAGTCCAAAGCTCGGTAGACATTTCAGGTAATGGTCCACTAGGTTAGTCCAAAGCTCAGTAGACATTTCAGGTAATGGTCCACTAGGTTAGTCCAAAGCTCAGTAGACATTTCAGGTAATGGTCCACTAGGTTAGTCCAAAGCTCGGTAGACGTTTCAGGTAATAGTCCACTAGTTTAGTCCAAAGCTCAGTAGACGTTTCAGGTAATGGTCCGCTAGTTTAGTCCAAAGCTCGGTAGACGTTTCAGGTAATAGTCCACTAGTTTAGTCCAAAGCTCAGTAGACGTTTCAGGTAATGGTCCACTAGTTTAGTCCAAAGCTCAGTAGACATTTCAGGTAATGGTCCACTAGGTTAGTCCAAAGCTCGGTAGACGTTTCAGGTAATAGTCCACTAGTTTAGTCCAAAGCTCAGTAGACGTTTCAGGTAATAGTCCACTAGTTTAGTCCAAAGCTCGGTAGACGTTTCAGGTAATAGTCCACTAGTTTAGTCCAAAGCTCAGTAGACGTTTCAGGTAATGGTCCACTAGTTTAGTCCAAAGCTCGGTAGACGTTTCAGGTAATAGTCCACTAGTTTAGTCCAAAGCTCGGTAGACGTTTCAGGTAATAGTCCGCTAGTTTAGTCCAAAGCTCGGTAGACGTTTCAGGTAATAGTCCGCTAGTTTAGTCCAAAGCTCGGTAGACGTTTCAGGTAATAGTCCGCTAGTTTAGTCCAAAGCTCAGTAGACGTTTCAGGTAATAGTCCACTATTTTAGTCCAAAGCTCAGTAGACGTTTCAGGTAATAGTCCGCTAGTTTAGTCCAAAGCTCGGTAGACGTTTCAGGTAATAGTCCACTAGTTTAGTCCAAAGCTCAGTAGACGTTTCAGGTAATGGTCCACTAGTTTAGTCCAAAGCTCAGTAGACGTTTCAGGTAATGGTCCACTAGTTTAGTCCAAAGCTCGGTAGACGTTTCAGGTAATGGTCCACTAGTTTAGTCCAAAGCTCAGTAGACGTTTCAGGTAATGGTCCACTAGTTTAGTCCAAAGCTCGGTAGACGTTTCAGGTAATAGTCCACTAGTTTAGTCCAAAGCTCGGTAGACGTTTCAGGTAATGGTCCACTAGTTTAGTCCAAAGCTCGGTAGACGTTTCAGGTAATAGTCCACTAGTTTAGTCCAAAGCTCGGTAGACGTTTCAGGTAATAGTCCTCTAGTTTAGTCCAAAGCTCGGTAGACGTTTCAGGTAATGGTCCACTAGTTTAGTCCAAAGCTCGGTAGACGTTTCAGGTAATAGTCCACTAGTTTAGTCCAAAGCTCGGTAGACGTTTCAGGTAATAGTCCTCTAGTTTAGTCCAAAGCTCGGTAGACGTTTCAGGTAATAGTCCACTAGTTTAGTCCAAAGCTCGGTAGACGTTTCAGGTAATAGTCCACTAGTTTAGTCCAAAGCTCGGTAGACGTTTCAGGTAATGGTCCACTAGTTTAGTCCAAAGCTCGGTAGACGTTTCAGGTAATAGTCCACTAGTTTAGTCCAAAGCTCGGTAGACGTTTCAGGTAATAGTCCTCTAGTTTAGTCCAAAGCTCGGTAGACGTTTCAGGTAATAGTCCACTAGTTTAGTCCAAAGCTCGGTAGACGTTTCAGGTAATAGTCCACTAGTTTAGTCCAAAGCTCGGTAGACGTTTCAGGTAATAGTCCTCTAGTTTAGTCCAAAGCTCGGTAGACGTTTCAGGTAATAGTCCACTCGTTTAGTCCAAAGCTCGGTAGACGTTTCAGGTAATGGTCCACTAGTTTAGTCCAAAGCTCAGTAGACGTTTCAGGTAATAGTCCACTAGTTTAGTCCAAAGCTCGGTAGACGTTTCAGGTAATAGTCCTCTAGTTTAGTCCAAAGCTCGGTAGACGTTTCAGGTAATGGTCCACTAGTTTAGTCCAAAGCTCAGTCGACGTTTCAGGTAATAGTCCACTATTTTAGTCCAAAGCTCAGTCGACATTTCAGGTAATAGTCCTCTAGTTTAGTCCAAAGCTCGGTAGACGTTTCAGGTAATGGTCCACTAGTTTAGTCCAAAGCTCAGTCGACGTTTCAGGTAATAGTCCACTAGTTTAGTCCAAAGCTCAGTCGACGTTTCAGGTAATAGTCCACTATTTTAGTCCAAAGCTCAGTCGACGTTTCAGGTAATAGTCCACTAGTTTAGTCCAAAGCTCAGTAGACGTTTCAGGTAATAGTCCACTAGTTTAGTCCAAAGCTCAGTCGACGTTTCAGGTAATAGTCCACTATTTTAGTCCAAATCTCAGTAGACGTTTCAGGTAATAGTCCACTATTTTAGTCCAAAGCTCAGTCGACGTTTCAGGTAATAGTCCACTAGTTTAGTCCAAAGCTCAGTCGACGTTTCAGGTAATAGTCCGCTAGTTTAGTCCAAAGCTCAGTCGACGTTTCAGGTAATAGTCCACTAGTTTAGTCCAAAGCTCAGTCGACGTTTCAGGTAATAGTCCACTAGTTTAGTCCAAAGCTCAGTCGACGTTTCAGGTAATAGTCCACTATTTTAGTCCAAAGCTCAGTCGACGTTTCAGGTAATAGTCCACTAGTTTAGTCCAAAGCTCAGTAGACGTTTCAGGTAATGGTCCGCTATTTTAGTCCAAAGCTCAGTCGACGTTTCAGGTAATAGTCCTCTATTTTAGTCCAAAGCTCAGTCGACGTTTCAGGTAATAGTCCGCTAGTTTAGTCCAAAGCTCAGTCGACGTTTCAGGTAATAGTCCACTATTTTAGTCCAAAGCTCAGTCGACGTTTCAGGTAATAGTCCACTAGTTTAGTCCAAAGCTCGGTAGACGTTTCAGGTAATAGTCCACTATTTTAGTCCAAAGCTCAGTCGACGTTTCAAGTAATAGTCCACTAGTTTAGTCCAAAGCTCAGTAGACGTTTCAGGTAATAGTCCACTAGTTTAGTCCAAAGCTCAGTAGACGTTTCAGGTAATAGTCCACTAGTTTAGTCCAAAGCTCGGTAGACGTTTCAGGTAATAGTCCGCTAGTTTAGTCCAAAGCTCGGTAGACGTTTCAGGTAATGGTCCGCTAGTTTAGTCCAAAGCTCGGTAGACGTTTCAGGTAATAGTCCACTAGTTTAGTCCAAAGCTCAGTAGACGTTTCAGGTAATGGTCCACTAGTTTAGTCCAAAGCTCAGTAGACGTTTCAGGTAATGGTCCACTAGTTTAGTCCAAAGCTCAGTCGACGTTTCAGGTAATGGTCCACTAGTTTAGTCCAAAGCTCGGTAGACGTTTCAGGTAATGGTCCACTAGTTTAGTCCAAAGCTCAGTAGACGTTTCAGGTAATGGTCCACTAGTTTAGTCCAAAGCTCGGTAGACGTTTCAGGTAATGGTCCACTAGTTTAGTCCAAAGCTCAGTAGACGTTTCAGGTAATGGTCCACTAGTTTAGTCCAAAGCTCAGTCGACGTTTCAGGTAATGGTCCACTAGTTTAGTCCAAAGCTCAGTAGACGTTTCAGGTAATGGTCCACTAGTTTAGTCCAAAGCTCAGTCGACGTTTCAGGTAATAGTCCACTAGTTTAGTCCAAAGCTCAGTCGACGTTTCAGGTAATAGTCCACTATTTTAGTCCAAAGCTCAGTCGACGTTTCAGGTAATAGTCCACTAGTTTAGTCCAAAGCTCAGTAGACGTTTCAGGTAATAGTCCACTAGTTTAGTCCAAAGCTCAGTCGACGTTTCAGGTAATAGTCCACTATTTTAGTCCAAATCTCAGTAGACGTTTCAGGTAATAGTCCACTATTTTAGTCCAAAGCTCAGTCGACGTTTCAGGTAATAGTCCACTAGTTTAGTCCAAAGCTCAGTCGACGTTTCAGGTAATAGTCCACTAGTTTAGTCCAAAGCTCAGTCGACGTTTCAGGTAATAGTCCACTATTTTAGTCCAAAGCTCAGTAGACGTTTCAGGTAATGGTCCGCTATTTTAGTCCAAAGCTCAGTCGACGTTTCAGGTAATAGTCCACTATTTTAGTCCAAAGCTCAGTCGACGTTTCAGGTAATAGTCCGCTAGTTTAGTCCAAAGCTCAGTCGACGTTTCAGGTAATAGTCCACTATTTTAGTCCAAAGCTCAGTCGACGTTTCAGGTAATAGTCCACTAGTTTAGTCCAAAGCTCGGTAGACGTTTCAGGTAATAGTCCACTATTTTAGTCCAAAGCTCAGTCGACGTTTCAGGTAATAGTCCACTAGTTTAGTCCAAAGCTCAGTAGACGTTTCAGGTAATAGTCCGCTAGTTTAGTCCAAAGCTCAGTAGACGTTTCAGGTAATAGTCCACTAGTTTAGTCCAAAGCTCGGTAGACGTTTCAGGTAATAGTCCACTAGTTTAGTCCAAAGCTCAGTAGACGTTTCAGGTAATAGTCCACTAGTTTAGTCCAAAGCTCAGTAGACGTTTCAGGTAATAGTCCACTAGTTTAGTCCAAAGCTCAGTAGACGTTTCAGGTAATGGTCCACTAGTTTAGTCCAAAGCTCAGTAGACGTTTCAGGTAATAGTCCGCTAGTTTAGTCCAAAGCTCAGTAGACGTTTCAGGTAATAGTCCACTAGTTTAGTCCAAAGCTCGGTAGACGTTTCAGGTAATGGTCCACTAGTTTAGTCCAAAGCTCAGTAGACGTTTCAGGTAATGGTCCACTAGTTTAGTCCAAAGCTCGGTAGACGTTTCAGGTAATGGTCCACTAGTTTAGTCCAAAGCTCGGTAGACGTTTCAGGTAATAGTCCACTAGTTTAGTCCAAAGCTCGGTAGACGTTTCAGGTAATAGTCCTCTAGTTTAGTCCAAAGCTCGGTAGACGTTTCAGGTAATAGTCCACTAGTTTAGTCCAAAGCTCGGTAGACGTTTCACGTAATAGTCCACTAGTTTAGTCCAAAGCTCGGTAGACGTTTCAGGTAATGGTCCACTAGTTTAGTCCAAAGCTCAGTAGACGTTTCAGGTAATAGTCCTCTAGTTTAGTCCAAAGCTCGGTAGACGTTTCAGGTAATGGTCCACTAGTTTAGTCCAAAGCTCAGTAAACGTTTCAGGTAATAGTCCTCTAGTTTAGTCCAAAGCTCAGTAGACGTTTCAGGTAATAGTCCTCTAGTTTAGTCCAAAGCTCAGTAGACGTTTCAGGTAATGGTCCACTAGTTTAGTCCAAAGCTCAGTCGACGTTTCAGGTAATGGTCGACTAGTTTAGTCCAAAGCTCAGTAGACGTTTCAGGTAATGGTCCACTAGTTTAGTCCAAAGCTCGGTAGACGTTTCAGGTAATGGTCCACTAGTTTAGTCCAAAGCTCAGTAGACGTTTCAGGTAATGGTCCACTAGTTTAGTCCAAAGCTCGGTAGACGTTTCAGGTAATAGTCCACTAGTTTAGTCCAAAGCTCGATGGAAGTTTCCAAAGTATAAAGCAAAGTGAGACGTTTTGCTGGGTGTCTCTTAGGTGTTGAACATGCACGGGAAGGTCACGACGGTGCGGCACCAGGCGGTGAACCACAGGAAGGACAACCGCTTCGCCGTGGCGCTGGACTCTGAGCAGAACAACATCCACGTCAAGGACATCGTCAAGGTCATCGACGGGCCACACTCGGTACGTTCACCGCTGGTTCTGAATAACAAGGAACTCAATATTTACTGCTCGAGATCCTGCAGCTTGTAAAATATTCTCTTCATGGTTTGTCGTTTTACCAATGTTGGAAAACATGGAGGCTCCACGTGTTTTATATATTAAACTATTCACATGTTTCAGCCTTTCCTCTCTCCTCTCCTCTCCTATCCTATCCTATCCTCTCTCCTCTCTCCTCTCCTCTCCCCTCTCCTCCCTCCTCTCCCCTCTCCTCCCATCTCCTCTCATCTCCTCTTCTCTCCTATCCTCCCGTCTCCCCTTCTCTCTCCTCTCATCTCCCCTCTCCTCTCCTCTCCTATCCTCTCTCCTCTCCCCTCTCCTCTCATCTCATATCCTCTCCTCCTCTCCTCATCTCCCCTCTCCTCTCCCCTCCTCTCCTATCCTCTCTCCTCTTCTCTCCCCTCTCCCCTCTCCCCTCCTCATCTCATCTCCTCTCCTCCTCTCCTCTCCTCTCCTCTCCTCTCCTCTCCTCTCATCTCTCCTATCCTCTCCTCTCATCTCCTCTCATCTCTCCTATCCTCTCCTCTCATCTCCTCTCATCTCTCCTATCCTCTCATCTCATCTCTCCTCTCCTCTCCTCTCCTCCTCTCCCCTCCTCTCCTCTCCCCTCCTCCTCTCTCCTCTCCTCTTCTCTCCCCTCTCCTCTCATCTCCTCTTCTCTCTCCTCTCCCCTCTCATCTCCTCTCCTCCTCTCCTCCCATCTCCTCTCCTCCCCTCTCCTCCTCTCCCCTCTCCTCCCATCTCCTCTCCTATCCTCTCTCCTCTTCTCTCCCCTCTCCTCTCATCTCCTCTCAAAGTAAACGCTTTATTGAATAAAGAACATGAAGAATAAAATGTTTAGATGAAATATCACAGTTTTAAGCTTCCGTTCGGCTGCTTTTTCTGATGGAAGCGTTCGTCACACATGATGTGTTCAAGGACCGTCGGAGAGATACAAACCTGCCAATAACGATGCTTTTTACAATTCCTGGCGGTGATCAACGGTGCAGTGTTTGCATAGAAAGATGCTTCTTACTCTGGTCGGTGGGTTTCGGGGATCAGAGGGTTAAACAGAGAAGCTGTTTGTTCAGGATTGAATCCGTAGTTTTTCGGGTTCGGGGCTTTGGATGAAGTGTGCTCGTTCCTCCTGCAGGGCCGGGAAGGAGAGATCCGTCACTTGTTCCGAGGCTTCGCCTTCCTCCACTGTAAGAAGCTGGTGGAGAACGGAGGAATGTTCGTCTGCAAGACCAGACACCTGGTGTTGGCCGGTGGATCCAAGGTCAGCGTGACAGATTCTCACATCATTCATTCACAGACACACGGAGACGGAGTCGAGTCTGTTTCACTCACAATGAGGATGACATCCTTTCACATGGTGTTTGATATGACATCTGTGGTCATGAATAGGGTTGGGTATCGTTTGGGTTTTTTCCGATACCGGTGCTAAAACGATACTTTTAAAACGATACCGGTGCCTAAACGGTGCCTGAACCGATACTTTTTTCTTCAAATTGAACAATATATTAACTGTTAAAGTATACTATTAATATAAATAAATACAAAACACTTGGCTTCAAACTACTGTCAACAGTTTACAAAGAAGAAGAAGAAGAAGAAGCAGCTTCCGCGTGCCTGTGTTGTTGTGCTTTTGAGCGACAGCGCTAAGTAGCCCGTTGTAATAATACTATGAGTGAGGGGCGGCGGGCCGAGTCCTGCTGCCAGGACGGAGTCATCAGAGTAGTGTAAAAAAAGTATTTCAATCGGCGCAGGCACCGAAAGGAAGCACCGAAATCTGCGTTGCGTTTCGGTCCGGTAGATACCGGACGTATAGGAACCGGTTCCATATTGGCACCGAGTTTCGGTACCCAACCCTATTCATGAAGCCTTGAACTCAAAGCAGTTTCTGCTGTTTTTTGTCACGTTTCTCTCTGAGGTCTCGTTTTTCTCTTCAAAATAAAAGCCCTGCTCCTCTGTGAAACAGAACCATCGTGACTAGAAGAAGAACTAGAACATGTCTTTAGTGCAGAACAACACCGTTATGATGACTTCAATCATTAAAAAGAAAACAATCCGAGCAGAATTTCTTTTAATTTGTTGTAAAATTGGAAACACAAATAATGTTTCTGGATGAAATATCACAGTTTTAAGCTTTTAGTTTTGATGCTTTTTCTGATGGAAGAGTTCGTCACACATGATGTGTTCAAGGACCGTCAGAAAGATAAGAATCTGAGGATAATGACGCTTGTTCCAGCTTCTGGCTGTGGTGAACGAGGCAGTGTTGACGTATCGGCAGCATTTGTTATCACTTGAACCACGAACTCTCAAAATGACAACTTTCCTTCCATATTTCAAAATAAAAGCCCACTGGCCTTTCCGCTCTGTGACTCTGAGCTCTGTTTGTCTCTTTCAGCCCAGAGACGTGACCAACTTCACAGTGGGAGGATTCGCTCCAATGAGCCCTCGAATCACCAGCCCGATGCACCACGGAGGAGGAAGTGAGTGTCACGAACTGAACGCACCGCAGCAATAAAACTGTTCCTTTAAAGCTGCTCACAGGGACATTAGACGAGCTTCCACCGGTGAATCTGACTCATTTAATGTGAGTTACAGCCTCACAAGAGGCTTCTGAAGTCTTATCTTAATAATCCATCATGCTGGGCAAAGCTGGCAAACACTTCAGCTCTGTTCATACTCAGAGCTGTTCCTTCATTATTCTCCTAAACGCCAGAATACGAACAAACTACATGAACTGAGAAGAATCAAAAACCATAAACCAGCCTCCACTATAGAGGAGGGATTGTAATCATCGATAAACTCACATCTCATATTCATGAACTACTTTATTACCTTCATACAAACCTGTAAATGAAGAAGTATTAACTGTTATGAAGAAACAAAGGTTGAACATCCTGTAAACTGTTTGATTTGGCTGATAAATATTTACTCAAATGTAGATTTTTCTAAAGCTTCTAAAAACTAATTGTGCTTCTTTGTACGTTCCTCAGACGTGTGAACGTGTTTTTATTAGTGAATATTTCACGTGATCGCAGCGCCAACTTCCAAACATTCAGACGCCACAAAACTCACGTGTCGTGATTTTACAACGTGAGCGTTCGTTGCTTTCTGTTTCCATATATGGGCGTGAACTCAACAAATAAACTATCGCCTGATAACGGGATGTTTTATTATCCAAATGTTTTATTCATTAAAAGAGAAACAGCAGGTTGATTATTAAAGACAGCTGCTGTTCGTGTTTCACTCATCAGATGATTAAACATGAAGATGAATATCGAACACCTTTGTGTCCACTTAACTTCAGTTTAGCTCGTGAGTTTACAGAAGAAGTAACTTTAACAATTTATGAATGACGATCACTTATTTATTTCCAGGTTCAACGTGAAGCTTCTTCACAAGTGAGAGTTCAGTCAGTGAAGAGTTAACTGTCCACAGCAGAGCTGAAACGTTTAAACAACAGAGAAGAACGATGGGAACGTGTTCAAAGAATGACGCTGTCGTATGTAAGCCTCCATAGCTGCTGCGATGTTAGCATGGATTAGCATCCATCGATCCAAACAAGCATTTTGTTCCGTTTGTTGCAATTAAATCACAGCAAGTTTGTTCATGTTGGGTTCATACAGCGGCAGTGAACCGGATTCATGTGACTTGCTCGACAGGTGTCTGGTTATTGTCACGTATAAAACAGAAACCGTGTTTATTTCAGCGATGGTTGGTTGGTCGGTCCGTACACGGCGCTGAGCTCCTCCCACATTAAGAAGATAAATCAAACACTGACTTTGTGTTGATGTTTTTGTCGTCCTGCAGGTTCTCCACATAGAGGAGGAGGTGGAGGAGGAGGAGGAGGTGGTGGAGGAGGAGGAGGGGGGGGGATGGGACGGGGCAGAGGACGAAGAGACAACGAGCTGATTGGTCAGACAGTCCGAATCTCACAGGGTCCCTACAAAGGTAGAGCAGTGACCCAGTTGTGACCTGTGCAGTCCGTCATCTTGTTTCTTGTGTGTGTAAGTGATGCTGATGAATCTGACTACATCTCCCAGGGTACATTGGTGTGGTGAAGGACGCCACAGAGTCCACGGCCAGAGTGGAGCTTCACTCCACCTGTCAGACCATCTCTGTAGACCGACAGCGCTTAACTACCATGTACGTACTCTCACGTGTTGTATATAATCACACCGATGTTTGTCTGTCGTGCTTTCATGTTTAAATATAGTTTGATGCTCCGTCTTCTACCAGACGCCATGAGCAGCTTTGTGTTTATGTGTAAAATGCCTTTCAAGCACTTCTAGCACCAACTTCAGTTGATGCCGGTAGTCTCAGGCGCTGCTGATTGAGGGAAAGAAGCAAACCGTTTAGGACTGAAATGTAGTGACTATAAGTCCTCAACTTCAGCCGCTACTGGCTGCTGAATAATCTGTTGTTTAGAGAAAGGATACACGTTACTAATACTTATATGTCAGTGCATCTCTTTTCCCCTCTACTGTCCATCACATCCAATAAGTTAAAACAAATAACAGCACACGATGTTAACCACCAGGAGACGAACACAACGCTTCATGTGTTAAAGCTGCATTCTCTCTAGTGTCCACCAGGGGGCGACTCCTCTGCTTGTATAGAAGTCTATGAGAAAATGACTCTACTTCTCTCTTGATTTATTACCTCAGTAAACATTGTAAACATGAGTTTATGGTCTCAATCTCTAGTTTCAAGTCTTCTTCAATACAGCATGATGTTCATTTAGTACATTATGGTCCATTTAGAGTCAAACAGACCATAAAGCAGGGGATGCTTTAGGGCGGGGCTACACGGTGATTGACAGGTCTCTAGCAGAGACGTATACGTATAAAACCACATCAACACAAATCATTCATGACTCCTACAGTTGGTGCATCAATGATGTAATCAGCTTCGTCGCTCTCAGCATGTAATCCAGAGGTGTTAACCCTTGCATTAACCCCCCTCTTCCTCACCTTCCTCCTTCCTTCAGGGGAGCTAAGAGACCCAGCGGGATGACCTCCACCCACGGGCGGACCCCCATGTACGGCTCCCAGACCCCCATGTACGGCACCGGATCCAGAACGCCCATGTACGGCTCTCAGACGCCGGTACAAGAGGGTACGACGCACTGTTCTGGGTTTCTGCGGAGTTCTTAGTGTTTTCTTGTCTTTTCTCCAGTTATGGTGAATTCAGTTTTTCTCTTCTTCTGCGGGTTTGGTTTGGGACGGATGTGAAGCATCACATTTAAGAAAGGACTCGTGTGAAACATGTGTGCGTGAGTCACTGAGTCTCGGTCTGAGTCTTTCAGTGAGAACATGACTCAGCGATTTAACCATCACATTTAGTTCAACTTTCCCTCAAAACTGTCGTCACGCTCAGTAATCTCACGCTTTCACAGATCTGCTGCCGTCCAGCTTCAGCTCTTAGTTCTGTTTTGTGCAATAACTTAAAGTATGAAGAACAATAGGTTTTGCATATAACATCCAGTCCAACATGACTCATTCAATTAGCTTATTGCGATGAATTGATTTATCAAGAACACAATCTTCAGGTTCATTACAGCTCTATAGATCTAGAGCGCTGACAACTGGTGGCAAACGAAACCAATTATCATTCAATAAAACAGAAGATTATAAAACATTAAAATAAAGTAAAAAGACAACAAAACCCACTTCAGAACCAGACGACAAAGATGAATGATGCAGGCTGCTGATCCCTCAGTGCCTCGTTAACTATGAGCTATAAACTAGTGATGAAATGTTAGTGCTGTTAAAGATGCAGCAGCTGCATCTTATAATAACGCTTCAATTAAAAGAGCGTTGAAGTAGTTTTCAAAGTTAGAAAAAAGTATTTTATTTGCATTCGTTCATGTTGTCATTTAATTAAAACACATTTGTGATGAATCCAGGTTGTTGAACAATGTTCGTGCTTCTCATCGCTCGGTTCTTATTTTCTTGTCCTCCAGCTGGAAGTCGTACGCCTCACTACGGCTCTCAGACCCCATTGCATGATGGGAGCAGGACGCCGGGTCAGAGCGGAGCCTGGGACCCCAGTAACCCCAACACACCTTCCAGGTAACACACACACTCACTCACTCACTCACTCACTCACTCACACTCTCTCTCACACACACACTCACTCATTCACTCACTCACACTCTCTCACACACACACTCACTCATTCACTCATTCACTCACTCACACTCTCTCACACACACACTCACTCATTCACTCACTCACTCACTCACACTCTCTCACACACACACTCACTCATTCACTCACTCACACTCTCTCACACACACACTCACTCATCCACTCACTCACTCACTCATTCACTCACTCACACTCTCTCTCACACACTCACTCATTCACTCACACACTCACTCTCACTCACTCACTCACTCTCACTCTCTCACTCACTCACTCATTCACTCACACACTCACTCTCACTCACTCACTCACTCTCACTCTCTCACTCACTCACTCATTCACTCACTCACACTCTCTCTCACACACACACTGATTCACTCACACACTCACTCTCACTCACTCACTCACTCTCACTCTCTCACTCACTCTCACTCTCTCACTCACTCACTCATTCACTCACTCACACTCTCTCTCACACACACACTCATTCACTCACACACTCACTCTCACTCACTCACTCACTCTCACTCTCTCACTCACACACTCACTCACTCACTCACACTCTCTCTCACACACACACTCACTCATTCACTCACTCACACTCTCTCACACACACACTCATTCACTCACTCACTCACTCACTCACACTCTCTCTCACACACTCACTCATTCACTCACTCACACTCTCTCACACACACACTCACTCATTCACTCACTCACTCATTCACTCACTCACACTCTCTCACACACTCACTCATTCACTCACTCACACTCTCTCTCACACACTCACTCATTCACTCACTCACACTCTCTCTCACACACTCACTCATTCACTCACTCACACTCTCTCTCACACACACACTCACTCATTCACTCACTCACACTCTCTCTCACACACTCATTCACTCATTCACTCACTCACTCACTCACTCATTCACTCACTCACTCACTCACACACACTCTCGCTCTCACACACACTCACTCACTCACACACACTCACACTCACACTCACACACACTCACACACACTCACACACACTCTCGCTCTCACACACACACTCACACTCACACACACTCTTGCTCTCTCTCTCACAGACAGACAGACAGACAGACAGACAGACAGACACACACACACACACACACACACACACACACACACACACACAGCTGTGTGTTTGAGGTTGGTACCAGTTACTTTGATGTTCTTTCCTTTATTTTTAAACCGTTTGCGTCTTCTCTCCAGGAACGACGAGGAGTACGACTTCGGCTACGATGACGAGCCCTCCCCGTCCCCTCAGGGCTACGGGGGGACCCCCAACCCCCAGACCCCCGGTTACCCAGAAGTCCCCTCTCCACAGGTCAACCCTCAGTACAACCCTCAGACGCCTGGCACGCCTGCAATGTGAGTCCTTCACATGTTCTGCGGGCTCTCTGGAGTTCCACAAACAAAGCACATCTGGTGTCTTCACCATGTCGCGCTCTCATGACTTTGTTTGGGTCAAGATAGATTTATTGTGTGAAGATAACCGTTTGGCAGAACACACGATTCGTGTACGGGAACTGTTTTAATACACATTGGAGTGATTTATTACAATTAGTCTGGCATCCTAATCACTTCCTGAGAATGTTTCTGTGAAACCCAGTGTGTTCAACATAACAAGTTACACACTGTGTGTGTGTGTGTGCGTGTGCGTGTGCGTAGGTACAACACAGAGCAGTATTCTCCCTATGCGGCCCCGTCCCCTCAGGGCTCCTACCAGCCCAGTCCCAGTCCTCAGAGCTACCACCAGGTGGCGCCCTCGCCGGTCGGCTACCAGAACACGCACTCCCCAGCCAGCTACCACCCGACACCTTCCCCCATGGCTTACCAGGTAGGAGACGGTCCACATGTAACCAGAACAATCTCTTGATGAACCTGAACGTGACGACAGCGTGACCCTCGTTGCGTCCACAGGCCAGTCCTAGTCCCAGTCCGGTGGGCTACAGCCCCATGACGCCCGGAGCACCCTCTCCCGGAGGCTACAACCCTCACACCCCCGGCTCCAACATCGAGCAGGGCGGCAGCGACTGGGTGACCCCCGACATCCTGGTCCGGGTCAAGGACTCCTTCATGGACCTGATGGGGCAGACCGGGGTCATCAGGAGCGTCACGGTAAAACCAAGCAGCAGCATGGGTTCCCTTAGTGAGGCTCAGGATGTGCAGCTCCTCTCCTGTTGGTTGAAGGGAGACTCTGGTGGTTATATGAGGTCATGAGTAATCAATGTGTTGCGAGGTGGAGTTTGGAGTACCAGCACACCAGTAAAGGTTACGTACTGCTGCAAAACCTACAAGTTAGACACCGGACTCCATTCACAAAACCTGTGTTGGAACCTCTCAGGACACAGAGCGGCTCCACTGCTGCTCCTCTGCTGCTCCTCTGTTACTGTGTTTGTGTTACTGTGAGACTTCAGTGAGTCTGAACGAACTCTTTAAAACACTGAAGTCTCACAGCAACACACACACAGTAAGAGGATCAGCAGCTCTGTGGTCTGAGAGGCAGAGTCTCTGTGTTAGTGAACAGAGTCTCTGTGTTAGTGAACAGAGTCTCTGTGTTAGTGAACGGAGTCTCTGTGTTGGTGAACGGAGTCTCTGTGTTGGTGAACAGAGTCTCTGTGTTAGTGAACGGAGTCTCTGTGTTGGTGAACAGAGTATCTGTGTTAGTGAACAGAGTCTCTGTGTTAGTGAACAGAGTCTCTGTGTTAGTGAACGGAGTCTCTGTGTTAGTGAACGGAGTCTCTGTGTGTTAGTGAACAGAGTCTCTGTGTTAGTGAACGGAGTCTGTGTGTTAGTGAACAGAGTCTCTGTGTGTTAGTGAACAGAGTCTGTGTGTTAGTGAACAGAGTCTCTGTGTGTTAGTGAACAGAGTCTCTGTGTGTTAGTGAACGGAGTCTCTCTGTGTTAGTGAACGGAGTCTCTGTGTGTTAGTGAACGGAGTCTCTGTGTGTTAGTGAACGGAGTCTCTGTGTGTTAGTGAACAGAGTCTCTGTGTTGGTGAACGGGGTCTCTGTGTGTTAGTGAACAGAGTCTCTGTGTTGGTGAACGGAGTCTCTGTGTGTTAGTGAACGGAGTCTCTGTGTTAGTGAACGGAGTCTCTGTGTTAGTGAACGGAGTCTCTGTGTGTTAGTGAACGGAGTCTCTGTGTGTTAGTGAACAGAGTCTGTGTGTTAGTGAACGGAGTCTCTGTGTTAGTGAACGGAGTCTCTGTGTGTTAGTGAACAGAGTCTGTGTGTTAGTGAACGGAGTCTCTGTGTTAGTGAACGGAGTCTGTGTGTTAGTGAACGGAGTCTCTGTGTGTTAGTGAACGGAGTCTCTGTGTGTTAGTGAACGGAGTCTCTGTGTGTTAGTGAACGGAGTCTCTGTGTGTTAGTGAACAGAGTCTGTGTGTTAGTGAACGGAGTCTCTGTGTTAGTGAACGGAGTCTCTGTGTGTTAGTGAACAGAGTCTGTGTGTTAGTGAACGGAGTCTCTGTGTTAGTGAACGGAGTCTGTGTGTTAGTGAACGGAGTCTCTGTGTTAGTGAACGGAGTCTCTGTGTTGGTGAACGGAGTCTCTGTGTTGGTGAACAGAGTCTCTGTGTGTTAGTGAACGGAGTCTCTGTGTTGGTGAACAGAGTCTCTGTGTTAGTGAACAGAGTCTCTGTGTTAGTGAACAGAGTCTCTGTGTGTTAGTGAACAGAGTCTCTGTGTTAGTGAACAGAGTCTCTGTGTGTTAGTGAACGGAGTCTCTGTGTGTTAGTGAACGGAGTCTCTGTGTGTTAGTGAACAGAGTCTCTGTGTTAGTGAACAGAGTCTCTGTGTGTTAGTGAACGGAGTCTCTCTGTGTTAGTGAACGGAGTCTCTGTGTGTTAGTGAACGGAGTCTCTGTGTGTTAGTGAACGGAGTCTCTGTGTGTTAGTGAACAGAGTCTCTGTGTTGGTGAACGGAGTCTCTGTGTGTTAGTGAACAGAGTCTCTGTGTGTTAGTGAACGGAGTCTCTGTGTGTTAGTGAACAGAGTCTCTGTGTGTTAGTGAACGGAGTCTCTGTGTGTTAGTGAACGGAGTCTCTGTGTTAGTGAACGGAGTCTCTGTGTTAGTGAACGGAGTCTCTGTGTGTTAGTGAACGGAGTCTCTGTGTGTTAGTGAACGGAGTCTCTGTGTGTTAGTGAACAGAGTCTGTGTGTTAGTGAACGGAGTCTCTGTGTTAGTGAACGGAGTCTCTGTGTGTTAGTGAACAGAGTCTCTGTGTGTTAGTGAACAGAGTCTGTGTGTTAGTGAACGGAGTCTCTGTGTTAGTGAACGGAGTCTCTGTGTGTTAGTGAACAGAGTCTGTGTGTTAGTGAACGGAGTCTCTGTGTTAGTGAACGGAGTCTGTGTGTTAGTGAACGGAGTCTCTGTGTTAGTGAACGGAGTCTCTGTGTTAGTGAACGGAGTCTCTGTGTTAGTGAACAGAGTCTGTGTGTTAGTGAACGGAGTCTCTGTGTTAGTGAACGGAGTCTGTGTGTTAGTGAACGGAGTCTCTGTGTTAGTGAACGGAGTCTCTGTGTTAGTGAACGGAGTCTCTGTTAGTGAACGGAGTCTCTGTGTGTTAGTGAACGGAGTCTCTGTGTTAGTGAACGGGGTCTCTGTGTGTTAGTGAACGGAGTCTGTGTGTTGGTGAACGGGGTCTCTGTGTGTTAGTGAACGGAGTCTGTGTGTTGGTGAACGGGGTCTCTGTGTGTTAGTGAACAGAGTCTGTGTGTTGGTGAACGGGGTCTCTGTGTGTTAGTGAACGGAGTCTCTGTGTTAGTGAACGGAGTCTGTGTGTTAGTGAACGGAGTCTCTGTGTTAGTGAACGGAGTCTCTGTGTTAGTGAACGGAGTCTCTGTGTGTTAGTGAACGGAGTCTCTGTGTGTTAGTGAACGGAGTCTGTGTGTTGGTGAACGGGGTCTCTGTGTGTTAGTGAACAGAGTCTGTGTGTTGGTGAACGGGGTCTCTGTGTGTTAGTGAACGGAGTCTGTGTGTTGGTGAACGGGGTCTCTGTGTGTTAGTGAACAGAGTCTGTGTGTTGGTGAACAGAGTCTCTGTGTTAGTGAACGGAGTCTGTGTGTTAGTGAACAGAGTCTGTGTGTTGGTGAACGGGGTCTCTGTGTGTTAGTGAACAGAGTCTGTGTGTTGGTGAACAGAGTCTCTGTGTTAGTGAACGGAGTCTGTGTGTTAGTGAACAGAGTCTGTGTGTTGGTGAACGGGGTCTCTGTGTGTTAGTGAACAGAGTCTGTGTGTTGGTGAACAGAGTCTCTGTGTTAGTGAACGGAGTCTGTGTGTTAGTGAACGGAGTCTCTGTGTTAGTGAACGGAGTCTCTGTGTTAGTGAACGGAGTCTCTGTGTGTTAGTGAACAGAGTCTCTGTGTGTTAGTGAACGGAGTCTCTGTGTTAGTGAACAGAGTCTGTGTGTTAGTGAACGGAGTCTCTGTGTTAGTGAACAGAGTCTCTGTGTTAGTGAACGGAGTCTCTGTGTGTTAGTGAACGGAGTCTCTGTGTGTTAGTGAACGGAGTCTCTGTGTTGGTGAACGGGGTCTCTGTGTTAGTGAACGGAGTCTCTGTGTGTTAGTGAACAGAGTCTGTGTGTTGGTGAACGGGGTCTCTGTGTTAGTGAACGGAGTCTCTGTGTGTTAGTGAACGGAGTCTCTGTGTGTTGGTGAACGGGGTCTCTGTGTTGGTGAACGGGGTCTCTGTGTTAGTGAACGGAGTCTCTGTGTGTTAGTGAACGGAGTCTCTGTGTGTTAGTGAACGGAGTCTCTGTGTGTTAGTGAACGGAGTCTCTGTGTTGGTGAACGGGGTCTCTGTGTTGGTGAACGGGGTCTCTGTGTTAGTGAACGGAGTCTCTGTGTTAGTGAACGGAGTCTCTGTGTTAGTGAACGGAGTCTCTGTGTTGGTGAACGGGGTCTGGGGGAAGATAACTGATGGATTCTGTTAGGAGTCTAAAATACATCCACAGCAGAACATTACTTTACCTCATACAACATCAGTACTGTCTCTTTAAGAGTCCAGAGAGCTCCTCTCAGACGGGACGGCTGCTTAAACCCACATTGACTCACTTCATTACCTACATCTGTACATAGTTATTATAGTGTGATTTATGGTGCAGATGTGAAGCTGAACCTGAAACTATTGCGTGCTGTGAGTTTAGCTTATGTTTGATTATACTTTGTCAAAGTGACCGTTACAGGTGTGCAGAACACTCCATTAGCAGCTCCTGTTAGCAGTGAACTGGGAGTAGAGTCGACTCTCAGGAGACCTCCAGCTCTGTGACTGGAAGGATCTGTGGACGTTTATTCTGGATGAACACGCGTGCATGTGACTGATTGCTCGGATTTGACCGAGTTGTGACTCAGAGGAGAACTATTGAGATTGCGTTGATGGATCGCTCTCAGTAACTCGTTGGCCTCCTGGAGCCTCTTAAGGAGTGAGCAGCTGGAACGTGCTGAAGCTGAATTCCTTGAAGGTTGTTTGTAAAGCTCCGTCTGGATTCACTGGACGGCTGTTTGTTTGAAAGCTCCGAACAGACGAGTAGAAGTATTCCTGTTGTTTCTGGCTTCATAAGAGTTCAGACTGACGTATGAAGACCTCGCATCTTCATCTGGTTCTGATTCACATCTGGCTGATGAACAAACGCTACGCAAAGGAAACACTCGTCTGCTGCGTGATTGATCTGTTCCATAATTATTAATCTCTTTCAGACCTTATGGCTCCATATCAGAGTTGATTGTGAGGAGAACATTTATTATTTCAATCACCAGACTTTGGGAGATTAGAAACAAGAGATTTTGTGACATTTTGTGGCGTCGTATGAACCAATTCTTATGACTCCAATGGAAGCATCTCATTGGCTGTTTGTGGAGGAAACCAGTGATGATGATTTCCTGTTGGACGACAGAAGCAGCTCAATAACACAACTTATGTTTATGGGTTTTTGCACACAAAATATGACGGAAAGGAGTCAAAGCTTCATTTGAAAACCTCAACAGCAGCTTTGACTGAACTTTGTTTCTTCCTCAGCGGTGTTTGCTTCTGTGATGCGTTTGTTAAACATGACGATTAGCTGTGTGTAAACACTGATCTCAACATTCCAGCGTGTTCCTGCTGTAGTATTTCATAGTTTGCATCATTCCAGCGTGTTCTGTGTGTTTCCTTCAGGGAGCGATGTGCTCGGTGTTCATGCAGGAGTCTGAGAAGGTGGTGAGCATCAGCAGCGACCACCTGGAGCCCATCACGCCCACCAAGAACAACAAGGTGACCACGGTCACCTCGTCTGACTGCTGTTTATGTTTATGTGGTTGTAAATACGCCAACGATACGAGTCCACATGATCAATATCTCTCCAAACACAAATCACATTTGTTTTAGCTATTTTCAGACATTTTTCACTTTCTTTCCATATATTTACTAATTTCTTCCAAACATTTACCCACATTTTTTCAATGATTTATATGACTAATCATTTTCACGTATTTTTCACGTTTATTACTAATTATTTTTAGAATTTATTTGGTTATTTTTAATACATAATATAACGTCAACGAGTCCAGATGATCAATATCTCACAATTTCTATTTTTATTTTCACATATTTTTCAGCTATTTGTTCACATATAATAATAACAATAATAATAATAATTTTAGAACTTGTTTCAGGATATTCTTTGGTTATTTTTAATATATTTTTAATATTTATTTATTGTTATCAAATCACATAATATACACACATCTGGACCAGAATTCCCAGAATATGGACCTCCGTGACCTTAAAGTACCGATATCAGAACCTCAACACTCATTCAGAACCGGGTTTCGGAGGAACATCCCTACGAAGTACATTTCGACTGATCACATGCAGATGTGGTGACTCGGAGCTCGTGTGTTTACAGGTGAAGGTGATCCTGGGAGAGGACCGCGAGGCCACGGGGATCCTGCTGAGTATCGACGGAGACGACGGCATCGTCCGCATGGAGCTGGACGACCAGCTGAAGATCCTCAACCTGAGGTTCCTGGGACGCCTGGAGCACTGAGAGGGGGGGGGCACTGAAAGGTCCTCACAGAGACACATAAGTGAGGTGGGAACACAGAGACACACACCAGAGACTGTCGGCTGTGATGTCGGAGGCCAAGACAAGCTGGGAATTCACTTTTTATTACTACAAACTCTCTCACAGCAGATTAGATCCAGTTACAGTCTCTCTCTCTCTCTCTCTCCGTCTCTCTCGCTCTGTCTCGCTCGCTCTGTCTCGCGCTCTCTCGCTGTCTCTCTCGCTGTCTCTCTCTCTCTGTCTCTCTCTCTCCGTCTCTCTCTCTCTCTCTCTCTCTCTCTGTCTCTCTCTCTCCGTCTCGCTGTCGCTCTCTCTCTGTCTCTCTCTCTCTCTGTCTCTCTCTCTCTCTGTCTCTCTCTCTCTCTGTGTCTCTGTATCTCTCTCTCTGTGTCTCTGTATCTCTCTCTCTGTGTCTCTCTCTCTCTCTCTCGCTGTCTGTCTCTCTCTGTCTCTCTCTCTCTCTGTCTCTCTCTCTCTCTGTCTCTCTCTCTCTCTGTGTCTCTGTATCTCTCTCTCTGTGTCTCTCTCTCTCTCTCTCTCGCTGTCTCTCTCTCTCTGTCTCTCTCTCTCCGTCTCTCTCTCTCTCTCTCTCTCTCTCTGTCTCTCTCTCTCCGTCTCGCTGTCGCTCTCTCTCTGTCTCTCTCTCTCTCTGTCTCTCTCTCTCTCTGTCTCTCTCTCTCTCTGTGTCTCTGTATCTCTCTCTCTGTGTCTCTGTATCTCTCTCTCTGTGTCTCTCTCTCTCTCTCTCGCTGTCTGTCTCTCTCTGTCTCTCTCTCTCTCTGTCTCTCTCTCTCCGTCTCTCTCTCTCTCTCTCTCTCTGTGTCTCTCTCTCCGTCTCTCTGTCTCTCTCTCTCGCCGTCTCTCTCTGTCTGACTCTCTCTCTCTGTGTCTCTGTCTCTCTCTGTATCTCTCTCTCTGTATCTCTCTCTCTGTGTCTCTCTCTCTCTCTCTGTCTCTCTCTCTCTCTCTCTCTCTCTCTCTCTCTCTGTCTCTCTCTCTCTCTCTCTCTCTGTCTCTCTCTCTCCGTCTCTCTCTCTCTCTCTGTCTCTGGTCGTGTTATTTTTTATCATTTTTACGTTAGCGTTGCTGTATTCTCACCAGTGGTCTGAATCTGTTTTTAGTGCTTTCTGAATGTTCTGTCAGTACTTTGTTTTGATGGAGGAGGTTTAAAGAAAGTGTAACATGTCAATAAACTGTGAACCAGTTCATGTGTTTGTCTACATGTTGGACTTTTAGCGGTGCAACCAAACACGCTAAAACACCACACACACACACACACACACATTTAAATGTTTTTATTTTAATATTGAGCTGTTCCAGGTAAACTGGTGTTCCACGTATTTAACTGTATGAATCAGTAACTCTTGATACCGAACATTCAAAGTCATTGATTAGCGATTAGCTTCCGTTAGCCACAGGGCCGCTGTGGATCCTGGTGGTCGATGGGGAAGTAGTAGAACGGGACCTGGGGGGGGCAGGGGTGCCCGTGGGAGGAGTTACGGGGGGGTGCCGGGTTACCATCGTCGACGTCGTGGTCACAGCCGACGGTGAGGTTGTGAGACAGAGGAATCTTCACCTGGAACCACACCTCTCTGTCCTGAAGGGGGAGGAGTCAGAGATGAAACCCAACTGGTAGGATACCAACACTTTACTCATCAGGGCCCGAGCGCCGACCTGTTGTTGTTCTAATGTTTATTATGAGGTGCTTGGGATACTGGGAATTTTTTTTAATTTGCCACGCAAGCCAGTTTTTGCGAAAATTGCAGTGTGATGGGGTTGCATGAGATATTGTCTCGATAGCGCCCCCTATTGAGTAGCCCCAACACCGAGCTGCATGACATTTGGTAGGTATGTGGAACGTGATGGGTCTTGGAGTTTGTGGTGAAGTGTTTAAGGTTCTGTTCTCACACTCCACAGCCTCTCTGTTTTGTATTAGGTGTTGTTTGGACGTCAGTATCTGAGGTATTCAGTTAACTGATATAAAACAGAATTCTCACATTTAAAGACCATTGAACCAGTGGAGCTGCAGCATATAAATGTTCTTGAAATAGTTCATTTCAGCAGTTCAGACGGGACTTGAGGAACGTTTAGATGAAGATGGAAGATCTGACCTTTTCGTCTGTAACGCACTGGATCTCATGTTTGTCTCCCAGATGTGGAGCCAGAACCCGATGAACCTCCACGAGCTACGAAAACACAGGAAGCAAAGTATCGTGTGAGGAAGCACACAGCAGGAGCTCCTGATGTACCGATGAGTACAAACTGAGGATCAGTGCAGCAACATCGAACCACAAACATGCAGCGAACACACCGCATGGGATAAGAACCTGGAGACAAATAGATGATAATATGAGCCGGGGTGTCAGCTGGGTCTTAAATCTATTTCAACTTTATGGATCAATTTAGCGACGATTTAAAAGTCTTAAACATTAAATTCAGGATCTTGTTTTTAATATGTATACTTGTGATTAAATGTAATTTAAAGTCGAGGTTAGGGTTGGTGTGTTTAAAAATGTTTTGAAGAAATTCATAGTATAGTTCTTAAAATATTGTAAAAAGTATTGTATTGATGGCGGGTGATGAAGGCGTATTGATGGCGGCTGCAGCGGGTTCTTTAACTTCATTGTTCTTTAAGGTTAGAGGTGCATCACTTTGTTTTGTGGCCATTGGATCGCCCTGAGTTCTGACATTGATCCAGTGTGTTCATCACAATGTAAATAAATCTGTTTGTACATTCAGTGATCGGTCTCTCTGGTTGTTTGGGACTTGGTTCATGGTAACCTTTGGTATAACCACAGTATGAATGTAAATCTAAGAAATGTCACAGTACAGTATTTAATTAAAGAAGGGTCGAAGAAAGTCATGATATAGTCGGCCATTAAATGTAAAAACAATCCATATTAAACTGTCAATAAAAGTCATAAAGTCATGATCTAGTATGCCATAAAACAAATCACAATAAAGATTCAGTCTAGTTTGTCATAAAGAATGTCTTCGTGTCAGTTGTTACCTTATATGGTCGTTCACAGGACGGAGTGATGCCAGCGTCCTCCAGCAACCTGCAGAGAAGAAAACCGTTTACTGTGATGTCATCGTCTTTCTGCAGATCCACCAGAGTTCACATCTTCGGCTTCTCCTTCGCATCTTCGGCTTCTCCTTCTCATCTTCGGCTTCTCCTTCTCATCTTCGGCTTCTCCTTCTCATCTTCGGCTTCGCCTTCGCATCTTCGGCTTCTCCTCCTTCTCATCTTCGGCTTCTCCTCATCTTCGGCTTCGCCTTCGCATCTTCGGCTTCTCCTTCTCCTTCGCATCTTCGGCTTCTCCTTCTCATCTTCGGCTTCGCCTTCGCATCTTCGGCTTCTCCTTCTCCTTCGCATCTTCGGCTTCTCCTTCTCATCTTCGGCTTCTCCTTCTCATCTTCGGCTTCTCCTTCTCATCTTCGGCTTCTCCTTCTCATCTTCGGCTTCGCCTTCGCATCTTCGGCTTCTCCTTCTCCTTCTCATCTTCGGCTTCTCCTTCTCATCTTCGGCTTCGCCTTCGCATCTTCGGCTTCGCCTTCGCATCTTCGGCTTCTCCTTCTCATCTTCGGCTTCTCCTTCTCATCTTCGGCTTCTCCTTCTCATCTTCGGCTTCTCCTTCTCATATTCGGCTTCTCCTTCTCATCTTCGGCTTCGCCTTCGCATCTTCGGCTTCTCCTTCTCCTTCGCATCTTCGGCTTCTCCTTCGCATCTTCGGCTTCTCCTTCTCATCTTCGGCTTCGCCTTCGCATCTTCGGCTTCTCCTTCGCGTCTTCGGCTTCTCCTTCGCGTCTTCGGCTTCTCCTTCGCGTCTTCGGCTTCTCCTTCGCGTCTTCGGCTTCTCCTTGGCGTCTTCGGCTTCTCCTTGGCGTCTTCGGCTTCTCCTTGGCATCTTCGGCTTCTCCTTGGCATCTTCGGCTTCTCCTTGGCATCTTCGGCTTCTCCTTGGCATCTTCGGCTTCTCCTTGGCATCTTCGGCTTCTCCTTGGCATCTTCGGCTTCTCCTTGGCATCTTCGGCTTCTCCTTGGCATCTTCGGCTTCTCCTTGGCATCTTCGGCTTCTCCTTGGCATCTTCGGCTTCTCCTTGGCATCTTCGGCTTCTCCTTCTCATCTTCGGCTTCTCCTTCGCATCTTCGGCTTCTCCTTCGCATCTTCGCCGTGCGTGCGTGCGCACTAACCTTTGGATATCAAACTGTCCTCGTAGTTTGAGGCAGATCTGGAAGTATCTGAGTGGAGAGTTCATCCCTTCAACACACGCTGCACACACTCCGTGTTTCTCCCACTCTTGTCTCCTGTTACACACACACACACACACACACTGACCGATGAACGCTGATAAACACATCAATGCATGTTAACATTAATTATTCTCTCCGTTCATCGATCGCTCTGTAAATATCAACAAACTGTACAAACACATCGTTTCATTAAAATGTTTTTTGTTTTGTCGGTTATGACAAATACATATGTGCAGTATAAAGTACAATATGTACCTCTGAGGTGGAGTGTAAGTATAAAGTAGCAGTAGAATAGAACGACTAAAGTAACTTGAGTTTGTATACATCAAGCAGTACTAGAGTAAATGTACATTGTACTGATGTTAGCATAAATGAACTACAGTATGAAGGCAAATCACTGTCAAAATCCCAGAGTGCAAATGAGATCCATGCGCGCACGAAAATCAAACAGCCGCGCACGTATTTTACTTTGAAGAGCGCGTTTACGTCATTCCGCGAGCAGAATTCCGTCTCGCGTGAGCAAAAGTCGCTCGTGAAACTTTAACCTGCTGGCGAGTCTTTCTCCTTTTTGGCAGTCAGTGGGCGGACCCAGTCGCCAGTGTATCGCTACATCTAATTGGTTACAATCCTCGGCTCATCTCGCGCGAGACGGAATTCTGCTCGCGGAGTGATGTAAAAGTGCTCGTCAGAGTAAAATACGTGCGCGGATGTTTGATTTTCACCCGCGCATGGATCTGATTTGCGCTCTCTGATTTTGACGGTGATTTGCCGTCATACTACAGTGTGTTCATAGTGGTGGAGGAACAACACTGATGAGCTTCTGACTGCGTACCAGAAGTGGAAGCTGGGTTGAGTTCTCAGTAAAGACGGCCAGTGATCCTTCAGCTCTGCATCCAGCTCCTGGAAGACAGAGATCAGGTCTCAGCCTCAGATTCATCAGTGTACCTGGTCTCAGGTCGCCAGGCGAGCTGGTCTCAGGTTGAGCTGGTCTCAGGTCGCCAGGCGAGCTGGTCTCAGGTTGAACTGGTCTCAGGTCGCCAGGCGAGCTGGTCTCAGGTTGAGCTGGTCTCAGGTTGCCAGGCGAGCTGGTCTCAGGTTGAACTGGTCTCAGGTCGCCAGGCGAGCTGGTCTCAGGTTGAGCTGGTCTCGACTGGGACTCACCTGGACGTCGGATTCAAACATGGGCCAGCACGTACAGCAGCGCCAAGCCTTCAGAGGCCTGCAGGCAAGAACACAGGAGCATAACAAGGAAAGGGTTAACAACAAAGTATTTAATGGCTCATTATTATTATTAAGACCTGATACTTGATTAAATTGTATCATAAAGTACAAACAGCTTAACAATATGAAGATGATGTGATGGTGTACTTACCACAGACCGTGGATGGTCCAGTTGTTGATACTCGGAGGAATGATGCAGAGAGTTTCTTCATCTAAAGACTGAGGAGACAAAGTGAAGGAGGCTGTCTGTCCTACATCCTCACTTCCTTCTCTAGCGCCTCCTTTTGTTTCACAACCTCCACTTTTGTCCTTCTGAACTTCCTCTTTTACTTCCTCCTCACCTACTTCACTACCTCCTTTATTTACTTCCTTAACCTCTTCTTTCCTTCTCTACCTCCTTAGTAAAGGTTCACTATCTCCTCATTTACTTCCTGATCTTGACTTTTCCTTCACTAGCCCCCTTCTCCTCTCCTACTTCCTTTTTTCCATCCTCATTTCCTTTCCTATTCCTAATCATAATATTTCCCTCCATTTTATTTTGTTGCTCCATCTCATGTCCTTCTTTCCCTCCTTCTTTCCTTCCCTAACTCTCTCTTGTAATGTTGTGTTTTCCTTCATTACTGTTTCCCCTCCTTTCCTACCTCCTTTTTTTTCTTTCTCATTCCCTTCACTATCTCTTGTTTTCCTTTCTTGCCTCCTCTTCCATACCTCATAACTTCCTTCCTTACCTCGCCCTTTCCTTCTCTAGATCTACACTTCCTTCCTTACTTCCTTCCTCCCCTCCCTACCTCCTTGTTTCCTTTGTTACCCCCTCCTTTTTCAACCTCCTCTTTTCCCTCACTTCCCCCTCCTTTCCTTAACCTGACTCATTTTTTTCCTGCTTCCTTCCTTACCATCTCATTTCCTTCTCAACGTCCCTCCTTCCCTTCATCCTTGCATCCTTTCCTTCCCTCCCTCCTCCTTCTTGCCACTCAGAAACTACTGAGGGTGCGTCCATCTTGTCGGCCATTTTAACATCTTGTAACTCTTTTCTTTTTTCTTTTATGTAAATCAATCTCTTCTTCTGCAGCCTGACTTATTGGTTATTGATTAGTAATGATGAAGATGATGAAGCTCACCTGACAGAAGGCTCCGGGCCACTGCAGAGTGAACAGGAGACATTTCCAGGAGCAGAAATGCTTTTTGTCGGGTAGCTCAGAGCCGTGGCGGCCATGTTTGTAGTCCTGCCAGAGTCCCTCCTCCTGTGTGGTTGTGTAGTCGGGAAGCTGCAGCAGGAACAGAAGCGCAGGACTCACAGCGACCAGCAGGGGCAGCACCGAGCTCCACATCTCCATCCACCTGATCACATCACGAACATCAGTCAATCAATCATACATCCACAATATCTACTCAAGTACCTGTAGTAGTGTGTACTTATACTTCATTCACCTGACGGCCATTATCACAGGAAAAAAAAGCAAAAATAAGAAGTTCAACAGTTTGTGGATGTTTTAATATATATGACACAAATATCAAATATATAATATATATACAAAGTATAACATCTTCACTTTAAATAGTGAAACTAAAAAACAGTCTTTACATTGAAAAGAGGACAAAGAGTCTGAACATCTTCAGACACTTTTATGACGAGTTATTCGTTTTTAAAATCTTTTCTTCGTTTAGTTGAAACAGAATCTTTATCTGAACTCATTAATCATTAATGTTGAATAAAAGCTCAGTTTTAGTGGTAACAAGTCCTTAAATGTCAAACTAGTTTAATATTTATTTTTATTTTGCAGTTTTGATGAGCTTGTTGTCCGTATAAACATCCACAGTCCCATATTATATGTTATTATATTTACATATCACGTTTATTCTGCTGTTTATGTGAGTTTCACATTTACACAGAAAATGCGACACTAATAATAACACATATGATATATAATATCTATAATTAGAATAAGATTGCAGTAAAGAAAAAATACACAAAAACACATGTACATCTGCAGTGAGGTAGTGTATTTTTAGGTAGTATTGTTAAAGGAGTACGCACTGATGTTTATCATGTCAGATCCAAAGTTACACAAGATTAAAAAAACAAGATGTCGACATGAGTTATATTTCTGGAAACATCTGGAAAGAAAAAGTCAGCAACACATAAATATTCATAACTCTTGTGGGAAATTCATAACTCATTATCTTCCCTCCCTGACAGATGAATAAATGTGAATTATGATGATTATAATGATGATGATGAAACTTACCAGAGAGCTGCTGCTGCTGCGCTGAGCTGCTGTTTGAGCTTCTTTCTGCCACCAAACACACAAACAGGAAGTGAATCTCAGGCTGAGATTTGGTGGTTTTACACAATACATGTGAGTGTTGATGCGTTTATATTTAGAGGAAGTAGAATGTTCTCTGTGACACACCTGACAGGTGACAGAGGAACATTTCTGACTAAATGAAACATTAAATCAATCTCATGAAAAGACCACAATCATAACAAGTCTGTCTAACCAAAGACAAATATAAGAAAATATAACACAAAACAAAAAACTATAAAGAGACACGAAATGACCAAAAAGACTCACAAGAAACTACAAAGAGAAATAAAACAACTACAAAGATACACAAAACAACTACAAAGAGACACAAAACAACTACAAAGACACACAAAACAACTACAAAGAGACACAAAACAACTACAAAGACACAAAACAACTACAAAGAGACACAAAACAACTACAAAGACACACAAAACAACCACAAAGACACACTAAACTACAAAGAGACACAAAACAACTACAACGATACATAAAACAACTACAAAGAGACACAAAACAACTACAAAGAGACACAACACAACTACAAAGAGACACAACACAACTACAAAGAGACGCACAACAACTACAAAGAGACACAACACAACTACAAAGAGACGCACAACAACTACAAAGAGACGCACAACAACTACAAAGAGACACAACAACTACAAAGAGACGCACAACAACTACAAAGAGACACAACAAGTACAAAGAGACGCACAACAACTACAAAGAGACACAACAAGTACAAAGAGACACAACAAGTACAAAGAGACACACAACTACAAAGAGACACAACAACTACAAAGAGACGCACAATAACTACAAAGAGACGCACAACAACTACAAAGAGACACAACAAGTACAAAGAGACGCACAACAACTACAAAGAGACACACAACAACTACAAAGAGACACAACAAGTACAAAGAGACGCACAACAACTACAAAGAGACGCACAACTACAAAGAGACACAACAAGTACAAAGAGACGCACAACAACTACAAAGAGACACAAGTACAAAGAGACGCACAACAACTACAAAGAGACGCACAACAACTACAAAGAGACACAACAAGTACAAAGAGACGCACAACTACAAAGAGACACAACAAGTACAAAGAGACGCACAACAACTACAAAGAGACACAACAAGTACAAAGAGACGCACAACAACTACAAAGAGACCTTTTGCATGATTGTCTCATCATCCCACACATCATGTCCCTAAGCAGCACTTTAAGCAGCTTCAGGCTTTCTGGCAATTAATCAACTAAAAACACAACACGGATACATAGAAACACAAAATGTAAACATCATGTTGCTTTAAACACAAATTCATGTTTTACAGCTGCAGCAGTCGTTAATAATAATAACTGTTGGTTTCCTGACGAGTTGCCGAGCGCACACAGTTTGGCCTCTACAGCAGATCGTAGTTTGGCAGAGATTCAGAAACACTGATACTGTCCGTGTGTGTGTGTGTGTGTGTGTGTGTGTGTGGGTGTGTGTGTGTGTGCGCACATGTCCTTGTCAGGGTGAAGCGAGGCGACGCAGCTCGACACACACAGCCACAGACATGAATCAGCTTCTGGTAAATATGACTTTTTCCTGAAACTTCCCTTCTGTCTCTGTGTTTCTGTGTTTGTGTTTGTGTCTCTGAAGCTTCTGGAATGATTGGCGGTTCACAGGAGATGAATAAACATCGTGTCTAACAGTGATTTAAAGTGACCAGGCCTGACCTCTGAATGCTGTGAGGCAGAACACTTTCTCACACGTTGTGTGTTATTGTTGTATGTCTGAGTTAAACGCATGATCTATATTTAAACACGCGGAGCAGCAGGACGGCCTCACATGACCTGCTGACAGCTGTTTTTACCGTTATCTCCCAGTAGAACCAGTCCAACCAGTAGAACCTGTAGAACCAGTAGAACCAGTCCAACCAGTAGAACCTGTAGAACCAGTAGAACCTGTAGATCCAGTAGAACCAGTCCAACCAGTAGAACCTGTAGAACCAGTAGAACCTGTAGAACCAGTCTAACCAGTAGACCCAGTAGAACCTGTAGATCCAGTAGAACCAGTAGAACCAGTCTAACCAGTAGACCCAGTAGAACCTGTAGATCCAGTAGAACCAGTAGAACCAGTGGAACCAGTAGATCCAGTAGAACCTGTAGATCCAGTAGAACCAGTAGAACCAGTCCAACCAGTAGAACCAGTAGAACCTGTAGAACCAGTAGAACCAGTCCAACCAGTAGAACCTGTAGAACCAGTAGAACCTGTAGATCCAGTAGAACCAGTCCAACCAGTAGAACCTGTAGAACCAGTAGAACCAGTGGAACTAGTAGATCCAGTCCAACCAGTAGAACCAGTAGAACCAGTAGAACCTGTAGAACCAGTAGAACCTGTAGATCCAGTAGAACCAGTAGAACCAGTCTAACCAGTAGACCCAGTAGAACCTGTAGATCCAGTAGAACCAGTAGAACCAGTGGAACCAGTAGATCCAGTAGAACCTGTAGATCCAGTAGAACCAGTAGAACCAGTCCAACCAGTAGAACCAGTAGAACCTGTAGAACCAGTAGATCCAGTAGAACCAGTAGATCCAGTAGAACCAGTAGAACCTGTAGATCCAGTAGAACCAGTGGAACCAGTGGAACCAGTAGATCCTGTAGATCCAGTAGAACCAGTAGAACCTGTAGATCCAGTAGAACCAGTGGAACCAGTGGAACCAGTAGATCCTGTAGATCCAGTAGAACCAGTAGAACCTGTAGATCCAGTAGAACCAGTAGATCCAGTAGAACCAGTAGAACCTGTAGATCCAGTCCAACCAGTAGAACCAGTGGAACCAGTAGATCCAGTCCAACCAGTAGAACCAGTAGAACCAGTCGAACTAGTAGAACCAGACCAACCAGTAGAACCAGTGTCCTGTTGGTACTGGGACGCACAGATACAATAGTGTTCCCATCGTTTAAGCCATGTTTAAGCTCTCAGCAGGGTTCTGATATACATATTATAGAGTCATATATATATACATATATATATATGTTATATATGTATATTTATATATATATATATTATATATGTTATATATAATATATATAGCAGTTTTGTGCAGTATGGGTGCTTTATTTTTTTTATACTTTAGCACTTGAAGCTGAAAATACTACCTTACTTAAGTAATGGAGTATTTGTACATTGTTGTAGTACTTCTCCCTCCACTGTTGGTATTCTGTCTTTTAAGAGCTAAAACACTCCTCCTTGTTCTGGAGCTTTCGACTGTATCACATGGTCTTCATCAGCAGCTGTGAAGAGATTAACAATTCAAATCAATTGAAATCAATACTTTTACTTAATATAAATAACATAAATATATATATAATAAGAAAAGTTATAGAATAAATATAGAAATATAAAGGTCTTTCTTCGAGCTGAAACATTTTGTCCTGAAATAAGTTTTTACTGAACAGTGATGAAATACTCAGTCAGATGTATTTTTAACTTTTTTTGTGTTTTATTTACTGTCCAATAACAAAGTGCGGTAGAAGTTCGTCCTCTTAGTTCAGTCACAGAATCTCGTTCTTTTAAGGAAACAACTGCAGCCTCATGGGAGCTGTAGAGATCTCAGGATTCAGACTGGTGTGAACGCACCATTCAGCGGAGCTAACGGTGCGTTCAGGTATCTCCTAGAGATGTAAACGAATAGTTGGAGAAACAAGTGAAGTCGGTTGTTGTTTGTGTGTAAACGTCTACATGTGATGATCAACATGTTCAAGCTGCGCTGGTCTGTCTGTGGCTTCAGTTTTTTACATTAAGGAGCCAGCTCATTGGTCGATTAGACACCACATGACTGTAAACAGACGGAATAACTCCACAGCAGGCAGTTTGGCCTTCTAACACAAGGCAAGGCAAGGCAAGTTTATTTGTATAGCACATTTCAACAACAAGGTAATTCAAAGTGCTTCACATAAAACCATTAAAGGCATCAAAACACACACACACACACCCTCTCTGCTCTGCGTCCTGATTGGTTGGAGTGTCGGGTTCGGAGGCTGTGATTGGCTGTGAGTTGTGTCACTTTTGCCCGGAGCTACCTGACGTGACCTTGGGAGACGGTTAAAAAGTCATGCAGCTTTCTTAAAGAGACAGACTTCTGCTGCAAGTTAAAACTGTTTCATTTCAAAATAAAAGATCTTTCTTAAAGAGACAGACTTCTGATGTATGTTGAAACTGTTTCATTTCAAAATAAAAGAACACATGAACACATCATGATAACGTTATAGTTCACCTTCAGCCAGTACTCATTTTCACTGAGCAGAGCCTGAAGGCATCATAATGTAACTGAAGTGAACCTCCGTTGGTTAGCCGTTAGCGGTGCTGCTAACGTTACTAGCTCTCCTCCTGTTGGTTAGCCGTTAGCGGTGCTGCTAACGCTACTAGCTCTCCTCCTGTTGGTTAGCCGTTAGCGGTGCTGCTAACGCTACTAGCTCTCCTAGTTTATATCGTAGAAGTCGAGTGACTGCCATCGTGTTTATAGCTGCGGAGCTTTTTAACAACACAAGTTACAACTTTCATGAGAATAATGATGAAAAATAATGGAGCCAAACTCATAAAAACTCCTATTTATCAAAGATTATGAAACACTGAAGATGAACTGACTGAACATGTTGGTTCATAGATTCAGGTTTGTCTCCTGGTGACGATTATATGATGAAGAAAGAAACGGGAACACATCAGAGCTCTGAAAGTAACAAAGGTTGTTGTTCTTAAAGTGAGAGTGTGGGAACAGAAATGATCTCAGAGTCACTTCCTGTTTCTCCTGAACAGCAGACTGAAGAACAGACTCACCTGTTCAAATATTAACATCATGTTTCATGGAAGTCTACTTCCACTTATTTAAATCTTTCTCCTGAAACAAAAGAGATAAATATATACCTCTCATGTTTAGAATACAATGGAGGCAGACATGTGGATGTGTTCAGGTACAAATACAACGGTGGAAGAAGTACTCCAGTCAAAGTAGTAAAACAAGTAAAAGTCCTGCATTTAAAACAGCTTCATTAGTAACATGATGCTTTATTAAATGTGTTCATTGTCACACAAACAGCATGAAAAGATGAATTATGAATATATGATATATATAATATATAATATATATTGTTGTGTTCTGAGCCGTGAAGTGTTTCATGTTCAGAATATAAATGCTGAACTATAAATAAGGTGAAAGAGGAAATAACACTTAAATAAAGCCTGCTTCCTCTTTCTGACACTTTGCTGGATTGAGTTTCACAATAAGAGTCAACATCAATAAAAGTAAAACTTTTCATGTGAACAATCTGCAGAAACAACTGGAATTCATTAAAGAATGAAACCTTGATGGTGAAATAGAATAAAAGTTGTGTCGCATCAACACAGACTCGTTTAAATGTTTGGATCCTGATTTAAACTTTAGATCTAGTTTAAAGAAGAAAGATGAACTCTTTAAACAGCAGCTCAGTTCTTACTCTGAACCCTGACCTACTTTAATGAGGTCCGTTATGATCAGAATAAAACTGCTTGAAGACATAAACATGTCGTGTTCTCTCTGAGCTCAAGTACTAAACTACAGTCTGTTCAGAAGTTTCAGGAGAAACGTTGCAGCAACGTGTTCGATAATAAAACATCTGCTGGACTCTGTTTGAAAACACATGAAAATGAAATCATCTGAAGCTCAGTTTTCATTGGAAAACAATGAGTAAAGAGAGACGTTAATGTTCCTGTGCAGCCACAGAGGAGAAGCAGTGAGACATGGAAACGTGGGGAAGAGCTTTCAAAGTCTGCACTTCACTCAAATACTGAAGACTCTCCAGAGGATTTATCGCACGTATTTAATTCATTTTTCTTCACATTTCTTTGTGTTTCCAGAAAGTTCCAGTTCTGGCCATTCGGGCTTTCAGCAGCTCCGCCAGACAGCTGAGGAACAAAGTCCCCGAGGCCCAGAAGATCTTCCAGGTAACACGACGGTTAAATCATTAGGACTCATCCTCTGAGGACCAAGAATAGCCACAGAGGGTTGTTTTAGATCACAGACAGTCTGACCAAAACCTCTGCAGCAAAGAACAGAAAGGGGCTTCTTCAAACATCCAGGAGACAACTTAAGAGAAGCAAAAGCTTCACGTGTTAAAGCTGCATTCTCTCTAGTCCACACCAGAAGGTAACGTGGGTGGAAAAAGTTCTAAATCAGCGGAAAAGGAAGGTCCGATTGTTGAATTAATGCGACAGAAACACGGAGAGTCATGTTTGGAATGTCTTCCATACTGGTCACAAGAGTTTGGGTTTCCAGAAAATGGCTCATTAAGTGCCGCTAAACTTAAAATGTTACGAGGGGATTTAGAAGGTAAACTGAAAGAAATGAAGTGGCAAAAAGGTTCCACATTCAATTAATATATTAATCAAATTCCTGCATTTTACTACTGTATTTTATTTCTTACACTGTTTTTATTATTTTTTTAAAAATGTTTTAATACAATGAATGTTCTTAATTGTTTTTAAATCTCATTTTCTTTTGCCTTATGTTTTGATGCTTTTAATGGTTTTATGTGAAGCACTTTGAATTACCTTGTTGTTGAAATGTGCTATACAAATAAACTTGCCTTGTGTCCACCAGGGGGCGACTCCTCTGGTTGTATAGAAGTCTATGAGAAAATGACTCTACTTCTCTCTTGATTTATTACCTCAGTAAACATTGTAAACATGAGTTTATGGTCTCAATCTCTAGTTTCAAGTCTTCTTCAATACAGCATGATGTTCATTTAGTACATTATGGTCCATTTAGAGTCACACAGACCATAAAGCAGGGGATGCTTTAGGGCGGGGCTACACATGTGATTGACAGGTCTCTACCAGAGACGTATACCGCGTCTCTACCTCAGTCATCCTCAGTCCAGATATGGTCACTTCCTGTTCACTGGCTGCAAAAAAACCAAGATGGCGACGGCCAAAATATAAAACTTTAAATTTCGCGTCTGTTTCACCTCCTCTTCGGGAGGCGTCTCCCTCCAGCTCGTTCCCGTCGTCAGTGTCACATGATCGATGAGGTGTTGGTGGTGTCATGTTTGATGCTAACACATTAGCACACCCTGTTTTCACCTTGTGGTCTCACACAGGAGGACAACGGGCTGCCGGTCCACATCAAGGGGGGAACCTTTGACGTGGTGCTCTACCGGGCGACCATGACGCTAACTCTGGGAGGTAACGTGTGCAAAAGGATCAAAGTCTCCGGTTCGGTTTGAAAAGTTGGAAAGAAGTTTAAAATATATCGGATGAAGTTCTGAAGTTTAACTCGACCAGATGGAATTATTTACAACACTATAAATTATAATACAAAGTCTCATTTCTGCTTTCAAACAGCTGATCTGACACAAACAGGGTTCACTGTGAATTAGCATAAAGGATAAGTGATGAATGACGTCATTTTAACTTCATAAACTGTTTGTTTTAGGGACCACAGATGAACAACAGCCTCTCATCTAACTGACTCAGAAATATAATCAAATCAATAGAAAGGTGTTCAGCTCCTCCATAGTTACAGTAGAAACAAGGAGGTGAAAGGTCACAGAGGACACTGCTCTTCTCTTTTCTCTATTTTCTGCTTCTTCATCTCCTCTCTCCTCTCAGTACGTCACCTTGAAGGTTACCTCCTCCCCTCACCTCCTCCCCTCACCACCTCCCCTCCTCCCCTCACCACCTCCTCCTCCCCTCACCACCTCCCCTCCTCCCCTCACCACCTCCTCCTCCCCTCACCACCTCCTCCTCTCCTCCTCCCCTCCTCACCTCCTCCCCTCACCTCCTCCTCACCTCACCACCACCTCCTCCTCTCCTCCTCCCCTCCTCACCTCCTCCCCTCACCTCCTCCTCACCTCACCACCACCTCCTCCTCACCTCCTCCCCTCACCACCTCCTCCTCCTCTCCTCCTCCCCTCACCACCTCCTCACCTCCTCCCCTCACCACCTCCTCACCTCCTCTCCTCACCTCCTCCCCTCACCTCCTCCTCTCCTCCCCTCACCACCTCCTCTCCTCCCCTCACCACCTCCTCTCCTCCCCTCACCACCTCCTCTCCTCCCCTCACCACCTCCTCCTCACCTCCTCTCCTCACCACCTCCTCCTCCTCTCCTCCTCCCCTCACCACCTCCTCACCTCCTCCCCTCACCACCTCCTCACCTCCTCTCCTCACCTCCTCCCCTCACCTCCTCCTCTCCTCCCCTCACCACCTCCTCTCCTCCCCTCACCACCTCCTCTCCTCCCCTCACCACCTCCTCTCCTCCCCTCACCTCCTCCTCTCCTCCCCTCACCACCTCCTCTCCTCCCCTCACCACCTCCTCTCCTCCCCTCACCACCTCCTCTCCTCCCCTCACCTCCTCCTCCTCACCTCCTCACCTCCTCCCCTCACCAGCTCCTCACCTCCTCCCCTCACCACCTCCTCCTCACCTCCTCCTCCTCTCCTCCCCTCACCACCTCCTCCTCACCTCCTCACCTCCTCCCCTCACCAGCTCCTCACCTCCTCCCCTCACCACCTCCTCCTCACCTCTTCACCTCCTCCCCTCACCACCTCCTCTCCTCCTCCTCCCCTCACCACCTCCTCACCTCTCCTCACCTCGTCCCCTCACCTCCTCCCCTCACCACCTCCTCACCTCCTCCCCTCACCACCTCCTCACCTCCTCACCAGCTCCCCTCACCACCTCCTCCCCTCACCACCTCCTCCTCACCTCCTCCCCTCACCACCTCCTCACCTCGTCCCCTCACCTCCTCCCCTCACCACCTCCTCACCTCCTCCCCTCACCACCTCCTCACCTCACCTCCTCCCCTCACCAGCTCCCCTCACCACCTCCTCCCCTCACCACCTCCTCCTCACCTCCTCACCTCCTCCCCTCACCTCCTCTCCTCACCTCCTCCCCTCCTCCCCTCACCTCCTCTCCTCACCTCCTCCCCTCACCACCACCTCCTCACCTCCTCTCCTCACCTCCTCCTCTCCTCCCCTCACCTCCTCTCCTCACCTCCTCCTCTCCTCCTCCTCACCTCCTCCCCTCACCACCTCCTCCTCACCACCTCCTCCTCCTCACCTCCTCACCTCCTCCCCTCACCTCCTCTCCTCACCTCCTCCTCTCCTCTCCTCACCACCTCCTCCCCTCACCACCTCCCCCCCTCACCACCTCCCCACCTCCTCCTCCCCTCACCACCTCCTCACCTCGTCCCCTCACCTCCTCCTCCCCTCACCACCTCCTCACCTCCTCCCCTCACCTCCTCCTCACCTCCTCCCCTCACCAGCTCCCCTCACCACCTCCTCCTCACCTCCTCCCCTCACCACCTCCTCCCCTCACCACCTCCTCACCTCACCTCCTCTCCTCACCTCCTCCTCTCCTCCCCTCACCACCACCTCCTCACCTCCTCCCCTCACCTCCTCACCTCCTCCTCTCCTCCCCTCACCACCACCTCCTCCTCACCTCCTCACCTCACCACCTCCTCCTCACCTCCTCACCTCACCTCCTCTCCTCACCACCTCCCCTCACCACCTCTCTCTCTCTTCTCTCTGATCATCAATGAATCTCTGACACAATCAACATATTTTGGGGATATTTAGGATTATTGTTTTTTTATGATGACGTCAGCGTCCTAGCTCATGAGGGTGCGTTTGTTTTCTCCACAGGAACCTGCTACTCTCTGTACTGGCTGCTCTTCGCCTCAATGCCTCACAGGAAAGCGTAGCCGTAGCCGCCGCCGTGCCGCCCCCCCCCCCTCATGAAGAACAACGCTCGGCTCCGTCTAACACCAGTGTGTGTCGCGTACGATTCTATTTGATTTCATCACAAGCTTTCTTCATGGCGACGATGAGTTTGTAATAAAGTGTGAAGAGATTCAAACTCAACGTCTTCAGAGTTCTTATTGTGTGTGTGTGTGTGTGTGTGTGTGTGGGTGTGTGTGTGTGTGTGGGGTTGGTTTCTGACTGTCTGAATAAATGTGATGAACTCGTGAAACATCAAGGCAGCAGCAACAGATGCACAAACATGAATCCAACATCTGCTGCAGACAAAACACACATCACAGCACACGCACGATGTTCTGCTGCTTTGCAACGCAGCCGTGGTTTTTGGGTCATGCTTGCCGGCTGGAGCATTAAATTAGTTTGTTCGTTGTTTAAAAACGGGGTACGAGATATCAGAATCAAATATGGGTTCTTGAACTAATCCTTCAAGACCCAGAAGTCGGCCATTTTTCCTTCGGATTCACTGATCTTCATCCAGACACGGAGAGGACCATTCACAACATGGTGCCGGCAGCCGACACTTTGGGCTGCAGGAGGCGTTTCTGATGCTCTCCAGATGTTATGCTGCGTTCACACCGGTCGCGTTTATTTTTTGACGCGCGTCGAGATTACATACAAAGTCTATGCACAGACGCGATGAGACTGGCGCGCTGCGATTTTGCGTTGGACGCGTTATTGCGGCGCGGTGGACGCCGCAAAATCGGCAACGCGCGAGTTGAAATTTTTCAACTTCTGCGAAATAATCGCGTGACGCTGTGGCGCGATAGCCTATCAGCGTTGAGTTGCTCCCCCTGTCATCACTGACTTCCTGCCGTTGTTGAATCAGGAAATAAATCCTGTAGCCGTCTGTGTTCACCCAGAGCTCTACGATACCTCATATCAACAGAGACCGGACCAAACTATGTGTATACATGTGTGTGTGTGTGTGTAAACCATACGGTACAAACAATGAATAGACGCTGCCGTATTTACGTCTACGTGACGTTATTGAGTGCTGGTGGAGCTGCTACGATGTTAGCATAGCCTAGCACCGATCCATCAGAGCTCCATTGAGAAGACAAGTACGTAGCCTACAAATCGGTATCATTACGTAGTTATTTCGGAGTCCCTTTTTGTCGGAGAAGACAAGTACAAATCGGCATCATTACGTAGTTATTTCGGAGTCCCTTTTTGTCGGAGAAGACAAGTACAAATCGGCATCATTATGTAGTTATTTCGGAGTACCTTTTTGTCGGTTTATTTTCCGTTAAATCACAGCCAAATCAGTTTATGTTGTGTTCCTACAGCTGTAGTAAACAGCGACCTGTGGCTTGCTAGACACAGTGAATACAGCTCGATGAAATCCACGGAGCTCCTCTGAACAATATTATGAACCAGACATGACGGCGTTTGGCATTCCGACGTTTGAGGGACTTCCACAACACGTACAAAGCAGCAATTGTCCTTATTCCTTTCACGGTTGATAGCGGAAAGAAATGGCGGCCAGGTGAACGGCTTCCAGGACGATAAACCACGCCCCCTCTCCGGCACGGAGCGATTCTGCGGCGTTTGGTGTGAACACGACCGGCGGTGCGTTGGACGCGATTTTGCAGTGCGTCAAAAAATCAACGCGACCGGTGTGAACGCAGCATTACGCACCGCTGGCTGCAGGAGGAAGCGGAAACATTAAGCAGCGGCTCCACCTAGCGGTCGCAAACAGGAAGTGCAGCAATACTCCTGTTTACATACCCAAACATACCAGATGAGATCCAATGAAGGACCATCTTTATGTTTTAGCATACAATGATATTTTAGACAAAAGTGTTCTTCCAACTTTGAATGAGTTGGTTTTTGGTCCTTTTACTGTTTGGACATAAACCGTGAAGACAAAAGCAGCTCCATGAAGAAAAGGTTCTCACAGTTGGTCTCTCTCAGTGCACAGGAGGCAGCATGTAGAGCTGCGATGCCACGTGTGGGATTGAAATTGACAGAAACTATTAAACAGTGAGCTGAATTGTAAATTCTTAAAGTCCACAAAATATGTCTCGTTAGCGTCACGCCTCAGTTTGCTGGTGCAGAGTCTGCAGTGACTCCAGGAATGTTTGAAATATCTCAGTAAGACATTCCTGGTCCCCAGATGATGAAGCCTACTGAATTTGGTGATCACCATCAGGTCAAACTTTCAATTTGTTCAAAACTTTATATAAAGTTTATTGAACCACACACACACACACACACACACACACACACACACACACACACACACACACACACACACACACACACACACACACACACACACACACACACACACACACACACACACACACACACACACACACACACACACACACACACACACACACACACACACACACACACACACACACACACACACACACACACACACACACACACACACACACACACACACACACACACACACACACACACACACACACACTTCAATTTGTATATTATTATACAGGAACTAACTGCTTTACAAAAACAAAATAATACAATATCACATGTATGTACAGTGTAGTAAATATACCATCTCAAATTGTACACAAAGTATTTACAATTATCACATACTGCAATAAAACAAAACTCAAACCATTACTCTACAGACATTAGATTTTGCATAACATCAAATAAAACATGCCACATTTTGAGGTTCTCATCTTTACAAACCCATGACTGTTTTTAAATTAGTGCAAGTCAACCACTTGTTTAAGAGGTTATGGATACATAATCCTTAATATTTCCATTCACACAACAAGTCAAACAAAAACGATGGCAATCTGCTAAACACGGAGCTCAAATAAACCTTGCCTTCAGACCCCCCCCCCCCCCGATTCTGTAGTTGAAGGTCTGTGGGCTCATTTTAGAGGCAAATCAGGGAATGTAGCTTAAACAGGTTAAAAAAAAACGAAGTGTTGAGTAGAGACGATGGATCGAGTTAAAAAATGAGACGTTTCTGTGGAAATCTGAATAAATGTGTACCTTAAACAACTTTAGCTAAAATCCTGACAATCCGTACCGATATATCCGAACATCTTGTGTCAGAAAAACGCGACTTTAACAACTTAAATGTGATGAAAACGCGACTTTAACAACTTAAAGGTGATGAAAACGAGACTTTAACAACTTAAAGGTGATGAAAACGAGACTAACAATTTAAAGGTGATGAAAACGAGACGAACAATTTAAAGGTGATGAAAACGAGACTTTAACAACTTAAAGGTGATGAAAACGAGACTAACAACTTAAAGGTGATGAAAACGAGACTTTAACAACTTAAAGGTGATGAAAACGAGACTAACAATTTAAAGGTGATGAAAACGAGACTTTAACAACTTAAAGGTGATGAAAACGAGACTAACAACTTAAAGGTGATGAAAACGAGACGAACAATTTAAAGGTGATGAAAACGAGACGAACAATTTAAAGGTGATGAAAACGAGACTTTAACAACTTAAAGGTGATGAAAACGAGACTAACAATTTAAAGGTGATGAAAACGAGACTTTAACAACTTAAAGGTGATGAAAACGAGACGAACAATTTAAAGGTGATGAAAACGAGACTTTAACAACTTAAAGGTGATGAAAACGAGACTTTAACAACTTAAAGGTGATGAAAACGAGACTTTAACTTAAAGGTGATGAAAACGAGACTTTAACTTAAAGGTGATGAAAACGAGACTTTAACAACTTAAAGGTGATGAAAACGAGACTTTAACTTAAAGGTGATGAAAACGAGACTTTAACTTAAAGGTGATGAAAACGAGACTTTAACAACTTAAAGGTGATGAAAACGAGACTAACAATTTAAAGGTGATGAAAACGAGACTTTAACAACTTAAAGGTGATGAAAACGAGACTTTAACTTAAAGGTGATGAAAACGAGACTAACAACTTAAAGGTGATGAAAACGAGACTAACAACTTAAAGGTGATGAAAACGAGACTTTAACAACTTAAAGGTGATGAAAACGAGACTAACAACTTAAAGGTGATGAAAACGAGACTTTAACAACTTAAAGGTGATGAAAACGAGACTAACAACTTAAAGGTGATGAAAACGAGACTAACAACTTAAAGGTGATGAAAACGAGACTAACAACTTAAAGGTGATGAAAACGAGACTAACAATTTAAAGGTGATGAAAACGAGACTAACAACTTAAAGGTGATGAAAACGAGACTTTAACAACTTAAAGGTGATGATAACGAGACTAACAATTTAAAGGTGATGAAAACGAGACTAACAATTTAAAGGTGATGAAAACGCGACTTTAACAACTTAAAGGTGATGAAAACGCGACTTTAACAACTTAAAGGTGATGAAAACGCGACTTTAACAATTTAAAGGTGATGAAAACGCGACTTTAACAACTTAAAGGTGATGAAAACGCGACTTTAACAACTTAAAGGTGATGAAAACGAGACTTTAACAACTTAAAGGTGATGAACTTTCATGCTTGACTCTGGACTTCTTACATTAGGATGGAGGGCTGATGTTTCACTGAATGCTACATCAGTCAGTTATTCTGCCATCAAAGTTAAAAAAGATAGTTTGAAAAACCTAAAATACGAGATTGACACGTTAAATTGTTTTGTTGAGGCTCCGATCAGACTCGTTGCCAGGTACGGCCACGTCACGGTTTTCTAGCGTTTTTTTTAGACACGCATAAAAATTAAAATATTCTAAAATTTTAGCACCAGGCACGAAGTCAATGGCAGCCAATCAAATCAAGCAAAATGCGAGCTTTACTACTTTAAAACTGACTTCCTGTTTGTAGTAGGAACAGTCGAAAGGTTGATTTTTAAACACGATAAACTAATCGGGGGCTTAATGGCGTCTGAAACAACCTTTTTCCGAAACAGACAATCAAATGCACTTCACGCAACAATTGGCGAAGTCGAACTGTGTTCGACCTTCAGTTTGTTTGAAAGTCTCCCTTCATACGTCTGTTGGTGACGGAGGGCGAACCCGATTAATCTGCTAAACTGGACCAATGAATCGAGTGCTTCATCACTTCAGTCTTCCCTTTCTGCAACGTTGAATTAAAAATACTGTTTCAAAGTAATGATCATGTGTTGAGCTGCACGGACAGAAGACGATCACATTCTCTCAGACGACTACGACACAAGAACAGCAGCAGTGAACCGATTCTCAGATGAACCAACACGAGTAAAGATGCTGAAATAATAACGTCAGAGTTCGTACAACAATACTCAACTCTTTGCCGTGCATAGATGTTAAGGCAGGACCGCAGCGTTGGACGAACCCGTTCCTACTTCAACCAAAACAGTCCGAACTACCACAGCTGGTTCTACAGGACCCGGAACCACAGCGTCTTAAACCAACGAACCACCAACCTACGAACCACAGAGAACCCGAGGAGGTTCAGGTCTGTCAGCCGCCGGGTTTCCGTTCACAGTGAGCTTATATTTGGGCGTCATTGAGGCAGAAAACCCCGTAACGACCCGAGTGGACCTTTGTGGACATTTGTGGGTTGGGTTCTTGTGCCAATTGTTCCATATTCACACCTAACAATCACGAGTAAATACAGATAACAGATCAGCTACTTCGAGCAGGTTTCACCTCTGAACCCGACAGCGGCTTCAGATTCGGTTAGAAACACCCTCCGCCGTCTAGAACACTGCAGCTTTGGAAACCACTCTAGTTTGATCTCCAAATGTGCCCAGAAAATGTTTTTTTGGCATCTGGCTTCTGCATCAATCCCCTCAAGTATCACAGCTACATTCTACCACCTCTTCAATCACCACGGGATCAGAGGGGTGTCGACCTGCATCCACTACGATGGTGCAACGATCTGGAATCAGGGACCAAAAAAACAGTTTACTGTTGGTTCCACCAAACAACAGAGCTCAGCTCGTTCCGACATCGCCTTTCTTCGTCTCGTTAACGTCTTTAGATGTTTTCTGATCAGAAATGTCAGTTTATTTGAGGCCGACTGAGCTCAGACGAGATGAAAACAGGTCTCGATGCTGTGACCCGTTTTGTTCTGGACCCTAAAAAGCCGCTCACAGCACCAGGAAGGGACTCAAATCAGCTTTCTGTTGAATAATAAAACGTTTCTGTGTTTCTACCTGCTAAAGAAAGTAAAGTTTAAAGTCTCTTTTATGACTTTTCCTTTAATGGACAATCGGATGTGCGATGGGATCGAACACTCTTCTTCTCAAACGGAGGTCATCAATACAGGAAGTCGATGTTTGAGCGCCACGTTTCTCTCCGTCGTGGTTGAAGGAGTTTGAGAGTTGAGGATTATTGCCTTTTACACACTTGTCCTTGTCAATGTGTAAACAAATTAAAAAATGCTGCTGATAATGAAAATAAAACGACATTAAACAGCTGAATAAAAGCAAAGAAAGAGAAGCCGGGAGCTATTTACAGGTTACATGTCCGTCTAGTGTTCTGCCGTCTCCCCGTCGATACATTGAAAGTGTTTAAAAGAAGATTGGTTTTTTTTTTATTTATTATTTTTTGGGAAAGAGTTTGAAAAGAAGATTTGTGTTTGTGTGTGTAGCACTATCTAGCTGTACAGGATAAATACTTTCAGGCAACAGGGTATATGGATGATTGTATATTTTGACGATCATTAGAGGCCCCTCCCCTCCCCCCCGCGTCGTGGGTGACGTGGACGACCTCCATAATAATTAGTACCTGTGTTTTTTGTCCCCCGGCAAGGTTTGACTTTTTACTTTACAAATTGTACACATTGAAACCCTGACAAAGGCACACCATGGAGAAAACGTCGACGTCTAAGATTAGCACTAAGGACTAGTTATACATAATCTGTCTATGTAAAATATGTACAGGACACGGGACCCCCCCCCCCCCATGATGCTGCGTCATTTGGTCCATCAAAGGTTAGACCGAGGGACGTGTGACGGATCAGTTTGGGTCCAAACTAAACCTTTGTGTTCAGAATGTTTTCCCATCAGGCTCAGAGGGATTACCCCCCCCCCCCAATAGTTTCACACATGTGACCTCCGTCGATCCGACAGAAGCTCCTCCCCCTTCGTGCGCCATCCCAAATGAAATATTTGAAGCAGCAAAACAATTCAAAGTTTCCTCCTCAATGCAAAAACAAAAAAACCTCACTGCCAGAGCGACGACCATGAAGAAGAAGGAAAAATAAAAGAGAGGAAGAGGTGGAGTGCAGCATGAGGTCTGGCAGGCCTGGGGGGGGGGGGGTTGAGGAGGAGGAAGGTGTTCTCCAGGAGGATCATCACACGATCTTCTTGATGCTCGGTCTCTTGAAGCTGCCGGCGCTGCGCTGCTTCTGGACCTGACTGGCTGAACCGTGGCGGGTGCGCCCCCCGCTGGACAGAGCGGAGCTGGGGGACAGCTGGACGTTCTCCTTGTCCACACCTGGAGGACAGACGACAACAATAGTCTGAACGTCCGTTAACCATCAGAGTATGAATAAAGTTTAACGTTAACCATCAGAGTGTAAATAAAGTTTTAACGTTAACCATCACAGTGTAAATAAAGTTTTAACGTTAACCATCACAGTGTAAATAAAGTTTTAACGTTAACCATCACAATGTAAATAAAGTTTAACGTTAACCATCACAGTGTAAATAAAGTTTTAACGTTATCCATCACAATGTAAATAAAGTTTAACGTTAACCATCAGAGTGTTTCTAGTCTGATAATGTTTCATTGTAAACAACCAATCAGTGTTTAAAGCAACAGGAGGAGAGCTAGTAACGTTAGCAGCACCGCTAACGGCTAACCAACAGGAGGAGAGCTAGTAACGTTAGCAGCACCGCTAACGGCTAACCAACAGGAGGAGAGCTAGTAACGTTAGCAGCACCGCTAACGGCTAACCAATGGAGGTTCACTTCAGTTACACTATGATGCCTTCAGGCTCTGCTCAGTGAACATGAGGACTGGCTGAAGGTACATTATAACGTTATCATGATGTGTTGACATGTCATCTGTAAAATGTAGTTCTGGTGATAAACTAGAATAAATGTTTTCGCGTTAATATAAAATAGATATTTAAATTACATCTTTTACATAATTAAAGCAAAGTACAAGTAATATTTGCTCCCTCATATTATTATCATCTCTTCTATTATTCTTACTACATGCTTGTAAAGTTTAAATGATGCAGAACTCATTTTAATCTTAAATTCCATTTTTAAGGGTGTCTTTTCATTTAAAGAGCGTCTTCCTGTGTGTGTAGTGTATCGTATGAAACAGCAGGGGGCGCTGTCGCTCAAGTGGACGGCGCGTTTGAGAGCGACTGCAGCGGATCTCTGTGTTAAAGACCTGGTGAGTGCTGCGAGGTGGCCAGTGAGGTCATGGAGTTGGACAGGTTGAGGTTGGCAGTGATGCTGAGCTGGCTCTGGCTGGTGGGGGGGTAGGGGGAGGTGGGCGTCCTCAGTTGCTCCTCCCCTCGCTCCTCGTCGGCCGCCGGCAGGTAGCTGTCGATCAACGCCTCCAGGAACTTCACGATCAGCTCGGCGTAGTCGGGGATCTGTGTTTGCTGCACGGTGAGTAGAGCGAGTTACACGTGAGCTTCAGATGAACTCACTCGAACAGAAGTGACCACGGAGGGTTAGTCACTCGCATCCACACATTTATACAAGACGCACACAGTCAGTACGCACACTTTAACTGACACACACAGTCAGTACGCACACTTTAACTGAGACGCACAGTCAGTACGCACACTTTAACTAACACACACACAGTCAGTACGCACACTTTAACTAACACACAGACAGTCAGTACGCACACTTTAACTAACACACAGACAGTCAGTACGCACACTTTAACTAACACACAGACAGTCAGTACGCACACTTTAACTAACACACAGACAGTCAGTACACACACTAACACACAGTCAGTACGCACACTTTAACTAACACACACAGTCAGTACGCACACTTTAACTAACAGACAGTCAGTACGCACACTTTAACTAAGACACAGTCAGTACACACACTTTAACTAACACACAGTCAGTACGCACACTTTAACACACAGTCAGTACGCACACTTTAACTAACACACAGACAGTCAGTACGCACACTTTAACTAACACACAGACAGTCAGTACGCACACTTTAACTAACACTCAGACAGTCAGTACGCACACTAACTAACACAGTCAGTACGCACACTTTAACTAACACACACACAGTTAGTACGCACACTTTAACTAACACACAGACAGTCAGTACGCACACTTTAACTAACACACAGACAGTCAGTACGCACACTTTAACTAACACAGACAGTCAGTACGCACACTTTAACTAACACACACAGTCAGTACGCACACTTTAACTAACACACAGTCAGTACGCACACTTTAACTAACAGTCAGTACGCACACTTTAACTAACAGTCAGTACGCACACTTTAACTAACACACAGTCAGTACACACACTTTAACTAACAGTCAGTACGCACACTTTAACTAACAGTCAGTACGCACACTTTAACTAACACACAGTCAGTACGCACACTAACTAACAGTCAGTACGCACACTAACTAACAGTCAGTATGCACACTTTAACTAACACACAGTCAGTACGCACACTTTAACTAACAGTCAGTACGCACACTTTAACTAACACACAGTCAGTACGCACACTTTAACTAACACAGTTAGTACGCACACTTTAACTAACAGTTAGTACGCACACTTTAACTAACAGTCAGTACGCACACTTTAACTAACAGTCAGTACGCACACTTTAACTGACAGTCAGTACGCACACTTTGACAGTCAGTACGCACACTTTAACCAACACACAGTTAGTACACACACTTTAACCAACACACACAGTTAGTGCACACACTTTAACTAACACAGTTAGTACACACACTTTAACTAACACACAGTCAGTACACACACTTTAACACAGTTAGTACGCACACTTTAACTAACACACAGTCAGTACGCACACTAACTAACACACAGTCAGTACGCACACTTTAACTAACAGTCAGTACGCACACTTTAACTAACACACAGTCAGTACGCACACTTTAACTAACAGTCAGTACGCACACTTTAACTAACAGTCAGTACGCACACTTTAACTAACAGTTAGTACGCACACTTTAACTAACAGTTAGTACGCACACTTTAACTAACACACAGTTAGTACGCACACTTTAACGAACACACAGTTAGTACGCACACTTTAACTAACACACAGTTAGTGCACACACGTTAACTAACACAGTTAGTGCACACACTTTAACTAACACAGTTAGTACACACTTTAACTAACAGTCAGTACACACACTTTAACTAACAGTCAGTACGCACACTTTAACTAACACACAGTCAGTACACACACTAACAGTCAGTACGCACACTTTAACTGACACACAGTCAGTACGCACACTTTAACTAACACACAGTCAGTATGCACACTTTAACTAACACACAGTCAGTACGCACACTAACTAACACACAGTCAGTACGCACACTAACTAACACACAGTCAGTACGCACACTTTAACTAACAGTCAGTATGCACACTTTAACTAACAGTCAGTACGCACACTTTAACTAACACACAGTCAGTACACACACTTTAACTAACACAGTCAGTACGCACACTTTAACTAACACACAGTTAGTACGCACACTTTAACTAACAGTTAGTACGCACACTTTAACTAACACAGTCAGTACGCACACTTTAACTAACAGTCTGTACGCACACTAACTAACAGTCAGTACGCATACTTTAACTAACACACAGTCAGTACGCACACTTTAACTAACAGTTAGTACGCACACTTTAACTAACACAGTCAGTACGCACACTTTAACTAACAGTCAGTACACACACTTTAACTAACAGTCAGTACGCACACTAACTAACACACAGTTAGTACGCACACTTTAACTAACACGCAGTTAGTACGCACACTTTAACTAACACAGTTAGTGCGCACACTTTAACTTACACACAGTTAGTGCACACACTTTAACTAACACACAGTCAGTACACACACTTTAACTAACACACAGTCAGTACGCACACTTTAACTAACAGTTAGTACGCACACTTTAACTAACACAGTCAGTACGCACACTTTAACTAACAGTCAGTACACACACTTTAACTAACAGTCAGTATGCACACTTTAACTAACACACAGTTAGTACGCACACTTTAACTAACACACACAGTTAGTACGCACACTTTAACTAACAGTTAGTGCGCACACTTTAACTTACACACAGTTAGTGCACACACTTTAACTAACACACAGTCAGTACACACACTTTAACTAACACACAGTCAGTACGCACACTTTAACTAACAGTCAGTACGCACACTTTAACTAACATAGTTAGTACACACACTAACTAACAGTCAGTACGCACACTTTAACTAACACACAGTTAGTACACACACTAACTAACAGTCAGTACGCACACTAACTAACACACAGTCAGTACGCACACTTTAACTAACAGTTAGTACACACACTTTCACTAACACAGTCAGTACACACACTTTAACTAACAGTCAGTACACACTTTAACTAACACACAGACAGTACGCACATTTTAACTAACAGTTAGTACGCACACTTTAACTAACAGTCAGTACACACACTTTAACTAACAGTTAGTACACACACTTTAACTAACACAGTCAGTATACACACTAACACAGTCAGTACACACACTTTAACTAACACAGTCAGTACACACTTTAACTAACACACAGACATTATGCACACTTTAACTAACACACAGTTAGTACGCACACTTTAACTAACACAGTCAGTACGCACACTTTAACTAACACACAGTTAGTACGCACACTAACACAGTCAGTACACACACTTTAACTAACAGTCAGTACACACTTTAACTAACACACAGACAGTACGCACATTTTAACTAACAGTTAGTACGCACACTTTAACTAACAGTCAGTACACACACTTTAACTAACAGTTAGTACACACACTTTAACTAACACACAGTCAGTATACACACTAACACAGTCAGTACACACACTTTAACTAACAGTCAGTACACACTTTAACTAACACACAGACATTATGCACACTTTAACTAACACACAGTTAGTACGCACACTTTAACTAACACAGTCAGTACGCACACTTTAACTAACACACAGACAGTACGCACACTTTAACTAACACACAGTTAGTACACACAGACAGTACACACACTTTAACTAACACACAGTCAGTACAGTCAGTGTGTGTATGTGTGTGTGTGTGTGTGTGTGTGTGTGTGTGAGAGAGAGAGTTTGTGTGTGAGTGAGAGAGTTTATGTGTGTGTGTGTCAGAGAGAGTTTGTGTGTGAGTGAGAGAGTTTATGTGTGTGTGTGTGTGTCAGAGAGAGTTTGTGTGTGTGTGTGTGTGTCAGAGAGAGTTTGTGTGTGAGTGAGAGAGTTTGTGTGTGTGTGTGTGTGAGTGAGAGAGTTTGTGTGTGTGTGTGTGAGAGAGAGTTTGTGTGTGTGTGTGAGTGAGAGAGTTTGTGTGTGTGTGTGAGTGAGAGAGTTTGTGTGTGTGTGTGAGAGAAAGAGTTTGTGTGTGAGTGAGAGAGTTTATGTGTGTGTGTGTGTGAGAGAGTTTGTGTGTGTGTGTGAGAGAGAGAGTTTGTGTGTGTGTGTGAGAGAGAGAGTTTGTGTGTGTGTGTGTGTGAGAGAGAGTTTGTGTGTGTGTGTGTGTGTGTGTCTCATTATCACTTTACCATTGGCAGCGTGTTGCAGTGTAAAGTGCTGAGTAAGCTAAATTTGTGCCTCAGAGAAAATAAAAGATGACCGGCGGAGAGAATGCTTCATACCTTAGAGAAGGGTCCAGCAAACCTCCAGAGACCATTAAAGCCAAAGCCTGTGAAATGAGAAGGGAGGGAGAGAAGGGAGGGAGGAGGAGGGGGGGGGGGGTGAGGGGGGAGAGAAGGGAGGGAGGTGACATGTAAAAAAGGCACGGAGCTGTTATTCATTTTAATTAACCGTTGCAGTTTTAGGTAACTTCCTGTTCAGAAACACTTGGTCGTGGAGTGTTACTGCAACGTCACTGGTTTGATTACATCATGGGACCTTTACAGCCTGTCATCCCCCCCCCCACCCCCCACCCCCCACCCCTAGAAGTGCGTCTTACTCTGGAGGTAGGAGGGCTGGTACTGGGGGGGCGACTCCTCGTGGTACACCACACTCTGCACGATGCCGTGGACCGGGTTCAGCAGGTTGGTGTCCTGACACATGGACAGAACCGTGTTGATCTTAGAGTCCAGCAGGTTGTGGCTGAAGAGGAGGAAGAGGAAGAGACACAAACATATAGATGAAGAAGGCTTTGATCTAAATACACTGCTGACCTCTGTAAGAGCATTTTTATATGTTTCATCACATCTGACACTTAACTGAGACTTCAGGTTCATTGTCTCTGTACCACAGACCTGAGGTCAGCTGCACAGAGACAGACCTGAGGTCCACCGGCTCGTTCGTATCCTGAACTTCACGTCTCCACACACCATCTTATCAAAGGTCTCTGGAGACGATAAACTCAGCCTGAGGCCGGAGTGAGGACCAGGACACTGACTTGTACCACCATGTTGCTCTCAGCTGCTCCCATGTGGAACATAATGAGACGGAGAAAACCCCAAAAACATCCCAACGAAGAAAGAACTCCACTCACACGACAGGAAACACCTTTGGGAAGACAACGCTGGCCTCGGCCAAGTACTCGTACAGGATCCTCTGGTCGAAGTCGTCCGTGGTGTACTTCACCTGCGTGGCCTTAAACACAATGAAACACTGTGTAAACAAACAGGAACAGACACTGCTGTGCCCGTCCTCATGCTCACGTTTCCTCACCAGCACAGTGAGCAGCAGAGCCTGGATCTTTGGGTCGGTCAGCACCTCCTCGTCCAGCAGGACGTTGGACTCGGAGACGGACACCTTGCGCAGGTGAGAGTTCCCCATTCTCTGAGTCTCTGTGATGATGAAACGGGAGGCGTTACGTGAAACATCTCAAACATAAGACACCAGGAGACACCAGGACGCAGAAGGAAGCTCACCGATCTCGTAGTCGTTCTCCGCTACTCGCCTCATCTTAGGGGGCGTGGTCATCCCCGACTCCATCTCTGGTCTCTTTGGTGCTTTAGAGTCCGATATGAGGTGATCGAAGCTCTTCCTGGTGCCTGGAGGGAGCCAACGGCAGACATTTACACTCATTTAAACCCGAGTCTACACTCGCCGTGGTGACGCCGGCTGAGTCGCAGGTCTGCAACGCGGTGCATGCGATCACGTGACCGTCACAGATACTCGCTGAGAGAAACACGATCGCAGGACTCACAAAGCAGGACGATTCATTGCTACAAGCTTCAGAAACAGTTAGTGAGTAAATATGCATCAGTTTACAGGACGTTCAACCTTAGTTTCCTGAGAACATGTAATACTTCTCTCTCTACAGGTTTGTATGAATGTGATATGAGTTTATAGATGATTATAATCCTCCTCTGTAGCGGGTACATCTACAGTCTGTGAGCAGATCTCTGGTTTCACTCGTCTTTAATTCCTCACAGTCATTGTTCTCCAGGTCCATGTAGGTTCTTCTACATGCATTCATGTTGTACATAGCAGTTACATGTTAAAGGTTAAAGCTTAGTGTCTCTGCTCTACTCTGTCGTCTGTCATGGTTCTGGTGTCTTTGTATATTCTATGTTTGTACGATGAGACCAGAGTCACGTTGCTGGTGTGTGTAGTAAAGCTGGTTCTGGTTCTGGTTCTCTAGTGTTCTGGAGGAGCGATGGAGCGGTCGTACCCAGCAGCTTCTTGGTGTTGGCCTGTGAGGGCTGACCCATGTCCAGGCTCATGGACTTGCGTGTGCGGGGGCTGATCTGACCCACCGTGGGGTAGTGGTGGGCCGACAGGTAGCGCTCCGACACCTGAGGCGACGTCCAGGGCTGAGTCTCCCGCAGGGTTCTGGAGGTGAACGGAGAGTTTCATTGTAAGACCGTTGGTGGTGTACCGGGACTCACTGGGATCGGGTCTCCCTCGGCTCACCTGCAGCTGGGGTCCACGATGTGGGTGGAGTACGTATCCATGGGGACCGGGTCCATGGACAGGTCAGAGATCAGGAGGGACTTCCTGTGTTTGAGGCTGCAGCGACTTCGGACCTCCTCCGAGACGGTGAGCAGGGCTGAACAGAGGAGACGAGGGACGGTTCGGTTTATAGATACTAGAACTCTCATCGCTTCTTTCTCATTGTATTATTATATAAAAGACGTTCATATGTATATGTATATATATATATATATATATATATATATATATATATGAATCATTTAAGGACTTTTATCAAATCAAATGTCATTTGTAGACCTCGAGGTGGAAACTGACGAACAGATTTTCCAGAACATCGACGTGCGTATCGTCTAAAGTAGCGATATCAGAAGCGTGAACTCTGGACATATTAATGCGAACGGGCAGAAACTAAACATCACAACCAGGAACAGAGATTTCTAACTTGTTTTCATATTTCTCCTGTGAACGATTGTATGAACGTGACATTGAATATGAGACTGACGGCAGTAAACAAAGACATCAGTGAGTACGAGTGAGTACGAGTGAGGACGTGTGTGATGTGTGACGTGTGTGACGTGTGTGTGACGTGTGTGTGAGGTGTGTGACGTGTGTGTGACGTATGTGTGACGTGTGTGTGACGTGTGTGTGAGGTGTGTGTGACGTGTGTGACGTGTGTGTGACGTGTGTGTGACGTGTGCGTGACGTGTGTGTGACGTGTGTGTGACGTGTGTGTGACGTGTGTGTGACGTGTGTGGCGTGTGTGACGTGTGTGTGACGTGTGTGTGACGTGTGTGTGACGTGTGTGTGACGTGTGTGACGTGTGTGTGACGTGTGTGTGACGTGTGTGTGGCGTGTGTGACGCGTGTGTGACGCGTGTGTGACGCGTGTGTGACGCGTGTGGCGTGTGTGGCGTGTGTGTGACGCGTGTGTGACGCGTGTGTGACGCGTGTGTGACGCGTGTGTGACGCGTGTGTGACGCGTGTGTGACGCGTGTGTGACGCGTGTGTGACGCGTGTGTGACGCGTGTGTGACGTGTGTGACGTGTGTGACGTGTGTGACGTGTGTGACGTGTGTGGACGTGTGTGGCCGTGTGTGACACGTGTGTGACACGTGTGTGACACGTGTGTGACACGTGTGTGACACGTGTGTGACACGTGTGTGACACGTGTGTGACACGTGTGTGACACGTGTGTGACACGTGTGTGACACGTGTGGCGTGTGTGGCGTGTGTGGCGTGTGTGGCGTGTGTGACACGTGTGTGACACGTGTGTGACACGTGTGTGACACGTGTGTGACACGTGTGTGACACGTGTGTGACGTGTGTGGCGTGTGTGACGTGTGTGGCGTGTGTGGCGTGTGTGGCGTGTGTGACGTGTGTGACGTGTGTGACGTGTGTGACGTGTGTGGCGTGTGTGACGTGTGTGACGTGTGTGACGTGTGTGACGTGTGTGACGTGTGTGACGTGTGTGATGTGTGACGTGTGTGGCGTGTGTGACGTGTGTGACGTGTGTGGCGTGTGTGACGTGTGTGACGTGTGTGACGTGTGTGACGTGTGTGACGTGTGTGACGTGTGTGACGTGTGTGACGTGTGTGACGTGTGTGACGTGTGTGACGTGTGTGACGTGTGTGATGTGTGACGCACCAGCCAGATAGGCCACGCTCTGGGTGTTGACCTCAAACTTGTCACATTTCAGATGCTTGCTGATCAGAGCCAGCAGCGTGTGCAGGATCCTCACGGTCCTCGCTACTGTGGTGGGAGACGGGTGTCTGTAGCCTGGAGACACAAGAGAGGGACAATGAGGACCATGCACCATGAAAGCATGGTTAAAGGGTTAAAGGAGGTCCAGCAGAAGGAGCGTCTAGCTTTACCTTTGAGCAGGTGGCCCACCAGCGCAAAGTTGAAGTTGGCGCTGAAGTTGAGGCCCACGAAGTGATCCATCTGCTTACAGTGCCATTCTAGAGGACACCTGATCTCCATGAACACCTCCTCTGGACTCTGGAGGAGCACATGTCAGAAGAGGAGGAGGAGGAAGAGGAAGAGGAGGTCATCATTTAAAACAAACAAAACATGCACGGTCATAGGAGCAAACCATAATCTGCTTTTTGCAGATTTTTGAAGATACTTTGAAATGAAATGACTTTGTGTTCAAAAGCAGGAGAAGTCAAAGCTTCACGTCTTAAAGCTGCATTCTCTCTAGTGTCCACCAGGGGGCGACTCCTCTGGTTGTATAGAAGTCTATGAGAAAATGACTCTACTTCTCTCTTGATTTATTACCTCAGTAAACATTGTAAACATGAGTTTATGGTCTCAATCTCTAGTTTCAAGTCTTCTTCAATACAGCATGATGTTCATTTAGTACATTATGGTCCATTTAGAGTCAAACAGACCATAAAGCAGGGGATGCTTTAGGGGCGGGGCTACACAGTGATTGACAGGTCGACACCAGAGACGTATACGACGTCTCTACGTCACTCCTCCTCAGTCCAGATATGGTCACTTCCTGTTCACTGCAGTCTGAGGCTGTACATTGGGATTTAGTGTGAAGCTATGTGTGTGTGTGTGTGTGTGTGTGTGTGTGTGTGCTTCACCTTGTCATTGAAGACCCGCATGGTGTCCAGCGTGTGGAGGTTCTGCTCCAGCAGGGCGGTTCCAGCCGAGTACAGGTTGACCTCGTCCAGCTGCAGCACAGCGACCGCCACCCAGAACAGAGCTTTGTGCATTTCAGACTCCTGCACACACACACACACACACACACACACACACACACACACACACACACACACACACACACACACACACACACACACACACACACACACACACACACACACACACACACACACACACACACACACACACACACACACATGAACTGTCCTCTTCGTGCCTCTCTGTGCTGGCGCTCAATAAGACGACGCTATGTGTAAAGGTGGAGCACACACAGTCTGTTCTTGCTGTGTTTTTGTCTAATTCACCTTCATTTTCAGACCAGTGTGTGAGCCAGACACACATCAGGCATACTAACGGCTCATAACCCATAGAGAAGCCACTGATCAGCCTCCTCGCCTCAGTGAGCAGCTGCAGGTACAAACACAACTGCTGGTTGGTGGCGTACCTTGCTGAGGAGAGGCTGCAGCTTGGTCAGAGCGATGACCGTGGCCTCGATCAACACCTGGCTGTTGTAGTTGTCCGGCCCCTTCAGACAGCTCTCCAGACCCTGAGAGGAAGAGGAGGGGCCAAGAGACTCACGAGTCAGCACAACAACAAGATCTATGATGGATGAGCTGTTACAATAAACAAGTAATCCTGTATGAACAGTAGTGGTGTCACGGATCACGGATCGATCCGTGATCCGTTCGGATCAGCCCTCACGGTTCGGATCACTCGTGAACCGCGGATCAATCGAGTATTTTTTGTTTGTTTTTTACAGTGTAATCATCATAGTGTGTGAAGTTGCTACTGCTGCTGTTCCTTTTCAAGTAGCAAGTCCCCGAATATCAATGCAGAGTGTCAGTGAACAGATATAAAGCAGTAGTGTGTTCACGTGAACGGAGCAGCTTAGAAGCATTTAACGGTGAAGTCATGGCGAGCGGAGGAACGTCAGAAGCCGCGGCGTCATTTAAGTCGCAAGTTTGGGAACATTTTGTCTTCCTTGTAACGTATAATGACGGATGAGGGTGGTGGACAAAGCGTTACGGTATGTAGGCGTTATTTAAAGAGAGACACACGACAACGGCAAAACATCGGGCATGTCAGCGACGGGGACACTCCGGTGTAGAAAACAAAGGATTTCTAAATCTGGTTAAAATGCTTGAGCCACGCTACGAAGTCCACTCACGCACCCACTTCAGTGTGAAGCTGTTCCAGACCTCTATGAGAAGGAAAAGACTGTAGAGACTGCTTTCACCACGGCGGAGTGATTCTTAGTCCGGGGCTGTAGACACGCCCCCTCTGTGAGAGTCACACACACACACACCTGGGGCAGGTGCTGACAGAAGTGTCAGAGTGAAGCTGGACAGGCCCAATAGTAATATCACCACAGAAAGGTCTACCCTCTCCCCAGACAATGGAGATATTCTCATCTTTTTGAAAATAATGTCACAGTAATGGTAAATATTATTGTGTATTTGAATGGCATAACCTGACAGGAAGTAAACATAGACCCAAGTTGTTTCTTTCAATATTGATGAAAGGACGAGGATATCAACATCCCTCATGTTGCACTTAAACTTAACAGAATTCTTGAATGTATTATTTTTATTTATTTATTTCATTTTGTTTCAAATTGGACATCTTCAATATTTTTGTTTTCATGTGAGACTATAGCCCAAAGTTCTTTGCTTTAAGTGTTCTTGAAGTTCTTTAATTAATAAATGGAAAGCAAAGTTATATTTGTCTCCTCCCCTTTTCTTTGTTGATCCGAAAAATGATCCGAACCGTGACTCCTGAACCGAACCGTGAGGTTTGTGATCCGTGACACCCCTGCTGAACAGGTATTAAAACCTTTTGACTGAAGCACATGATGAGTTCATGGGCCGTGGGAAAGATGAAACCCTGAAGATAATGTCTGTTTTTACAGCTTCTAGTTGTGATAAACGTAGTTTTGACAATAGTTTAAAGAAAACATGCTTTTCAATCCCGCCGGTGGGTTTTTGGGGTTCAGAGGGTTAACAAAATAAAAGCCTAACACAGTTTGAGGATGGCTCTGATGCGAGTACCCTGCAGATGTCAGTTAGTGAAGCCGTCTCACCCGGTCGATGCTCAGCAGAGGACTGGCCTTGCTGAGGATTCTGATGATCTGCTTGATCTGGCCGTGGCTGACCCGCTTACTGATGCAGCCGAACACCACCAGAGCTCTGGGCTGCAGAGACGGGTTGTACTGGAACGCAAACCTGGAAGACAAACACACATATATATATATATATATATACATACATATATATATATACATACATATATACACATACATATATACACACACACACACACACACACACACACACACGTTCCCAAAGCAACTCTGGAGAAACCAGCACAGAGGACACTACATGCCGTCGTGTCTTTTATTGTGAAAGTACCCACCAGCACTAGTTTTAGTCGCTAAATATAAAAGATATAAAATATAAAAGACTTTTCAAAGAATCTTCCCCATAATCATCATCAACCATCCTGAAGTCAATATAACCTACAACAATTATGAATGTTCTTCTTTTTACTTTGTTATCGTCGTCTAAAGCGGTTATTTTACAGGAAACACAATTCAAAAGATCAGGAAATAAAGATTGTGTTTTTATGGATTAAAATAAATCTCTTCATTATTATCTTTACTGAAGTATAATAATGTGTTTGGAGCTCGTGTTAGGAAGTTAAACATCATAATTCATCTCTAATATCTGTTTCATATTCATGCGAAAATATCTCCTTCAAACTACTGGATTTATTCTAGTTTATCACCAGAACTATATTTTACAGATGACATGTGAACGCATCATGATAACTGTTCAGAGAATCTCAACAGAGCTTAAAGACGAGGAGGAGGTTCATACTTCTGAGCGAGCTCGGTCCACTGGTCCAACCACTTGCAGGCCGGGATGTCCCTCATACAAGCCTGCAGCAGAGAGACAGGGACACAGAGAGACAGAGACAGGGACACACAGACAACAGAGACAGGGACACAGAGAGACAGAGACACACGGACACAGAGACACAGAGACAGGGACACAGAGACAGGGACACAGAGAGACAGCGACAGGGACACAGAGACACAGAGACAGGGACACAGAGACAGGGACACAGAGACACGCGGACACAGACACGGGGACACACAGAGACAGGGACACAGGGACACAGACAACAAAGACACACGGACACAGACAACAGAGACACGCGGACACAGAGACATAGACAACAGAGAGACACAGAGACACGGCCACATGGGGACAGGGACAACAGAGACACACGGACACAGACAACAGAGAGACACGGACACACAGAGACAGGGACACAGAGACACAGAGACAGGGACACAGAGACACAGAGACACGCGGACACAGAGACACAGACACGGGGACACACAGAGACAGGGACACAGACAACAGAGACACGCGGACACAGAGACATAGACAACAGAGAGACACGGACACATGGGGACAGGGACAACAGAGACACACGGACACAGACAACAGAGAGACACGGACACAGAGACACAGGGACACGGCCACACGGGGACAGGGACAACAGAGAGACACGGACACAACAGACACACACAGAGACACAGAGACAGATCAATATGAACTGCTTGTTGCATTTCAGTCTTAGTCGTCTTCTTTCAGTGTCTGGTTCCACAATCAAATAACAAATAAGCATTTAACAAACTGAATTTACACACGCACATATATTTACATATATATTATTTGATTTTCATGGTCCTGGTCATCCACCAGCTTTTGACTATTTCACCTAATTGTTAGCTTGATATTTATTATTTCATGGTAAACAGGAGAGGAACAGACCTCCATGATCTCCAGCAGGGCCTCTGTGACGGTCTCCAGGGAGGACAGGGCGAAGGTCTCCCTCTCGTAGGACCCGGGGGAGAACGAGCGGTCTCTGTAGCTGGAGCGGAACGCGATGACGGCGGCCGACTTCACTTTGCTGATGCCGAACAGCAGGTAGAACTTAGGCAGCGAGAACTCGGTCAGACTCAGCCTCAGAACCTGCTTCGTCTCCTCTGGAGACATCACAACACACAAAACATGGAGATAGTTTAGACACAAAAACTGCGGCATGGGAAACACTCGGAGCTGCAGGAAATCAAACTCTCTCTGAAGAAAATAAGAGGAGAACGTTAACTAAATCTGGCAACTTTATAAACCATTTATAGAGTATAAAACTCCCCGACCAGAGCTGAGAGGATGTCTGTGAGGATGTGTGTGTGTGTGTGTGTGGTAGTGTGTGTGTGATGATGTCTGTGAGGATGTGTGTGTGTGTGTCCTCACCACTGAAGTTGAGCTGTGAGCAGGTGCAGAGCGAGTGGATGATGTTGATGACCAAGCCGTGGGTGGAGGCCCTGAGGGAGAGCGGCCCGGTGGCCACCAGCAGGGTGACCACGTGGAACAGGTAGGGCAGGTGAGCGGCCACGTCCAGAGAGTTGTTGAAGGACAGCATGAGCATGTAGCGGGCCAGGATGGCGATGTCGTCCCACATGAGGTGCTGCTCCAGAGTGGGCGTCGGAGACAGACACGTCTTATCGATGATCTTACACATCCGACCAATCACCTGCCGACAGACAACAAGAGAACGTTTAAACACTTATGTGATGTCGTCGCGTTTCTGTTTTATTTATTTTATCAATGTTTTCATGGTCCTCATTTATTGCCTGAAGGCATCATAATGTAACTGAAGTGAACCTCTGTTGGTTAGCCGTTAGCGGTGCTGCTAACGTTACTAGCTCTCCTCCTGTTGGTTAGCCGTTAGCGGTGCTGCTAACGTTACTAGCTCTCCTCCTGTTGGTTAGCCGTTAGCGGTGCTGCTAACGTTACTAGCTCTCCTCCTGTTGGTTAGCCGTTAGCGGTGCTGCTAACGCTACTAGCTCTCCTCCTGTTGGTTAGCCGTTAGCGGTGCTGCTAACGTTACTAGCTCTCCTCCTGTTGGTTAGCCGTTAGCGGTGCTGCTAACGCTACTAGCTCTCCTCCTGTTGGTTAGCCGTTAGCGGTGCTGCTAACGTTACTAGCTCTCCTCCTGTTGGTTAGCCGTTAGCGGTGCTGCTAACGTTACTAGCTCTCCTCCTGTTGGTTAGCCGTTAGCGGTGCTGCTAACGTTACTAGCTCTCCTCCTGTTGGTTAGCCGTTAGCGGTGCTGCTAACGTTACTAGCTCTCCTCCTGTTGGTTAGCCGTTAGCGGTGCTGCTAACGTTACTAGCTCTCCTCCTGTTGGTTAGCCGTTAGCGGTGCTGCTAACATTACTAGCTCTCCTCCTGTTGGTTAGCCGTTAGCGGTGCTGCTAACGTTACTAGCTCTCCTCCTGTTGGTTAGCCGTTAGCGGTGCTGCTAACGTTACTAGCTCTCCTCCTGTTGCTTTAAACACTGATTGGTTGTTTACAATGAAACATGATCAGAGATCAGAGACTAGAAACACATGTTCTACTGAGTCAGTAACACTTTATTAACGTTAAACTTTATGTACACTCTGATGGTTAACGTTAAACTTTATTTACACTCTGATGGTTAACGTTAATCTGAGGTTCACATGAGTTCTGGATCTGTACGGATCCACTACGGTCTGTTACACCACTAATAAATAACTTATCAAACTCTCAGACGATGTCATTGTGTAGAAGTTGTCATGAAATATACTGAGCCCAAAAGCTACAAGACCATAACAGACTTGTTTTTTTTAGATATGGAGCTGATACATATGAAAATACAGCTTTACTTATAACCAATAAGACACCAGCATGTGTTGGTGTGGTGACATCAGACAGTCATGCTGTTAATTAAAACATCTCCATTAAGACCGTTTGGTCCAGTATTTTTAAGCCAGATTTTCTTAAATTCAACTTTTTTGGTGAAACAACAGAATCAGTGGAAGAAGGAGCAGCACTTCAACTTAAACACTGACGGGCTTCTTCTGGGTCAACAATCCTCACAAAGGCCACCATTGAGAGCAGAGCGGCAGTCGGCCATAATAGGAGCCGGGGCCTGGCTTTTCTATTGTGCTGTGTTTGTTTCTCACAGCTGATGGTGGAGAGGGAAGGACTTCTCCTCTTTATCACTGCAGTGATTTACAGCGTCGGATTCTCCCGTTAAGTAAGTAATTATTACATTTAACGCTGGTCAGAGTCAAAGTGGTCCAGAAACTAACCCTCTGATAATCATAAGTCACACAGCGAGAATTAATACAACCATTTTATACAAATGTTATGGACTTTAAACACGTTACAGACTGGCTGTTATATGATGCTGTCGCTTTACTGTTTTATTTTTATTTGTTGATTTTACTGAATTATTTTATTTTTATCGTATCGATTGTCTCATTATTTCCTTTCTTTTGCTGCTTTGACTAAAGGACTTTGTAAACTGTTATTAAAGGTGCCGTATAAATAAAGTTATTATGATAATATCACGTATGTTTGCTGTAACAGTATATTGAAGTCAATGTAACATTTCATGTAACAAGTAGTCTGAAAGGTAGTATCTGGTGGTATGAACCTGTAATATTACTAATGTTATAAACTAAGTAAACCGATGCAGTCTGTTGCGTTCTGTGAGATTAAACTGGAATAAGTGTGACACGTTTTGATGCACCATTCATGAGTAAAGATAATCATCACAGCCCATATTCCAAAATCTATGAACAGTAAAACCCAAAGTTTAGTGAAGAAAGAATGAGGAAGAGTCTCTGTGGAGCTGAAGTGATGAAGACGAAGATCATCATTCATCATGTCTGGGTAATAAGAAACCCTACATGATCCTAAATGAACCTTCAATGAAGATATTTACCACCAGTGTTCCTCTCATAGTGATACCGTGTTACATGGAGGGTTAGGGTGAACTTCATTGAACAGGTAGTTGAGTTTGGATGGAGGGACAAATGATATAGAATCTTAATAACAAAGTACTTTTGACTTCCTGCTGCAGAACGTGAAAGTTAGATTAAAATGCTGAATGAGTCCATAAAAGGTTTATAATTACAGGATCCCTCTTTAGCGTGACCTGTTACTCTGAGCAGGAGAGCCACCACCAACATTAAGTGAAGTCAGTGAGAGGAAGATAGCTTCACAGAGCGATGTGAAGGAACAGCTTAACCTACATGAGGCCTTCTTCATGTCTTACCAACAGATACCAGAGAGTCATGAAGGGTGCAGACGATGGGCGTCGTAGGAACGTTTTGGTCTCTAGTCGATATAAACTTCACCTAAACAACTCTGCAGAGAGACAGACGTCTGGTTCAGCTTCAGCAGTTTGTTGGAAGAGTTTATAGATTCATGGGAATGAACGAGCTGCTGTCAGCAGGCATCACTAGTCATGCAAGTGTTTAAAAAGCTTCCAGGGATGAGTTTCATAGGTTGAGTTTTATGTTGGATTACAGTTCACTGAACAACGGGACATTACTCTACCTCCATAATCAACATGGAACATTTTGTTACGAGCAGAATTAAATTAGAAATTGACTCAATAAACTCATACGTCACAATGGACAACAAAATAAACAGTGAAATAAATAAATACATTTCGAATGACATTTGTATTACTATTGTTTAGGTTTTGGCGATAAGCGCCGGCTCACTTTCCACTCTGGTCCAAATTGACGCTTCATTTGCTCCAACTTTCACAAGTCTTCCATTTGTCATAAGTTGGCGGGACTCCTGTTGCTAATGATCCTCTGCTACCAAAGTCAACCTTCTGAATATAATGCAAGCAGGCTGAAGTTATTGAACACATAACGATGGAAGCACCATGTCGAGGGTTTTTGAATTACACGACTCCATGACGGGTGGAGTATTGGCTCACACAGGTGACTCTGCAGACACTGATCCAGAGTGGATTAGCTCACCTTGCTGGAGACCAGTTTGACATTCCCTGAAGCCAGAGCCACTGCAGTATCAGCCATGACCTCCGCCTTGATGGAGCCCAGTCCTCCGGTGGCGCTGGTCTTAATGAAGCTGTCCAACACCACATCCAGCAGGTCGGTTATCTGAGGACGCACAGTGAGAGTCAGAGGTGAAGATCCACGACCCGGTTACACTCATCGGGGCTGTCGGTGTGGCGGACCCACCTGGCCCAGGCTGCCCCAGATCTTCGCCTGGATGGAGGGGTACATCTGCTTCTCATTGATCGTCATGGTGATGAGTTTGTCCAAGATGGCAGTGACGCGCTGGCGCTTGGCGTCGTCGTTGTGTTTGCAGAAGCGAACCAGGTTGAGCAGCCAGGGCGTCATGTACTCCAGGCAGAGATGCTTCAGCTCGATACCTGCGATAGAAAAAACAAACACGATCGATATACATTTACTTTTTAACATGAAAGAAGCCAACAGCCGGTTCAAACAGGACTTTCATCCAGGAGAGAGGGGTCCCTGTCGCTGGGCAAAACCTAAAGCAACTTAAAGTTAACGTTGGTTTGTGGACTGATGGTTTGAAGCCTTGAGTTCAGCGTTTTGGCCGTCGCCATCTTGTTTTTTGCAACCAGTGAACAGGAAATGAGCATATCTGGACTGAGGAGGAGTGACGTAGAGACGGCGTATACGTCTCTGATAGAGACCTGTCAATCACCGTGTAGCCCCGCCTTTATTATGTTTGTTTATGTTGTCGTTATCACAAACATATTGTAAACACCTGCTGTAGCCTTGGTGTTAGAACACAGCGGTTTAAATCACAGAAAGGACGAATTGATCACCCATCATGTGTGTAGTGAGAGTCAATCATAATCAAACAAAACAAAAGAACCACACTCATCCATGACAGTGGACTCAACCGAATCACTGGCAACACTTTCTAAAGCTGCAGTAAAAGAAAGGTTTTCTCGCCTGCTTCACAAAATGTGAAAAAAACAAGGATTCATTGTGACCTTTCTATAACTTTCCATAAATAACTGAAAGAACTAAAATGTTCGTCTATAATAGCTGTTTTTAGTCTATTTCGTGGGAGCACAGGGCTTAATAAATAGAAAACATCAGAGGTTGAGTCCAAACTGCTTTGGTTGTGGTGTTTGTAAAGAGCAGCATGGCTTCTAGGAGCTGCTATCAGGGTTGTTAGATTCTTAGTACTTGTCTCATTTCCACTCCAGTTCAGCTGGTAATCATTTTATGGAATGAATATGTGACCTTCCATAAACATCTTTGCACAAACCCTGAAAAAAGGCAGTTTTTTTGGCAAGCAAGGAAAAAAAACCTTCCACGTTGTGAAGTGACTGCAGGAGTCCTGTTTAGTGGACTTACTGGACTTGCTGAAGCCTGAGATGCACTCCTCCAGAAACTCCAGTGTCAGATGGGGCTCGTTGGCTGCCAGAGTCTTGCTGATGGAGACGATGAAGAGGGTGTTGTTGGCGGGGATGCAGAGTCCCGACGTCTCCAGCAGCTGGCCCTCTATCTTCAGGTTGAAGGTGCAGGTCAATGCACACAACAGATTGTAAGCCGCCGACCTGGAAGTGGGATGGACAACAAGTGAGCGGTGTTAAGTCCTGTCAAGAGTAGCGCGCACCCCCCCCCAGAATGTTCTGAAGTTTTATCATGACGCCGTTGACTCTTATCCCAAATAGATATGGGTGGAAATAACAGCTTCTTCATATGTAATTTAGCTCTAAACTTAAGCCACATTTACAGCCAAAAACATAAGTGTCTTAACATTTTGGAACTTGCAATTCCTGATACAAAACCAAAAGTCACCAAACTGATGAGCTTTCTCTGGATAAAGACCACTGGCCTTTCTGCAGTTTGGATTTCTTAGAGTCCACAGCAGAAACTACAACTTCTTCAGTAAAAAGAAGCTGGTGATGTTACTGCTGTTTTAGGCGGAATAATCTGGCTAGAATGAGTCTAAAGGCCCTACAGCACCGACCTGAGGCTGGGGTCAGAACTGCCCAGGTTCAGCAAGGCGATGTTGAGCAGAGTGCCGGGAACATCTTTGGGTCGAATCTTGGTGTGCTGTGGGATGGAGTCCGGCTGCGACAGCTCCCAGCGCGTCCGGATGTGGATGATGGACTGGACGATGGCGTCACACTCTTGGTGCATGAACGTGAGCGGCGTGCCCTGGTTGGCCATGGTGAGGGTGAACTGGCTCTCGTCCACCAGGCAAATCTCCTCGATCTCTGAGGCGTAGTAGACGTCGTTGAGGAAGACGGGCTGGCCGAGGACGCGGGTCCGCTCGGCCGAGGTCACCTGAACTGCAGTCGAGCCCACCTGACCAGCGAGAAAACATACATTGTTTAAGGAAAAACCTAAACCCATTGCTCAAATTCCTCCTGATCGTAATAAAGTTCTCTGATCTTATCCTTCCAGTCTAATAAGGTATTCACAAAAGCTACTCCACAGTACCTGGAAGCAGTTTGCGGTTTCGGTACCTCTGCAGCTACCCGTCTACACTCCCTACTTGGTCCACACGGGGACTTGAACCAGCGACCCTCAGGTTCCAAAGACCAAACCCCCACAGACTGAGCTACATTCGCCCTTTGGTGGCATCCTCACCTTTATTGAGACCTTGGTGTCTTTGTGGGCCAGCTTGAGGGCATTATGGAACACTTTGAGGTCTTCCTCCAGGGTCAGCGTGGCCGCGGGCAGCTTCTGTTGGTCCGGTTCGATGTGTTCGGCAAGCTTAGCTGGAGAGTCGATGAACTGGAGCCGCTTGCTGCCCTTCAGGCCCGTCAGCAGCCGCTCGTGGTACTTGGTGTACTCCCTCACCCAGGTGTTGCAGTTGTAGACGAAGACGGCCGCCACATTCTCGTAGGCGAAGCCGGGAAAGACCACGAACCACTTGGACAGGAAGTCGGTCTTGAAGCGATTGCTGGGTCCTACGTGCGTTAGGTCTACCACTATCTCGTAGGGCTTGGCGTAGTAGGGTTTGAGAGTGAGGAGGACATGGTAGATGAGCAGGTCACCGTTGATCTGGCCTGTTTTGAACCTAAAGACAAAAGAAATCAGACAAGGTCAAACTCAGGCCTTCTGAGTAAATAATGCATTTCTGTGTTTGGGGTTAGTAGTGTATCGTATGAATGTGTTAGTCCTTTTTTTGGCTTCTGAGAAACTACATTACTTTTTTTGTCTCTCTCTTCTTGTAAGAGCTTGTCAGCATCTGCGATATCATCAAGAGGAAATAACCAGTGCAGAACCAGACCCAGAGACTGGGTCAGGAAGTACACTCAGAGCGTCTCAAGAGTCTGTCTCACTGCATCCCTCCAACAACACCTCCACATAACACCAAGTCAAGTAAGTATTGTCAATACAAGTCAACTTTGCATGGTAGGTGATGCAGAAAGTTCACGTTTCTGCTCTTGATTTCAGAGCACAATGGAAGGAACCAGAACCTCCCTCTGGCTGTTTCTCCTGCTCAACCAGCTGCCGTTCTGTCCCACCGACGCAGGCCGGAACCTTTTGACCGTGCAGCCGTACTCGGACCAAACAGAAGATCAGGGCGGCAACTCGACGCCTGCCGTGGAGCACAGCCTCACAACCACTGGCCGCACAAACTCACTTGACGCAGACACCAACGGTACCCGTGCAGACTGCTTGATCGACACCGAGATGGGTCTGATGGCTCTGGGCTCGGCGGGGGTGTTGATCGTCTGCCTGCTAGTTGCCACCGTGGTGCTGGCATGTCAGGTCTGCCTCATTCAGCGCCGGGCTTACGCCCCCCGATCCTCCCGGTCCAACATGGACTTGGTGAGCGGTACTGGGTACTGGGGTGTCGACCAGCAGGAGGCGGGAGGACTGGTTGGGCCGTGCGATGCCAGCGTCATGCTCGAGGAGGTGAGAGCCGACAGCGAGATGGAGGACGAGAGGCAGGCTGAAATACGAGAGGCGAGGGAGGAGGCCGGGGCAGGACTCGAGAGAGGGGCCACGGCGATGTCTTTGGAAGAGAAGGTCGGCCAGATGCAGAGCTCCAGAGACTCCTGTCTAGAGATTCCCAGGGATCTGGAGGATATGCCCCTTGTTGTGTGAGGAGGCAACCCCGCCTAGACCACCTCCAGTCCCAGACCCAGACACTCCAGTCAGTTCAGCTAATGTGTTTAACTTCTTTTCTTTAAGTTCTATCCTGTTTATTTCACCTCACAGTATTTTACTGAAACAGCTGCCTGGGCATCGCTTGAAATGTTGTCAACTGGTGCCGATTAAATAGCCGAGTGACTGAACCCACACCAAAGAGGATCGTTCTTCAAAACCTTGCTTTGAGAAATATAAATACATTTATTTAAGAAGCCAAACTACTCAAATATTCTGGCTAAATAATACTTATTAAACTAAAAAAGACATACTTTTATCCAACTATCCAATCAATTTATTCATTTACAGGTTTTGGGACTCAATAGTTTTACTTGAAAGTTTTTTTACATTTTGATTAGAACCAAAAAGTATTGTGGGTCAACACCCAGTCTGAGTACTGAGTATACATTCTAATGCTAAATATTTAGAAAATAGAATATAAAGAGACTTAAGATCAAGTTCATCTTCTCAGACGCTTGATTGTGACGTAGAAAAGCTCTCAGAAACAAATGGAAGAAACTTGAGAGAGAGAAACTGAGGAGTAGGGGTGGAACGGTACGAGGCTCACGGTTCGGTACGCATGACGAACCGAATACCTTTGAAAAAAAAAAAAAACCTTTATTTAACCAGGTAGTCCCATTGATATTAAAAATCTCTTTTGCAAGATGTAAGTAACAATACTGCATCACATTAAGGAGCAGTTTTTGTTTTTTATGCTGATGTGTTGCTAAGAAGACACCCCAGAAGATGGGTCACTCCGGTATAGTTCCATCATTGTTCAAAGTCAAAGAATAACTTTATGATGTTAGTTGTAATGAATAAATATATTTTAAAATCAAGTACATTTCTCTGGCATTCATAGTTTTCTACTGTACCGAACCGTACCGAGCCGTGGCTCCACTGTATCGTACCCGAACCCAACCGTGAGTTTTGTGAACCGTTACACCCCGACTGAGGAAGTATTTATGTTGTGAAATACTTAAGTTGAAGTAATGAGAATAGTACTGCAGCAAAGAGGCAAACCTATTGTCAGACACAGAAACAAACGAAGGGTACATTCTTCAACCTTTACAGTTGAACCGTTAAACATCTCATTTGATGTGCTACATAGTTCTACACACTTGCTGAGCAAATTCTACATTTACTTTAAATCTGCTTGATTTGGCTCAGTTTTACAAAATGAGCAGAAACAATAAATAAGTAGATCAACACATCTACTTTTAGAGAATCAAAGAGTTCACAGGACCGATCCCCAGAGGACACCGAGACGATGGTCAGAAGGTACAACGTCTAATAAGCTTTGTTGCGTTCATGAATCTGTTTATGATGTTTACTGCAGACTAATACTTCTGATTCTTTCATAACATATGAAACCGTTAGTGTCAGGTATTAAATAAATGGACTTTTGCATCGTTTCAGTGTTTGTTTCTATATCCACGGTTCAAGAAACTATCCTGTTCCATTGGCTTCTTTAAGGAATGCATAGTTATAACAAGTAGTATAACTCTCAGTAATGATCAGCCAGAAGGTACTGAAGTACTGAAGGTGTGGTGAGCAGAAATACAACATTGTTCACTGTGCACGACTAGAACCCTGAGATAGAGGTTGAGGAGGCTGTGACTGAACGGATGCTCTGCTCTTCTCTACACTGCTGCTGTGTCTGCATTAGACCGAGGTTCATCTTCTGCGTGAGCTAAACTTAGACTCTCCGTCTGTGTGTGAGCAGACACTAAGTGGTGTTAACGTTATCACTAAATAAGCGTGTTCATGAGCAACGTCAACCAGGCGGCTTCAGCTCAGAGCAAACAAGAGTTTCTGATCCACAACAGTGTACTTTTAAAATATGAATATATAAAATATTATTGGAAACAAAGAGGCTGAGAGGCCTGAAGACACGCTGGTCTGCAGAGATGCAGCACATTATGAGCACCACCACGGCATGTATGCGTACCAACACCTTTATACAATCCTGGTGAAGAAAGGAGTCAAATAAATGTCTTGTAATCAATCAAAGGGTTGAACATCCGGAAAACAAGTCGGTTCAGCTGCAAAATATTTACTCAAATGTAGATTTCTAAAGATTTTTAAAGCATTTGAAAACAACTTGGCCATCTTTCAAAAACCCTGAGACATATTTGTACTAAAGAATGATTGTGATTAAAGTGAGTTGCTTTCCTCAGTAGTTGTAGCAGTCATGTCTGAAAGCTTTGCGTGTGCAGCTACGGCTAACCAACGGAGGCTCAGCTACACGATGATGCCTTCAGGCTCTGCTCAGTGAACATGAGTACTGGCTGAAGGTATAACGTTACCATGATGTGTTCACATGTCATCTGTAAAATGTAGTTCTGGTGATGAACTAGAATAAATCCAGTAGTTTGAAGGAGATGTTTTCACATGAATATGAAATAGATATTAGAGATGAATTACACGAGCTATAAACTCATTATTATACTTCAGCAAACATAACAATGAAGAGATTTATTTTAATACATATAAATAAAATCTTTTGTTTCCTGATCATTTGAATTGTGTTGTTATGAAGAAAAAACACAATAAATTACTACAACAAAGTAAAAGTACAACATTGAGAAGTGTTGATGACTTGAGGTCTGTTTGAATGATTTTTGGGACGATGGCTCAACATGATGTGTTGCTCCACTAGTTCAAACCATCAGGACAAACACGATTAAAGTCATTTCTACAAATGCTTCTTCAACTCTATGATGCACGATTCACCGTTAACACGTTTGAATGCAGTCAGGCTTTGGTGTGAAACATGAACTACTGTCTTCAGCACATCAGACCTGAGAATGCAGCGTCGGCTTCACACGTCACACTTCCTGTAATGAAGCAAGAAGGACTCAAGGTTTCAGCAGAGAGGAGCCCCGAGCTGTGCTCTCACTCAGAGGACTCAATAAGACCAACTACTTACCTCTAAACACATCCTGCAACCACACAGCCGACGGCTCACTGGAGGTGTGAAGTCACTGGTAAGTACAACTTAATCATGAACTATGAATGTGGCCTGAGGTGCGTCTGATAACTCCAGTGCTTTGGATTGATGCTGGTGCTAAAAGATGAAAAGTTACCTCACAAAAATGTCCCGAGACTGAGCCGAGGACAACATCTACTGTGATGGATTCATCACAACTACAGCGCCCGACAGAGAAATGATCAACAATTAACACGACAACAATTCTCCGTTAAACAGAAAAGCTCCTTTAGATTAAGATGTGAGACTATTGTAAAATGTAACTAAAGAAACTTTAAATACACTGTGTACCACTGACGCATACGTCTATTTAGAGTTTGAGGAAACGGTACAACAGCAGTTTACATTGCAACACTGCACAAGATGGTGTTGCTCTGCATCTCTGACGAAATAACTTCCTCTGTTCTAGCAACCAGCCAGAAGACGGAAGAAGAACCATGACCATCAACTTTTTGAGCCTGATGCTGGTGTGGCTGCTGCCGCTGCCGTCCGGTCAGAATAACACCGTCAGTCACGTGACGACAGGAACGCAGGTAACGCCGAGCGAGTCCACGCAGGACCAGCTGACCACACGGGAGGCGTCCAGCCTGGATCCGGTCTCGGAGGTCGCAGGTCGTCACATCACTCGGTCCATCGTGGTCCAAGAAAACGGGACGAGACCCAGCGACGAACCTTCACCGCAAACAACTTCTACGATGTTCCCACCAGGGATTCGAACCGCAACTCCAACCAACTCCACATGGTCTCGGTTCAACGGCTCAACAGAGTTTAACTTCACAACATCGGCAGCAAGAGTCATAACCAGTCACGCCGGCGACCCAACCACAACCACATGGACACCGCCAACGCCAAGCAGCTCCGCCCAAACTCAATCCACCAATCAAGTACCGACCCGACCATCCACACGTCCGACGCCGTCCACAAGCCTCGTCTCTACCGCGAACGCATCGACCGAACCCGTTGAGAACACAACTGCCAACGCAAGCCCAGTCACAGCTACACAGTCCCCCGGTTTGCACAGAACGCCAAAGGCCACGACAAAGACGCCATCGGTCCACGTCGCTACGACGAAGGAAAGACGTCCGGGGGGAAAAGAAGAGCCTGCTAAAGGATCGAACCACAGCAAAGCAGTGGCAGGGATAATAGGTGGAGCCCTGGTAGTGATGATGGTGGGCTTCCTGCTGATCTACATCAAGAAACGGAAGCTTCAGAAGCAGCAGATAACGACTGGAGACTGGGCCGGTCCCTCGCCGTTCCTCGAGGGCGGAGCCAACAACGGCCAGGTGACGATGAGGCCGTCCAACCGGATCTCCCTCTCCAGCTTCCTGACTCAGAGGCTGTCCAAGAGACTGTCCACGCTGCCGGACGCCGGCGAGGAGTTGGAAGACTTGACGCCGGCGAGCACGTTCGGAGGCGAACATAAAGGGAGTTTGTTCGGTCGAGAGGCCGGTGGAAGCGACGGCGGAGGAAGCAACGGGACGGCCGGAGACGTTCCAGAAAGGAAAAGCAACGGAGACGCTCCGATGGCGACGCCGAAGAACTTCGTCTCGTTGACGAACGAGACGCCACGCACGAACAACTCGGAGGCAAACCACATTCAAGACCTTTCTGCAAACCCCCCCACTCCCCCTGGACAACCATGAGTGAACTGATCCTCCGCCGTCACTGGCTGCTCGGCAGCAAGGACACAGGAACCGATCGAGAGAGAAGAGATGTTCATCCAAGTCTCTACGCTTACAAAACACAGGATCACGAATAAAAGAGAAAGTCATGAAATACTCTGAACATCTTAAACTGCAGAAGAAGTATTTTTCTAAATCATGTGAGATGTTGAACTCGTACTATTAGTCAACCTGGTTCTGCATGAAGGCTTCTGTGACTCAAACCACAGCTTTGCTGGATTCCCTTTATAAAGTCAATGAAATGTGGTTTTACTGACATGAAAGATTCAGAACAAATAAAGTTACCAAAGCATCAAAGCATCAAATTAAAAAAAGTACACAATAATATCAATATCAATATTAACAAAACATTAGTTGTTATATAATATATATACAGTATTACAAGTACACTGTGTGTGTGTGTGTGTTGAGAGCTCATTAAACTCTTTGATTCCAGGATTACAGAGTTGAATTTGTCAAAATAAATGTTCCTCATTTCAATGAATGTTTCGTGTTTCAGGAGGAAGTCTCTGTTGAACACAGTGACCTCATACTCTGCTTTCTTCTGGCCATGATGTGTTTTTGTGGTTTCCTATTCGGATTTTCCAGCTTGTGGTCTGAGAGTGAATTTAGTCTCCGTCTCTGTAAAAAACTAATGTTCTAGATCAGGGGTCTCCAACGTTTTTCAGGCCAAGGACCGCCGACTATATATATTGTATAAAAATGTGTTTTATACTAAACTGGGCCTAGTACCGTGTATACCTCTTTATTGTGCATTCAATACTAAGCTATTCTAATAACACACAGGTTCATATATTCATGTTGTTATTTTAAACATGTGTAAGGCACAGTGAGTAGGGAGGCCGTGCCACTGACATTCATAAACACACCTAGTCAGCTGATACCAATGCCAATATCAACATTGTCTGTCAACTGCATGATAATCATGCATACAAGATATTCAAATTGACGTTTTAATTTTAAACGTGGAAACGAAAAATGAGTGATGGCCTATTAGTGCCACTGCCATGCATAAAGATACCTGTTATCTTTCATACAATACTGAACTATTAAAATAATGGACACATTCATGTTTAGAGATTTTTTTTAATTTTTTTAATTGTCTAATCAACCAAACATTTCGCGGACCCCCTGCAGTACCTCCCCTGTTGAAGACCTCTGTTTCAGAGCATGAAGCCGGTTCATCTGCTTCCAGCGTTGCTCTGAGCAGCCTTCAGGTTTGGTGCGAGTACTTTAGAGGTGTTGGATGTTTACTGATCGGTTCTTTGTGGTTTTAAACCTTAACAGCGTGTTGATGCATTTAATCAAGTTCTTCATAATTCTGATCATGAAGCCGTTTGTTAAACTATATTTGTGGTTATCTCATTGTGTCTGAAGAGAACTGTGACTGTTAAGCACATAAAAGAAGACAGAGAAGCTGCTGGTGACGTTGGTCTGAGTCACATGACTGAGTGGTTGTGGTTTAGGATGTCACATTAAAAACAAACACACTTCCACATATCACACACTTCTGCAGCTCTGCTGTCCTCCAACCACTAATAATCAGACACAAGCCTGAGAGAGGAAAGCGTCTTCATAACCGTCACCGAAAACTACAATAAAGTTTGTTTTCATTCAGGCTGGACTCCGACTACAGCGAGTTCATTATTCAATAAATCACAGACGAAGGAGTCACATCGACCCCAAACAGCTCAATATTTATTATGAAGTTTAGATATGAAAAGTATTGAATTATGAGACTATTCTAACCCTGAAATAACTCACAAAAGACTCAACTGTGTGCGCTCACACACACACGCACACACACACACTCACTCTCTTGAGCCTCATCAGCAGCAGAGTGGGCCGGCTCGCTGCTGCAATTCTCCCCTCCCTCCTATCTCCCCTCTCTCTCTCTCCTCTCTTCCCTCTCTTCCCTCCTCTCCTCCTCCTCCCTCTGAACAAACCTGCAGCTGCATTGGAATCTGACAGAGCAGGACGGGGGGGGGGGGGGGGCACCATCGCTTGCAGGCAGCATGTTTAGAGCCACAACCTCCAGAGAAAAGAGGCTGAGAGACTCCAACAGACTGCAGGAGGAAGAAGCGAGAGGAGGGATGACGGAGCGACGCTAGAGAGGACGAGGTGAGTGAGTGAGGGACAAGCCACATTAAACCTGAGCAGAGAGAGAGAGCCCAGTGAATGCAGTAAACCACACAGGGCTCTGTCTCCATGCAGATTTATGCTTTTTAGTTTTGCATGCCTTTGTACAGCCTTTAAACAAAAACAGGGATTCAGCGACGATGAAGCACCTCCAGGTAATGGAGCGGCGCGAGGACATTTCTGGATTGAACAGACAATGTGTCCCACAGTCCCGTCTGTGACAACACAAACGCACATGGAGCTCCGGTCTTCTGCAGTTACCGCGTCGCCCTGAATGAACAGAGTCTCACTGCAGCACTCTGAGCTCCGGTCCCTCTGGCAGAGCTTCAAGTTCTCTCCCAGGAAGACTCGCACCTTTTAAGAGTATCACAAATGGGACTCTTTGCACGGAGAATGAGGCAGGTTTTAATTAAGATGCATAATTAAGACGGAAAACAAACGAGTTACAAATGAAACGGTGTCATCTGTCTGCGCTGCTTCTATTTAACGCTGTGCGTCGTCCTGCAGAGCCCGGACCATGACCGCCTGCCTCTTCCTGCTGCTGTGTGGGCTGCTCGGGGGTCGGGTGGTGTCCATCTGCCCCACCGTGTGCTCCTGCAGCCGGGGGCACCGCGCGGTGGACTGCTCCTCCCGAGGCCTGACCAAGCTGCCGCCAGGCCTGCAGCACAACATCAACTTCCTCAACCTGTCTTTCAACAGGTGAGCAGCTCTGTGCATGTGAGAGGTCTCCAGGAACAACAGAACTCGTGACGTCACAAATAAGAAACAGGAAGTGTTCAAAATCTACATGTGAGTAAATATGTATCAGCCAAATCAAACAGTTTACAGGACGTTCAACCGTTGTTTCATTTAATACTTCTTTCTTTACAGGTTTGTATGACGGTAATAAAGTAGTTCATGAATGTGAGATATGAGTTTATAGGTTATAATCCCTCCTCTATAGTAGAGGTTGGTTTCTGTCTTAAATTCTTCAGTTCATTTTGTTTGTACGTCCTCTGGCATTTTGGAGAATATTGCTACTAACAGCACACGCAACTATAAACCAGTTCAGTAAAGTCAAGTCAAAGCTTCATGTGTTAAAGCTGCATTCTCTCTAGTGGCCACCAGGGGCGACTCCTCTGGTTGTATAGAAGTCTATGAGAAAATGACTCTACTTCTCTCTTGATTTATTACCTCAGTAAACATTGTAAACATGAGTTTATGGTCTCAATCTCTAGTTTCAAGTCTTCTTCAATACAGCATGATGTTCATTTAGTACATTATGGTCCATTTAGAGTCACACAGACCATAAAGCAGGGGATGCTTTAGGGCGGGGCTACACAGTGATTGACAGGTCAACACCAGAGACGTATACGGCGTCTCTACGTCACTCCTCAGTCCAGATATGCTCACTTCCTGTTCACTGGTTGCTAAAAAAACAAGATGGTGACCTCGAAATCGGCGAACTGGAGGCTTCAAAACATCAGTCCACAAACTAACGGGTGCCGTCTCCATGACTACGTCCACTTCTGATAAACAAAGCTTTAGAACGAGTTTGTGGAAGTGAAGAAGTTGATTAAAGATTGTACAGTAGGAGCTATTCTCTTAATAATAAAATACGATATTCAATGTTTCACCCTTCTGGCAGCCTGCAGGGTCTGGAGAGCCAGCTCACCCACTACGCCCACCTGCGGACCCTGGACCTGTCCTACAACCGCCTGGAGACGCTGCCCCCCGCCCTGCCGCGCTCGCTGTGGGACATCCGAGCTTCGGGGAACCACCTGCGCTCGCTGGACAAGAACGACACAGCCTACCACTGGAACCTGAAGGTCCTGGACCTGTCGGGCAACGAGCTGGAGAGGGTGGTCTTCATCAACAACACGCTGCCGAGCCTCCGGACCCTCGACCTCAGCCACAACCGGTTCTGGACCGTGCCCACCAACATGCCGCACAACCTGGAGCGCGCCGACCTGTCGCACAACTACCTCGTGCAGATCCTGCCGGGCTCGTTGGACCGGCTGCCGAGGCTGGCTCAGTTCTACCTGCACGCCAACCGCTTCTCCTGGCTGCCGGAGGGGATATTTGATAAGCTGGCGGCGCTGGAGGTGATGACGCTCGGGGATAACCCCTGGGCTTGCGAGGAAGAGGAGAACATAACGAAGCTCCTGACGTGGGCGGGGCAAACCCGGGCCACCGTCTTAGGCTGCCCCTGTTACACTAAACCCATCTGTGGGCAGCAAGCGGCTCCAGGGAGGGAGCGGCACTCTGCGCCGTTCACAGAGCCGCCGCTCTGGGTCGACGCAGGCCGCGCCGGCCCGTCGCCCGGCTACCGGGCCAAATGGGCCCTTTTCGCGACGGGGGAGTACCAGGACAGGAGAGGGGCGAATGGATCGGGGGACCACGTGGCGTTGGTCTGGACGTCTCCCACTAACTCGGACGGTTTCTCCCCACACACGAGCACAACGGCCCGGCCGTCTTCCACGAAGAAGCCCAGAGCGGCGACCTCCAGGAACAAAAGTCACGGACTCCTCACCGAGACGCGACAAACTGTCAGTCTGACTATTCTATTCCTGACAGCGTTCAACACCTTCTGAACCACATGTACTGGTCACAGAACGCACTAGAACATGAACGCGTGACCAGGAAACTCCACGGCGCTCCTTCTATTTTCATTTCTCTTGGTAAAAACCTGTTACTGCCTGTTGTCTCCATCATACAAGTGTACCTCCATGTTTCAATGTTCCCTCACAGTCCTGAAGTGCATCAGACTAAACTAACGCAGAGTATCTGAATACATGGTTTGAAGAGGAAGTGCTGTCGCTGCTCAGCTCTCTGGAGAACGCTTCCACACCGACGTTCTGCTGCGCTCGGTGTTTTCTTCATGACTGACAATACGTTTGTTCCTGCTGAGTCAAAGCACGATGCACAATATACATTACATCACATTCAGCCCGTCTCTGAGCAGAGAGCAGCCTCAGGACAGTAAAGAATACTACAAGAACTGAAAAATGAATGCATGGACTGGTTGTAGTGTTCCAGTATGTATTGAATCCCCAATGATCTCATTTAATATGCAACAAAACACAAGAAACAAATAATCACGTTTACAACACTGGTTTGTAATCAGATCAGACTTTCTGTCACGTTTAGTAAGCTGCGACTCGTTTATTAATCAAAGTGTGACTGAATTGAGTCCATGTGATGATGAGCGTTCTGTTACACCTCGATAGAGACTCTCCTACAGAACAGGAAGTGGTCTGATCCGGATCACAGGTCTGAACGGCCGACGTTTCAAAGGTTCAGCCAAAACATTGAAAACAGGGCAGAGCTGCTGCATCCATCACATTTAGTTTGACGGGTAAAAAAGATTCTGATGATTCAAATCACAGCAGGTGGTGACCGCCGGACAAACAGGAAAAGTTTGGATTTTTCCCTCAAAACGAAGGAAAAAAGAACGGCAGCGGGGAACGTAGTGGACGTTATGGATCCTGAGGTAAAAGTATTCAGCAGAACCACATCTGAACTAGGGGTGGGAATCACCAGAGGTCCCGCGAGACGATATTATCACCATACTGCGCTATTATCACGATACTGCGCTATTATCACGATACTGTGATATTATCACCACACTGCGATATTATCACCACCCTGCGATATTATCACCACCCTGCGATATTATCACCATACTGCGATATTATCACCACACTGCGATATTATCACCACACTGCGATATTATCACCACACTGCGATATTATCACCACACTGCGATATTATCACCACACTGCGATATTATCACCATACTGCGATATTATCACCACCCTGCGATATTATCACCATACTGCGATATTATCACCACACTGCGATATTATCACCACACTGCGATATTATCACCATACTGCGATACCATAGGCCTATATTGCGATTTATTACTTTTTTCAACTTCAAATGGTGTCCCCAAAGGAAAACTATCGGCATGTTTTATCTAATAAGATACAGTTTTCAGTCTGTTCATCTCACTTCAATCATTTTTATTAAAATATCGATACTTGGCGTCCGTGTATCGATACAATATCGCGATACTATGCTGTATCGATTTGTTCCCCCACCCCTAATCTGAACCAAGACTGCAGGACTGTTTGTGCCATGAATAAGGATTCACTGTGTTAACTCAATCTACAATCTATCTCCCAGAGAAGTTCAACTGTCTACTAAATACACATACTAAACCTTATTAAAGTCAGGTTCAAATCATCCTGTACAACTCCAGACGGACCGATGACTGAACAGAGATCCATGTTAAACACATGAAGAAGAATGGAGCGACACAAACTAAATAAAGACAAAACTAATGATCGGGAAAAATGACAGTGTTACGTTTGCTTCCGTAGTTCATCGGATAAGCGCTAAGGCTAGCTAATCGTCGCAGAGCTTTAGCATGTTGGTGTTGATGTGTAACATGTTTAAAATGTACGAAATGTGTCGAATATCGCCAACAATACAGCTGGCACTAACATGTGGAGAAGCACTAGCAGCTCACCGCACTAGCAGCTAGCACTAGCAGCTCACCGCACTAGCAGCTAGCACTAGCAGCTAGCACTAGCAGCTCACCGCACTAGCAGCTAGCACTAGCAGCTCACCGCACTAGCAGCTCACAGCACTAGCAGCTAACGTCACACAAGTTAAACTCCATCAGAGAAGTTTTTTGGCATGTCTGGATAGCTTTAGCCTCAGAGGTAAGTAAAGTTGTACGGTGTTCTATTAGCTTTGTGTTTCTGGTTTTACATTACGCACATTGGACCATTCAACATGGACGTTACAGCGCTGATATTTGATCATATAAACCTGTAGTATTTTAGCAGAGTACCAGGGTTTTTCATTTGCTGGATTTACTGCTTTTACAAAAGCATTTGTAACCTGGAGTGCAGAGACACAAACACTAATCTGACCTGGTCTTTTTATGACCGCTAGTGTCTTTTTCCAATTGTTCCCAATGAGGACAGAGTGTGTGCGGCCGTATGAGGACGCCTAGAACAGAAGCAGCTGCACCCACAGTCTTTTTTCTGAGCACTCTGCTGTTTTTATGCGTCCGCTTTGAGCACTTTAAGTTTACATTTCTGAGCACTTTTCAGAAAAGCTCAGATGACGTCAGTGTAGTAAATGTAGCAGAAGCTTGTTCTGTCCGTCTGTCCATACTAAACTTTATATTTTGGACACAGACTATCATGAAGACACTGAATGTTTCTGGTGTTTGTTGAGCTTTTATCAGCCTCGTCTCTCGGACTGTGTTTTGTAGACCTTTCTAGTATTCCGACCACTCAAAGCGCTTTAACACTACTTGTCACTGATGGATTGGGCCACCATGCCAGGTTTCACCTTGGACTCTAACTAACCATTCGTACCGTTCACACACCGACGGCACAGCCTACTGAAGAGATTTAGGGTCAAGTGTCTCACCCACGGACACATGGACTAACTCGATCCATCTGCCGATCCTCCTCCGTAGTCGTGTTACCACATGCTGCTATATTCAAACGCAGGTTCTTAATAAACCTGCATTGCTAAAGCTTTCAGAGAAATGCATGGCTATGATTCAGCACCATGACAAACGAACCGGGCGATGAGCTGATGTTAAGGAGAGAGGCGGTCCTACCTGCGGGCCACGTAGTAGAACACTGGGTTGCCGGTCTTGGAGGTTCCTGCCTGGTAGAAGATGTTGAGGGTCTTTAAGGCCTTGAACTCCTCCTTCTCATGGACCTGGTGCCTAAAAAACAAACCAGAGACCCGAGGGTCAGTCTCGATCCAATCTCTAAGATTTGGTGTTCTAAAGGAGGACCTTAAGAAGCCAGTTCATCACTATGTTAACGCTACCTGGTCATGAACTCCTCAAACTTGGAGCTGGTCAAGTTGAGGCTAGACCAGTGCGTGTCAGCCACTGGTTTGTGTTCAGGAGGACCCAGGTAGGCCAGCAGGGTGGCCATCTTGTCAAAAGGTCGCCTGCCCACGGCTTTGTGGTCCCTGGAAATTAGATCGTAAGAACCACGTCACAAAACATGATCGGTGGTAAAAGAGTGAGCTCATTGTTGAGATCCGTTCCCCCACCTGTTACTGGAGAGGTACTGGCCGATCCTCTCCTGGTTGTTCCACAGTAGGCGGTGGAGGGCCAGAACGTTGCCGTCACTGATGAAGGACAGACTGTGGTTGACCGAGTCGCTGGGAGGAGAGTCGGACGCGATGTCCAGGAAGAACCTGAGAAGGAGAGCGAACAGAGTGCACAGTCAGCGCTTTAGTTAAAGAGCGGTGTCTGAAGAAAGGTCTCTGGTACCGTGTTCAGGATTCTAACCTGTGACCTGAGAGCAGGTTCTGTGAGAGCACCAAAATAACTTCGTTAACCTTCATCACGTAAGAAACAACCCACAAGCACTGTAACCCAAACGTATTGACATCACGCTTCGAGCGTCTCACCTTCTGGCTGAATCAAAGTTGCTCCTGACAAAGTCATTAAAAGGCCTCATGTGTTCTTCTTTTGTAAACAAGACGTGGTTTGCGATGCTCTGCAGAATCTAAAGGAAGAGACAGGAAATATAGAACATGCATATTAAGAACAATCCAACGAAATAACCTGCTAGTCTAAACAAGGTCTCGGTCCATAAAGCGGGGCTAAAGGTCACACAATCAGACTCATCTGAGACCGGTTCAAGTACAGAGTTCTTCTTCAAACAGTCGGTGAGAACAGAACACCTGTAGATTATTAAAATACACAAGAATATTTCCAGAAAGCTCAAGGCTGCCACTATAGCCACGTTAAGTCCATTAATTGACCAGCCTACCTTGGACATGAGCTTGAGACCCCGTTCTATCCTGGGGTGGGGCTTCTTGTCCAGGATCCCGGCCTCGTATGGAGACACGATGGCCGGGTTGACGAAGCGCAGGAACATGGCGCTGCCCACCGCGCCAATGCTGTTCTGTGGGAAACGCTGACTCACCACCTGCGTGAGGGAGGATGGAGGGAACAAGGGAGGACAGAGGAAAGGGAAGAACAAAGGAGGGAAATGTAGAACAGAAGAGAGGTTTGAGCAAAAGGGAAGGAAAGAAAATACGGGGAAAAAATGGTATTTCAGTACATTTTAAGAGCAATAGAAGGGAGTGATGAGAGTAAATAAATAAACATGAATCAATGTGTGTAGCAGAGTAAAGATGAGCCAAGACAGTAAGAGATGTGAGAGGGAGGAGGACACATGGAGAGACTTAGGAACAATCCCAGCTCATTGTGGGCTGTAGCAAGAGTTTAAAAAGGTTGGGACTCCGGTTACAGTCCAAGAGAAGAGAAGGGAAGAGCACGACGAGGAGCTGTCTCCTCCCTGCTGGTCAACGATGAAACAGGAAGTCATCAGGACAAAAACAAAAGGAGGCGGATGAGAGAGCCATGTGTGGTGCGAAGCAGTGGATGAGCCCAACAGGTGGAAACCCCCCAAAAGATATGACAACCAGGAGAGTAGACGTCCGGACGCTCCTCAACCAGGAGACGTCCGGACGCTCCTCAACCAGGAGACGTCCGGACGCTCCGCAACCAGGAGACGTCCGGACGCTCCGCAACCAGGAGACGTCCGGACGCTCCGCAACCAGGAGACGTCCGGACGCTCCGCAACCAGGAGACGTCCGGACGCTCCGCAACCAGGAGACGTCCGGACGCTCCGCAACCAGGAGACGTCCGGACGCTCCGCAACCAGGAGACGTCCGGACGCTCCGCAACCAGGAGACGTCCGGACGCTCCGCAACCAGGAGACGTCCGGACGCTCCGCAACCAGGAGACGTCCGGACGCTCCTCAACCAGGAGACGTCCGGACGCTCCTCAACCAGGAGACGTCCGGACGCTCCTCAACCAGGAGACGTCCGGACGCTCCTCAACCAGGAGACGTCCGGACGCTCCTCAACCAGGAGACGTCCGGACGCTCCTCAACCAGGAGACGTCCGGACGCTCCTCAACCAGGAGACGTCCGGACGCTCCTCAACCAGGAGACGTCCGGACGCTCCGCAACCAGGAGACGTCCGGACGCTCCTCAACCAGGAGACGTCCGGACGCTCCTCAACCAGGAGACGTCCGGACGCTCCTCAACCAGGAGACGTCCGGACGCTCCTCAACCAGGAGACGTCCGGACGCTCCTCAACCAGGAGTTGTTTTGGTCATTCATACCAGAAAAAATTAACATTACACTCATTTGTAATATCTTAAAGAATCCTATAAGCTATGATGAAGGTCCTTCAGACTAAAAGCTCAAAATAAAGTGTGCAGATATCTATCCCATCAGTTTAAACTCTTTGAGACTCCAGCACCTTAAAACAACACAGTCAGTGTGTGCATAGAGTCTAAGCCGCCATGTTATCTCATTGGGCAGAGAATAAGACAAACTAAAACACATTCACCCATTCACACACACACACAGTCAGTCCCCATCAGGATCTGAACTAATGTACATTCACACAGCGAGGCCTCATCCTTCAGGAGCACAGTGGGCTTCAGTCTCTTCTAATGGTCACAAATGTCTTAGATAATGTATTTGGCAACAATGGAATCTATAAATCCAAAAAACATGGAGGCTGTACGTGTTATAAATATTAAACTATTCACATGTTTCAGCCTCTCCTCTCTGCTCACTTCCTGTAGTTCAGTCAGAGTGTCTCCTCCTTGTTGTCACATGACTGTTGGTCTCAGATGAATCAATCACGACTTCATAGTTTCACTGAGGAGCTCACAATTTAATGTTGTTACACAATCTGGTTAAAGTGAACGCATTATATTAAATGAGAACACAGTTTTCCCGAAAAACTGAGCAAAATTTCTCCATTCACTTGAATGGGGTTTCGGCGTGAAGCAAAACAAACACTTAACTTTGGGCCCATATTGACTAGCCGTACATTAACGTAGAAAAATGATTGAAAGTTTAAAACGTAGAAAAAACGCTGCACTTTATTGAGCCAAAGGGACATGTTGATAGCTAGCACAGTTTTCATGAAGTCACAGATTAAGTTTCAGGAAAATTTTGGGTCCGTTTCAGATTTTATAATGTGTGTATTGCACGGCTCGTTAAGAGCTAGAGTGATGACATCACGGTCAGAGTGGAGCGGAGCAGGAAAATGTTCTGTGATCTTTCCAAACAAATTGCTCCAGCTCCCACAATTTTTACTCTTTATACACCATTTTGGCCCAAAAGCTTGGAAATGTTGTGCTGGTCGCAGTAACGTGTCTATGGAATCCAACGGACTTACACATTTGGCTCAAAGAGCCGCAGAGCCACATGAACGCCAACCAACTGCTCCATTAGACTCCATGTTAAATATCACCACTAATTTCTCAAAATGCAGACGGTACCAGTTTTGTCTATTGCTCTGGAGCTCACATTTTTAACACCACAAACATAAAAACCACATCAGCGCGTTCGGCAGAGTCTTATCTTTGTCATGGTATCCATATGTTGGCACTCAGACTCCTGCTTTTTGTTAAAAGGAGGCAGGAGTTGTTCAAAATCACTGTTTACTGCAACGTTTCTTAATCAGTCTGCCTCCAACACCAGGTGCGTCCTCACCATGGTAACCAGTTACACACACACACACACTCTCTCTCGCTCCACACGCACACACATGACTTGGAGATATTCAGTCAAAGGCATTGTCTGTCTGTCTGTCTCTCAATGTGTGTGTCAAACATGATTCCTTCTCCTCTCCCTCTCTCACCCACCCAGTCCCACCCTTTCAAAATAAAAGCCCCATGTAACCATATCTTAAGATGAAGCTCAGAATTAGCTTAGTTGTTTTTGTATTTGTTTTCTATTAAAATGTGTACACTGCACTCTGGTCCTGTCTTGTATGAATTAGTGGTTACTTGTCAGTGGGTTGGGTGTAGTTATGCATGATACATTGATAATAATACATTTTAAAAACCATTCTTTCAGTCATTCACTGATTCATTTCCTGTTGCAATGGTAATTAAACAAGCCAATACAACCATTGTGTTCTCTACACGTCTCTTACAGTGAAACACACAGAGCATCTGGTGTACCTTGAAAATACATGCCTAGTTACTACCGGTAACATCGGCGTGTATATATATTGCGACGTCTTCGGGAAGTAGCAGCCACACTGTCAACTTCCTGCAGAATTTTCTAATTCAACTCTAATATCTATTTTATATTCATATGAAAACATCCCCTTCAAACTACCGGATTTATTAAAGTTTATCACCAAAGCTACATTTTACAGATGACATGTGAACACATCATGATAACGTTATAATGTACCTTCAGCCAGTACTCATGTTCACTGAGCAGAGCCTGAAGGCATCATAATGTAACTGAAGTGAACCTATGTTGGTTAGCCGTTAGCGGTGCTGCTAACGTTACTAGCTCTCCTCCTGTTGGTTAGCCGTTAGCGGTGCTGCTAACCTTACTAGCTCTCCTCCTGTTGGTTAGCCGTTAGCGGTGCTGCTAACGTTACTACCTCTCCTCCTGTTGGTTAGCCGTTAGCGGTGCTGCTAACGTTACTACCTCTCCTCCTGTTGGTTAACCGTTAGCGGTGCTGCTAACGTTACTAGCTCTCCTCCTGTTGGTTAGCCGTTAGCGGTGATGCTAACGTTACTAGCTCTCCTCCTGTTGGTTAGCCGTTAGCGGTGCTGCTAACGTTACTACCTCTCCTCCTGTTGGTTAGCCGTTAGCGGTGCTGCTAACGTTACTAGCTCTCCTCCTGTTGGTTAGCCGTTAGCGGTGCTGCTAACGTTACTAGCGCTCCTCCTGTTGGTTTGAACACTGATTGGTTGTTTACAATGAAACATGATCAGAGACTAGAAACACATGTTCTACTGAGTATTGGAGGAGAACTATCGTCACTAAAACTTTAGTTAAACGTTAAACTGTCATTAATCTGAGGTTCACATGTCAGTGCTGGATGGACTACAGTCTGTTACATCACTAGTGGTGACGTATATCAACATGGCTGCTTCATAACAAATAGTAACGTACATATTGAGGTTGATTTAACAAACAATTTTGAGTTTGAATGTTTTAGAATAAAGAATTGAGACATTTGAGTCCACATCGGGCCTGTGAGCGCTAAGAATCGAGATAAAACCCCAAAACATTGCTCTTTATATACGGTGAGGAGAGAAAAGCCCAAAGAGCCGAGGAATCCAACCCGTGACAGAGGGAGGCACTTTATCAGAATACTTCATCAGAAGACCTTTTTGTGTCTTTTTAAGGTCAGCTGAAGGCAGGTGAGGCGTTCAGGTGTGTGAGGGTTGACGTGTTAAAATGAGTCACATCGGATGGACAAACGTGATGAAATCTTCTGAGAAAACGTCTCCGGAGAGAAAACAAAGAGTCCAGAGAGAGAAAAGGTTTCTGTTGATTAGAAAATGAATCAGATGGCGCCGATATTAGTAGAATGATTTAAGAGAGAAGGTTGTACACAAAGCTGAGTATGGACAAAAGAAATAAGACACCAAATCAAGATCTGTACATGAAGAAATCAAATAAAGAAAATGAGTAAAAATGCAAAAAAGGCTTCTTTTTTTGCTTGAGGGGGAAACAAGTGTCTGAGGGGGAAATAGATTCTCCAAACTTACTGCTTTTTTGTTTTCCTTTTTTTCTTTTACTGTTGCTTTATTCAGTAGAGAGTGGCAAGTAGCCTACAGAACAGAGATGAGCACAGTCATGGTCACAGCACCGACTACACACACACACACACAGGTAGCACAGCCCTAACCATTCAATGTACACACACACACACACACACAGCCCTAACCATTCAATGTACACACACACACACACACAGCCCTAACCATTCAATGTACACACACACACACACACACAGCCCTAACCATTCAATGTACACACACACACACACACACAGCCCTAACCATTCAATGTACACACACACACACACACACACAGCCCTAACCATTCAATGTACACACACACACACACACACACAGCCCTAACCATTCAATGTACACACACACACACACACACAGCCCTAACCATTCAATGTGCGCACACACACACACACACAGGTAGCACAGCCCTTACCATTCAATGTGTACACACAACCACACACACACACCGAGTAAAACACAGGAAAATAAAAATCACAGCTGCCGTTAGAAAAGTGTCCATCACTGCTGAGGGGAGTTAAGCGTGTCCATGCATGAGCCAGCGTGGTTTGACTTCAGCATTAGTGTGTGTGTGTGTGTGTGTGTGTTTGAGAGAGAGAGCCTACAAAAGGAAATCCAAGATGGAGAATGAGAAATCAAAGATGTCAACACATGGAAAATAAAGAGAAATAATAATGTGTGATTGATAAAAAGCCCGGACCTTGTTTTATGGGTGTGGAGGGATCAGAGTTCAGTCCAGTTCAGTACAGGTGAGGCTGCAGGACCTTCAGAGGCATGTGTGCATCGAGTTAAGACTGTAGTGAAATATGTATTTGATGATACGGGACGGTCCGGTTAATGTGATCACACCTAATCCCCCGTTTAGTCGGGACGTTTAAATACGTGAAACAATCTTGAACATAAGTCTGCGGAGTTCAAACAGAAGCTGCACAAAAAAAATAAGTCATTTTGCCAGAGAGAGGAAGTGTGAGACGGGGGGGGGGGGGGGCAGATGGTGTTTAGAGCCGATAGGATCAATGAAACTACCATGAGTTACATCTCAGTGTGAGCTTATCAGTGATGATGTTGTTGTAGGAGGAGAGACAGGACGAGGTCACTACGTCCTTTAGTACAGAGACTCAAAGTTAAACCAAACATACACTTTGTGCTTCATTTGCTACTTCTGTGTGTAAGTGATGAATGTTGTGTTAAATACTCTGGTGAACGTGAGGACCAGAGACTGTGTGTAAGAAGTGGACGTAGTCGTTGTGACGTCACTCATTGGTCGAGTTTTGAAGCCTTGAGTTCAGCATTTTGGCCGTCGCCATGTTGTTGTTTTTTTGCAACCAGTGAACAGGAAGTGAGCATATCTGGACTGAGGAGGAGTGACGTAGAGACGCCGTATATGTCTCTGGTAGAGACCTGTCAATCACTGTGTAGCCCCGCCCTAAAGCATCCCCTGCTTTATGGTCTGTGTGACTCTAAATGGACCATAATGTACTAAATCAACATCATGCTGTGTTGAAGAAGACTTGAAACTAGAGATTGAGACCATAAACTCATGTTTACAATGTTTACTGAGGGAATAAATCAAGAGAGAAGTAGAGTCATTTTCTCATAGACTTCTATACAACCAGAGGAGTCGCCCCCTGGTGGACACTAGAGAGAATGCAGCTTTAACACGTGAAGTATCGACTTCTCTTAAAGAACTGGAGGTTGCTTACGACATCAGTACAGATCATTTTCTCCTCCACAGTGGAGTCTTGGATGACATCATGGTGATATAGAGGAGTAGGTGTGATCACACTATTTCTTTCACTTGGGAATTATCTTAGTGACCGTGTGTTTTCGGAAGTGCTACATAAATAAAGCAAGTGTGGTTTGTTACCTAACAGACTATAAACCCAACTGAACCTGTTCTTCAACCAAAGCCTCATTTTACTACTTTTTGCCATAAGTCAGTATGTGTATATATATATATATATATATATATATATATATACACATCTTGCAGTGATGCTCAGATGTACTGTGGATGATACTACATGTATGTATGAGATCACTACATGACGCAGTAAGTGTGTATTAGTGAACATCTGCAGAGCTGAAATGTGTTCCGTTAAATTGACAATTCATCGTTCTACATAATGAAGTGTTTGTAACTCAGTAATTGTTTATGGACCAATTAAATCTGCGTTACATTGTCAAACACACTTGTTTAGATGCAACATGATCCTCATTAATAGTTATTTCACATCATTGTTTCTGGTAGCGCCCACTGAAAAAATTAATGGGCAACAATTTAATAATCCACCATTTAAGTCATTGTTTTAGCAAAACAAATGCTGCGGATCATCGGAGTCTATTTGAACTGTGTTCTTAGTTTTCTATTGCAGTAAACTGAGTCGATTTTAGAGTTTGGTTGGCTAGAAAAACAAGGTCCTGTTTTAGAATCACATGAAGGCTTTTTCTGCTCGTTGCATCGTTAATGTTGAGGAGCATCACTGAGCATGTGCGAACAGAGAGCTCTCAACGCTCCGCCCAGCAGGATGTAATAGCATGTACAGCTGTGCAGAGTGCAGAGGCAGCAGCTTGAAATGTGTAAGTGTGATGCTGCACACACAGGTGAGGCAGAGAGGCTGGTGAGCAGCTGAGGGGGGGGGGGGCATGGTGAGCTGAGAGAGGGGGGGGGGCATGGTGAGGCAGAGAGGCTGGTGAGCAGCTGAGGGGGGGGGGCATGGTGAGCTGAGAGAGGGGGGGGTGCATGGTGAGCTGAGAGAGGGGGGGGGCATGGTGAGCTGAGAGAGGGGGGGGGTGCATGGTGAGCTGAGAGAGGGGGGGGGCATGGTGAGCTGAGAGAGGGGGGGGGGGCATGGTGAGCTGAGAGCTGAGAGAGGGGGGGGGGCATGGTGAGCTGAGAGAGGGGGGGCATGGTGAGCTGAGAGAGGGGGGGGGGCATGGTGAGCTGAGAGAGGGGGGGGGCATGGTGAGCTGAGAGAGAGGGGGGGGCATGGTGAGCTGAGAGAGGGGGGGGGCATGGTGAGCTGAGAGAGGGGGGGGGCATGGTGAGCTGAGAGAGGGGGGGGGGGCATGGTGAGCTGAGAGAGGGGGGGGGCATGGTGAGCTGAGAGAGGGGGGGGGGCATGGTGAGCTGAGAGAGGGGGGGGGGGGCATGGTGAGCTGAGAGAGGGGGGGGGGCATGGTGAGCTGAGAGCTGAGAGAGGGGGGGGGGCATGGTGAGCTGAGAGAGGGGGGGGGGCATGGTGAGCTGAGAGAGGGGGGGGGGGCATGGTGAGCTGAGAGAGGGGGGGGGGGGCATGGTGAGCTGAGAGAGGGGGGGGGGGGCATGGTGAGCTGAGAGAGGGGGGGGGGGGCATGGTGAGCTGAGAGAGGGGGGGGGGGCATGGTGAGCTGAGAGAGGGGGGGGGGGGCATGGTGAGCTGAGAGAGGGGGGGGGGGGGCATGGTGAGCTGAGAGAGGGGGGGGGGGCATGGTGAGCTGAGAGAGGGGGGGGGGGGGCATGGTGAGCTGAGAGAGGGGGGGGGGGGGCATGGTGAGCTGAGAGAGGGGGGGGGGGGGGCATGGTGAGCTGAGAGAGGGGGGGGGGGGGGCATGGTGAGCTGAGAGAGGGGGGGGGGCATGGTGAGCTGAGAGAGGGGGGGGGGGCATGGTGAGCTGAGAGAGGGGGGGGGCATGGTGAGCTGAGAGAGGGGGGGGGGGCATGGTGAGCTGAGAGAGGGGGGGGGGCATGGTGAGCTGAGAGAGGGGGGGGGGCATGGTGAGCTGAGAGAGGGGGGGGGGGCATGGTGAGCTGAGAGAGGGGGGGGGGGGCATGGTGAGCTGAGAGAGGGGGGGGGGCATGGTGAGCTGAGAGAGGGGGGGGGGGCATGGTGAGCTGAGAGAGGGGGGGGGGGGGTCTACCTGGTAGAGACAGTGGCAGACACTGCGGAGCTGTGGGGGGAACTCGTTGGATGAACCGATGATGGCCTGGAAGAAGCGCTCGGTGATCTGCAGCAGGTTCCTCTGGTTCTCCTCCAGGTTCTCACCTTGTTCCAGCCTGATGAGACAAACAGGGAACCCACAGACTGATGTTTTCTTCTTTATTATACTCAGAACAGCCGAGTTACAATCAATTAAACCTCGCCAACACAGCATTTGAATGGCATGAGAGCCATGGCGCTGATACCTTAGTGCAGCACGCTGCAGCCAGACACAGTTATTGATGTGGACGGTGTGTTTGGCTAACAGCTAAGTGAGCTACAGGCACTGCTGAGTACCTCTCAGCTGCTGCTCTGCGGCTCACTTTTATCGTTTTGATGTTTTGATAGGATTTCCATCCATGGGGTGGATGAAGACCCTGTGCAGGACTACTAGTGCCTGAGGGTACAGCTGGACAACAGCACAGAGGCTGTGTACGAGGAGGGAACAGAGGCCCTGGTCATCCAATGTCTGTGGTCACCAGTGCAATGTTCCACTGGTCCTTATTCTGTTCTCCATATTGTTAGAACAATACAGTCAGAACTGGGCCTTGGAGGTCAATTTCAAGAAATCCCAAATCAAACAAAACCGATACCACACAAAGAATGATACTGACCTCCGTCTGATCATATTTGCATCAGGACATAAATTCACTCAAACAGAGATCGTCCAGGACAATGAACGCATTAAAAACAAAGACGACCAGAAGATCCACTCAATAAGGGACGTACATGGTGTTAAGATGTTTTATTAAGAGAGAGAGAGAGAGAGAGAGCGAGAGGCGAGAGAGCGCAAGAGAGAGAGCGAGAGAGAGCGCGAGAGAGAGCGAGAGCGAGAGAGAGAGAGAGCGCGAGAGCGAGAGAGAGAGAGAGAGAGAGAGAGCGAGAGAGAGAGAGAGCGAGAGCGAGAGGCGAGAGAGCGCAAGAGAGAGAGCGAGAGAGAGCGCGAGAGAGAGCGAGAGCGAGAGAGAGAGAGAGAGCGCGAGAGCGAGAGAGAGAGAGAGAGAGAGAGCGAGAGAGAGAGAGAGAGAGAGAGCGAGAGAGAGAGAGAGCGAGAGCGAGAGCGAGAGAGCGAGAGAGAGAGCGAGAGAGCGAGAGAGCGAGAGCGAGAGAGAGAGAGAGAGAGAGAGAGAGAGAGAGAGAGAGAGAGAGAGAGCGAGAGAGAGAGACAGAGCGAGAGAGCTTGTGTGTCCTCCACCTACAGCACCTCTGTGCTGCCATCTGCTGACAGGTCTAGAAACCTGCACCCTAACATCGATGTATAGACCTGCAAACCTCAACAGAAGCTAAATAAACTCAAACGTCTTGGTTAATCTTTCCACCGTCTCTACAATCAGCAGCTCTGGTTTGGTTAAAATAAATGCTGAATTCAAAGAGTTAAATGTGGAAATAGTCTGTTTTTCACTCTGTCTCTCTCTTCGTCTGGCTTCCTGTTGATCAGCTGATCTCACTTCTTCTTCTGAGGAAGACTATTAAACTAGAAAAGAAAGTAACTTCCGTCGCTGACATTTATCACATCACAATGACTGTGTTTCCGTTCACATCGGAGGATCATTGAAACAGAAGGCTCCACCGGTCCTCGTGGAGAACATCCTCTCTCCTCATGTCTGATGATCACATGTTTCTCTGTTGGGAATGTAATGCAAGCCTCGAGAACAAAGAGGTTTCCAGGCAGCATTGTGTCGCACAGCTACCAAAGCTGAAGTAGCACTCTGTCGACAGACTGAGCCCCAGAGAACATCTGTAACACCTGCGGGCGGTTTCCACGATACATCCTAACTTCATGAGAGCAGATGTGAGACGCAGGTTCTCACCTGGTGGGGTCCACCTCAAAGCTGATGTGTTCAGGGGTTGTGATGACGCCTCTTAATAAAGGCTCCAGTAGCTTCTGCAGGTACGCTGCTCCATACACCTGACACGTGAAATACAGTTAATACACACAAACAACCTGTCCTATCCGCAGATGTTTCAGCTCAAGTTCTTGCATCTGTTTATTGTGATTAAATCACAGCGGAGTCGTTTACTTGGTGTTCATACAGCTGTAGTAAACAGCTGACGGGAGTCTTGTTAGACACAGTTCATAAACCTCCTGATGATGTGATGAACCAGGCAGGACGGCGTTTAGTTTCCCGTGATGTCTGAGACTTATGCAACATGTAAAAGCAGCTATCGAGCTTATTTCAGACGTGACTGATGAAACGTGGTCTACGTGGAGGTAAAGACTCGCTCCTCTCTGGCTCGTCTAGTGCGAGTGATGCTGATGAAACACAAATGATCCGGTGATCAAAGTCTAGTACCGGTAAACGTCAGCGTGGAACACAGCATCGCTCTCACAGCAGGAACCGTGTGTGTTTCCTACCTTGAAGCAGAAGGTCATGATCTTGCTGGCCAGGCTGTTTCCTCTGAAGAGCGTCTGCATGGAGTCGGCCAGCTCCACCTCCTTAGAGAACATGTTCCACAGCAGCTGGTAGAGGAGGTGCCGCGAGTCAAACAGCGTCACCAGGACCCGGGCCAGCTCGTCCTGCAAACACAACGATCACGTGACCTCACTGCTGGAGCAACATAACAACATGTCAGACTTCTTTATTACACATGCACACAGTCTAAACTACTTCCAGTTCAACATCACAGTGGAGATAAACGGTGACGGTATCCAAGTTTAAACATAACGCTTTGAAACCAGTCCTTAAGTCGAGAGGCGGTAACACACCCACTGGGACCCCGGCACCACATTAGCCAGCGCCATGGCTATGGGCAGCTCCCCCTGGTCCCCCATCATGGTGACCAGCTCCACCAGCCTCTCGAAGCGGTCGGCCAGAACCGTCTCGGCCAGCGTGTCGAACTCCGTGCCCTGCTGCAGGATCTTGGTCAGCACCTCCATGAAGGTGGCTCGGGTCTGCAGGTCCTTGTGGTAGCCGAGACCTGTAGGAGGAGGAGGAGGAGGAGGAGGAGGAGGAGAAGCTTCTATGTAGAAATGAATAAAAAAGCAATAAGCAGTAAACACTGTGGGACGACTTACCGATGGAGTGCATGAGGCCACTGTCCACGTTGGCGTTGAGCAGGTTGGACATGGCCAGGACGGTGCAGTGGCGGAGGGACGCCAGGCGGCGGGACATCCCTCTCTTTCGCCCCCCCACTGCCTGGCCCTCGTCTTCCACCTCGCTGCAGTCGTTCAGCAGGTTCATGAACAGCGTGAAGTACCTGAACGCCACACACACAAACAACATCAGAGAAAGAGACAGTTCAGAGGACCAATCAGTGTTTCATCTGCAGATATTTAAAAGCTTTGATTTGAGGCGGGACGTCAGACGTTCGGGCTTCACTACTGCGACCAACACGATCACATATGCCATCGTTTTTTGTGAGTTAAGATGTTACGGTCATGCGTTCATGCTCGTGCATGATGATCAGTATGAAGCCGTCTTCTCCATCGCTGCCTCCACAGAGAGAGAGACTTTAAAATGTCACATGAGCGAACGTAGCGGCGGAAAACTTAACACAACGATCCATTTAGCCGTTACTGCGTTCCAAAAACTAAGCATTGTACAGCAGATTGTGTGATTTTATTTCTATTTGAACAGGCAATAATACAAAACGCTTTTTCTACCTCTTTACATAAATCCCCTTTCCAGATTATTAAATGCTAGCTCTGTCAGCGCTGTCAGCTCCGTCAGCGCTGTTAGCTGAGGATGAGCTTCTTCTTGAAATCTCTTTAAATTCATGGTCAGCTGAGGAGGATGAGAGCAGTTGTGTTCTTACTTGAGGAAGAGCTGAGATTTGGCCTCCATCAGTTCGACTCCGTCGCCCTCCTCCGGCTGAAGAGGGAGACCAGCTAACAGAGAAACCACCGCCTCCATGCTGGCCTGGTCCAGGTCTCTGGAAAGCAACACAGAGCAAAAACAGTGAGGAGGGAGCTCTCTCTGGTCCTCAGAGCTTTAGAAGACTTCATGAAGCAGAGCTGCACCTCGTCAGACACTTGATGTCGTCATCAGCAGCTTGGTTGGAGGTTCCCATCACCCAGTCGGTCAGATACTCCACCATCTTGTTCCTGCAAACAAAGTATAAATACATCATTCATGTGTTTATAGTCTCTGATCTCTGATCATGTTTCATTGTGAACAACCAATCAGTGTTCAAACCAACAGGAGGAGAGCTAGTAACGTTAGCAGCACCGCTAACGGGTAACGAACAGGAGGAGAGCTAGTTACGTTAGCAGCACCGCTAACGGCTAACCAACAGGAGGAGAGCTAGTAACGTTAGCAGCACCGCTAACGGCTAACCAACAGGAGGAGAGCTAGTAACGTTAGCAGCACCGCTAACGGGTAACCAACAGGAGGAGAGGTAGTAACGTTAGCAGCACCGCTAACGGGTAACCAACAGGAGGAGAGCTAGTAACGTTAGCAGCACCGCTAACGGGTAACCAACAGGAGGAGAGCTAGTGACGTTAGCAGCACCGCTAACGGCTAACCAACAGGAGAGCTAGTAACGTTAGCAGCACCGCTAGCGGCTAACCAACAGGAGGAGAGGTAGTAACGCTAGCAGCACCGCTAACGGGTAACCAACAGGAGGAGAGCTAGTAACGTTAGCAGCACCGCTAGCGGGTAACCAACAGGAGGAGAGCTAGTGACGTTAGCAGCACCGCTAATGGCTAACCAACAGGAGAGCTAGTAACGTTAGCAGCACCGCTAACGGCTAACCAACAGGAGGAGAGCTAGTAACGTTAGCAGCACCGCTAACGGGTAACCAACAGAACAGGAGGAGAGCTAGTAACGTTCGCAGCACCGCTAACGGGTAACCAACAGGAGGAGAGCTAGTAACGTTAGCAGCACCGCTAACGGGTAACCAACAGGAGGAGAGCTAGTAACGTTAGCAGCACCGCTAACGGCTAACCAACAGGAGGAGAGCTAGTAACGTTTGCAGCACCGCTAACGGGTAACCAACAGGAGGAGAGCTAGTAACGTTAGCAGCACCGCTAACGGGTAACCAACAGGACGATTTGTTTGGGACGATGACAAACAAATAAATATTCTGGATCCTTGCAGACCAGCTGCTATAATCAAACAACAAAGGGATCTGTATCTGTTAATAATGACCATCAATCATCGGGTATTAGTATCAACGGCAAAAAACCTTGAGCAGAGATCTAAAAGTTATATTTGCTCCCTTTGACTTCCCTGCTGATCTGTAGCAGCTGAACCAGTGAAGTGTAGTACAGTGATATGTGTGTCGACCTTTAACCCCACTGACCTGAACTTCATCTCCTGGCAGAAGGACAGGTCGTCTCGTCTCTCCATCATCACCTCCACCAGCTGACACAGCTTGGTCTTGATCTGGATGGCGTGGACCGCGTTGCCCAGGATACGCACATACCTGACAGACGGAGAAGATAATAATCAAGAAGCTACGATCCGTCTTTAAGTCACAACACAATGAAAAAAGAGCAGTTTTCATTGTGTTGATGGTCTTGTCTTTGAGACCGAAACCTCTGAACCGATCAGACTCAGGTCTTCAGAACACCTGAGCACAAAAAGTGTGAGGAACCTGTTATCTATGTATTTATTATCGTAATTATTTTAATCATTATAATTGTGCTATAATTGTTAGGGCCACTTGTAACTAATCCTGCTTTGTGACGAATGCCAACACTTTGTAAAAAAAACATTTATTTAATTATGCTTCAGCATTTCTTTCTGTTTCTTTCTTTCTTTAATTAATTAGGGCCCGAGCAACCGACGTCGGGCCGCGAAGGCCCTATTGATATTTATTAATTATTAACATTCCAAACTATTCGTGCTGTTATTATTTTTACAATGCGTCAGGAACTGTTCTGTTGTGTTAAAAATGGAAAAAATAAAAAGTTCCAAAAAAACAAACAAATAAATAAATAATAATTCGTCTGCGCTCGTAGAAGAAGATCCAAAGTCAGAAAATCAAGAGAAGTTTCGGGGCCGAACACGCAAATCAAGTTCAAGCTTTATGTTCTCAAGAGAGAAGTAGAGTCATTTTCTCATAGACTTCTATACAACCAGAGGAGTCGCCCCCTGGTGGTCACTAGAGAGAATGCAGCTTTAACACATGAAGCTTTGGCTTCACTGGGTTTATCTTCACTCTGATGACTCAGAGACGACCTTCTGCAGCAGGAAGTACGTACCTGACCAGGTTGAGCATCATGGTCTCGATGCTGGCCTGTCCCAGGTGCTCTGAGCTGCCCTCCGAGTGGTTATCCAACAGGTTCTTCATGATGGCGATGGTCTGCTCCACAAACTGGGTGTTAGTGTCGTTGATGGGAACCTGAGAACAGGAGAACAGAACCACAACCGGGGCTTTGAGATGACGCAAACAACGGAACAGAAAACCTAAATCATAACACGGATTACTACTTTTTTATTGCTCCAACATTGTATCAAGACTGACAGATGAGGTTAATATTTCCCACCAGCAATGTCTTTATTTACTACACTCATCAGTTTATTTTTATATTAATCTGGTACGAGCCAAGCTATGAGTTTGAAGTGTTGTTACGACGAGGGATAAATGAATATGGGGAACATCCCAAAAAGTCCTGAAATTATTAGTGAAGAAATTATGAAAATGATTGGTAATATAAATTATTGAAATCTTTTGAAAAATGTAACGAAAATATTAGTAATATATGTGAAACGAAAAAGTGAAAAATATGTGAAAATGCAAAATAAATAGTCATCTGGACTCGCTTGGACAGAATTTAATGTTTTTTACAGAATCTGTTTATTTGGGGCGAGATTTTAAATGAAACGTGAAGAATAAAATGTTTTTGAAGAAATTTCACAATTTTAAGCTTTTAGTTTCGTTGCTTTTTCTGACAAAAGCGTTCGTCGAGTTCAAGGAGCATTGGAGAGATACAAATCTGATGATAATGCGTTTTAAAACTGTGGATTGCTTTTCCATCCGGACGGCGGGTTTCGGGGTTCAGAGGGTAAATGAATTGTCTTACTTCTCACTAAAGAACAGAAGCGATAACAGTACCGATCAGAGTCACGGCAGCACAGAGCTCCACTCACCGGTCCCTGCGTGTCGAAGAACTTGCCGATGCTGTTCCTCAGCTTGTTGAAGAGCATCGGGTAGAGAGCCGGGCTCAGCTCCAGACCCAGCAGGTCCTTCACGTTGGTGCGGACGTGGAGGCCGACCCGGTCGTGTCCGCACACCAGCAGGGCCAGCAGCCGGTCCAGGAAGCGGCTGACGGGCGTCTCGCTGGAGGCCGACGAGGAGCAGGAGGAGGACGAGGAGGAGCAGGCCACGGGGTTGGACACGTCGCAGGGTCCCATGGAGATCATGGAGTGTTTGCGCTCGCTCATGGGGCCCATAGGGGGGCTGTAGGTGGCCGGGCCGGGGGTGCTGCGCTGCTGGAGGCAAACGCCGCCCAGAGCACACAGGAAGCCGGTCATGTTGATCCACTCCTGCAACAAAACACCAGTTAATACACACAATTACACAACAGTGTCAACTAAAGCTTTGTTAACAGTCACGCTTTGCAATGAAGCTAATTATCTGTAAACTCATATCTCATGTTCATAAACTACTTTATTACCTTTCTGCAAACCCTGTAAAGAAACAAGTCAAGTGTTAAATGTGTTGTGAAGAAACAAAGGTTTAATATCCTGTAAACTATTTGATTTGGCTGATGAATATTTACTCAAATGTACATTTTTGAGACTTCCTGTTTCGAAAGCATCGAACTACTAATTGGTCGTCTAAAGCTTAATTGATATCACCTGTGAATGTTTGCAACTCAGTGCAGGCGATCGCGTTACGGCCACAACTAGTTCACTGATAAACACTATTTACACGTCTGGGGATTAAACAAAGGTCAATTCATTTTAGATGCAAAGCTCGAGTATAAGCAAAGCTTTATTGGGTCTCTGGGTGTTTTGCGGTTCTTTGAAGCATCGTATTACGTCGCTCCTTCTCCATGACTCTTGTTACATTCATAATATCGGTCTGTATGTGTCCCTCCCTTGCTCCGGCTCTCCTTCGCTCTCATTGGATGAAGCTCTTTTCCTGTCCGACACTCGTTTCTTAAGGTGCTCCAACAAAGTCAATCTTATAGATGAACGTACATTTCCTGCAGACACAGGTTTTAGTGTCAGATCAAAGAAATCTGTCTGAGACTGCACTTCTGAGCCTCGGTTGCTAACGTCCTAGCTTAGCATCCCCGTCTGTCCGGTCAAACATCACACATTCCTTAAGTTTCTCCTAAATCAAACCAGGTCCGTCTGAGCTTTGGTCCAAACTCTCCGGTTCCTTCAGTAACAGGCTCACCTGTCCGTCTTCTGCCTTGTTTTTCGGGAAGTTGAGGATCTGTTTGGTGACCTGGTCCCATTTAGTATACGTGTCCTCCCAAGCCTGCAGGTGGACAGACGGACAATGAACCGGACATAGTGCACAAACAGAGAACGCCATCTTTATGTATTGAAGGTTGAGGGTTTGAATCTGAACTGAGCGTTACCTCGATGTTTCCTGGTGTGGGGTGCTCTATCCTCCGGAGCAAAGCCATCACCCGCTTCTGTAGGGTGGACCGGCCTGTGGAGCAAAACCAGGACTGTGAGTGGAAACTAACAAGACCAAGACTGTGAGTGGAAACTAACAAAACCAGGACTGTGAGTGGAAACTAACAAGACCAAGACTGTGAGTGGAAACTAACAAGACCAAGACTGTGAGTGGAAACTAACAAGACCAAGACTGTGAGTGGAAACTAACAAGACCAAGACTGAGTGGAAACTAACAAGACCAAGACTGAGTGGAAACTAACAAGATCAAGACTGTGAGTGGAAACTAACAAAACCAAGACTGTGAGTGGAAACTAACAAGACCAAGACTGTGAGTGGAATCTAACAAAACCAAGACTGTGAGTGGAAACTAACAAGACCAAGACTGTGAGTGGAAACTAACAAAACAAAGACTGTGAGTGGAAACTAACAAGACCAAGACTGTGAGTGGAAACTAACAAGACCAAGACTGTGAGTGGAAACTAACGAAACCAAGACTGTGAGTGGAAACTAACAAAACCAAGACTGTGAGTGGAAACTAACGAAACCAAGACTGTGAGTGGAAACTAACAAAACCAAGACTGCGAGTGGAAACTAACAAAACCAAGACTGAGTGGAAACTAACAAAACCAAGACTGTGAGTGGAAACTAACGAAACCAAGACTGTGAGTGGAAACTAACAAAACCAAGACTGCGAGTGGAAACTAACAAAACCAAGACTGAGTGGAAACTAACAAAACCAAGACTGTGAGTGGAAACTAACGAAACCAAGACTGTGAGTGGAAACTAACAAAACCAAGACTGAGTGGAAACTAACAAAACCAGGACTGTGAGTGGAAACTAACAAAACCAAGACTGTGAGTGGAAACTAAAAAAACCAAGACTGTGTGGAAACTAACAAAACCAAGACTGTGAGTGGAAACTAACAAGACCAAGACTGTGAGTGGAATCTAACAAAACCAAGACTGTGAGTGGAAACTAACGAAACCAAGACTGTGAGTGGAATCTAACAAAACCAAGACTGTGAGTGGAAACTAACAAAACCAAGACTGTGAGTGGAAACTAACAACACCAAGACTGTGAGTGGAATCTAACAAAACCAAGACTGTGAGTGGAATCTAACAAAACCAAGACTGTGAGTGGAAACTAACAACACCAAGACTGTGAGTGGAATCTAACAAAACCAAGACTGTGAGTGGAAACTAACAAGACCAAGACTGTGAGTGGAATCTAACAAAACCAAGACTGTGAGTGGAAACTAACGAAACCAAGACTGTGAGTGGAAACTAACAAAACCAAGACTGTGAGTGGAAACTAACAACACCAAGACTGTGAGTGGAAACTAACAAGACCAAGACTGTGAGTGGAAACTAACAAAACCAAGACTGTGAGTGGAAACTAACAAAACCAAGACTGCGAGTGGAAACTAACAAAACCAAGACTGTGAGTGGAAACTAACAAAACCAAGACTGTGAGTGGAAACTAACAAAACCAAGACTGTGAGTGGAAACTAACAAGACCAAGACTGTGAGTGGAAACTAACGAAACCAAGACTGTTAACGCAGTAAAACCACTGAATAATAACCCGTTTCACCAGAAGCTGCAGTGCTGAACAGTATTTAGTATGGTAGGTGAGAGTGGGACCGGACAGTACTGACCCGTTCCCATCATGTTGCTGACGGAGGCCAGTTCACTGAAGGTGGCGTAGTTGGGCAGGATGTTCTGGACCGGCACCTCGTCGGCGGCGCTGCGGATGTCAGCCTCCTCACAGAGGTGGCGGAAACACGACATGGACACCAGCACGGCCTCGGTTTCAGGGCTCCACAGGAACATGTAGAGGGACACCTCCAGCTTGGTCTGAGCCTGGCGGCATATGGGGATGGCACCGCCCATGGTGGCACACTCCTGGAGCCAAAGAGGACCAGACAAACACTTTACTTTTGCATAAAGATATTAATCAATATATCCCTCCATAGGAGTGGAGAAAGGAAAGTACGGTAGTGGGAGAGAAGAGAACTCAGGAGGAAGTTTTATACTGTTAACAGAGCAGCGTGTTGCTACGCTAACGAGCAGCGTGTTGCTACGCTAACAGAGCAGCGTGTTGCTATGCTAACGAGCAGCGTGTTGCTACGCTAACAGAGCAGCGTGTTGCTACGCTAACGAGCAGCGTGTTGCTACGCTAACAGAGCAGCGTGTTGCTACGCTAACGAGCGGCGTGTTGCTACGCTAACAGAGCAGCGTGTTGCTACGCTAACGAGCAGCGTGTTGCTACGCTAACAGAGCAGCGTGTTGCTACGCTAACAGAGCAGCGTGTTGCTACGCTAACGAGCAGCGTGTTGCTACGCTAACGAGCAGCGTGTTGCTACGCTAACGAGCAGCGTGTTGCTACGCTAACAGAGCAGCGTGTTGCTACGCTAACAGAGCAGCGTGTTGCTAAGCTAACGAGCAGCGTGTTGCTACGCTAACAGAGCAGCGTGTTGCTACGCTAACAGAGCAGCCGGTCGCTACGCTAACAGAGCAGCCGGTCGCTACGCTAACAGAGCAGCCGGTTGCTACGCTAACAGAGCAGCCGGTTGCTACGCTAACAGAGCAGCCGGTTGCTACGCTAACAGAGCAGCCGGTTGCTACGCTAACGGAGCAGCCGGTTGCTACGCTAACGAGCAGCGTGAGCGTACCTTGTTCTTGAGCAGAAACTTGTTCCTGCAGATGAGGATCTCCCTCAGCCATTTCAGAACTTCTGTCCCGTTTATTATTTGCTGGCCGATCAGTTTGCGGCAGATAAGGAAGAGCACCTGTGAGCTGAGGAGACGAGCAAAGGGAGGAAGGAAGTTATCGTGAAAAAACTTCAAGTTTAAAAGGTCATGAATCATAAAGATTTGACTTTTTATTCACACAGTCAGGACATTTATTGTGGGAAAAGGTTCTATTATTATTATTATTAATAAAAATTTAAAATGAGATTTTTAAGCTTTCAAATGCTCAATAGTCATCAAGACATCATGAACATGTCCACCTGTAGGGCGGTGTCGGTGGAAGGAATAACTAACTTATATAGACAGTAATTATATTCTATTTCATTGATGTTCTTTCCTTCATTTGAACTGTGTGTTTTCTGCAAATATCCATCATAGATGTCAACAACATTGAGAGGTTCTGAAGGTTGAAACCATGCAGTTGTCGTACCAGAGCTCTACAATACTGTGATGTAAATGTTAGGTCACACTGCCCAGCATGTGATTGATAACAAACAGCAACGAGCACATTCATAGTGTTTGGAGATCTCACAGCTGTCCAGGTTGACAGAACTAGTGAAATGTGACCAACACATTAAATACGTATCAAAATCCAGTAAAAGTCCTCGAATATCAGGCTTCACCACCTGATACGCATCAGATATGTTCCAGTGACTTCAGTCAGTCTTTACTTTAAACTCCTTCAATCCCAAATACTAAACATCTCAAGTTCAACGTGATGAAAACTGAATGTATAAGAAATACAAAGGGGCGGTTTGAGTACCTGATGTCCCAAAAGGTCTCTATGGCGGCGTCAGGGTTCCACAGCTCGATGGTCTCTGGCTGGTGCAGAACTAACAGAGCCTGGAACAGACAGGACCAGGACCAGGACCAGGACCAGGACACAGAAACAAGGGTTTGTAATTTCACAGCAAAACAGAAGAAATGTTTGAAACTGCTTTTTGGTCTTTAAGAGTCTCAAGTTGTGTCTCCGTAAGGTCTCAAATAAAGAGATGAAGATAAAGAGAACCGGCTGTTATTGATCTTAGAGACAGACTTTTATTAATAATGTTATAAGAGTATATGACATCATAGCTGCTTCTGTTTAAATGTGTCGTCTGTTGAATAAACCAACTCCTCTTCCACGTTTTACGCGTCTTCATTAGTTCATCAGTCACGTCACACTTTTTTTATTTCTAAATATTTCACAATTTTTCCAACTCAAAACTTCCTGCACAAATGTTCCACATTAAAAGCACTCCAGACGTTCAAACGGTATCATTTCTTCAATTCTTTCTCTTTCTATTATTCGTCAGTTTAAATGTCTGTATTTTGCCGTTTCTTACTGATGTGCAATTGTTGAATAAAGAAAATAATAATAATATCTTCTCCGATTTCTGTTGGGCTTTTACTCTGAAACATCAGCAGGAAGTGATAAAAAGTATTTTTGTTGTTATACTTCACGACATGTTGTTCCTCTTTAATGTCTGGAAACAACTTGTGTCCATCATGTTTCCTGATCATCTGACCAGCAGGAATACAATGCGTGAGGTGAAAAGTTGACTTGAAGTGAGAATCCTCTCAAGTGCAGCATCAGAAAGCAGAAGTGTGTCTGACCTCCATGGCTTCCTGTGAGAGCTGGGTGGTGTTGGTGAGAGGAACCAGCTGCACCAGGCCGGTGATGAGCTCCGCTGTGCTGCTCTGCATCTCTGGAGCCTGTTTCACTGGGTTCTGACACACAGAGACAACCCGTCATTCATTAACATGGACATGAAATATGATGAGTAAAAAGGAAGACCTGTGACTCACATGCAGCATGAGTTTGGGGTCGGCGTGGATGAGTTTGACCAGAGCGAGAAGAAGGCACTTGTAGCTTCGAGTGTCCAGTTCTGTGGCTTTCTCTTTGAACTTAAGGCTGGTGGACATCTTCCCTTTGAACGTGGTCAGACTCTGAGGGAGGAACGGACCATGAAGACAACAGGCAGCGAGCAGAGCTTCTGGAGATGCCCAGACCAAGACGTCTGATCATCAATGATCCATATTAACGGATACATGTGTTGGTTGATTAGAGCAGCTGGTCTACAAGGATCCACCGCCCCAAAAATCATTCAGACGCTCTGAAGTCTGTAAACCATCAACAATACTAAACGTCATCATTTGACTCTGCTATAGTGATTTATAGTTCATTCTTTAAATGATTAGGAAACAAAAGATTATATTTCATAGTCATTATTATTATTAATATGTATAATGTTCTTAGAGCTCATAGTTCATCTCTAATATCTATTTATTGGTTTAGCTGATCTAAACAATAGATATCACTGTGCTCCTTGCTCTCAACTATTCTTTGTCATTTTAACTTGTAAAATGGACTAAACTACAGAAATAAGACCCTCCGTCTCAGATTCATCATGAAGTGAGGCGTGACTCTCACCGGGGTCATGCGTAGAGGAGGGTGGGGGCCGGCGCCTTGGGTGACCCGGTTCAGGGTGTCCGAGAACATGAAGCGGAGCTCTCCGGAGTAGCAGTAGACCGCATCGATCTTAGGCCACCAGTCCAGATGAGACTGAGAGAAGACGACAGAAGAGTGAGGCCAGAGAGGACACGCGTCTCACTACAGCAGTCACAGTAGTGGAGTCGCACTTCATTCACATGCTTCTTTGAGAAGAGATGCTACACGATGAACAGATCTAGAGATAGAAATGTGTTTAACTTATTTAAAGACGCAGTGTGTAGCATTTAGGGGGATTGTTAGTAGAAATATAAACTGTAGAACGATGTTTTCACGAGTGTATAATGACCAGAAACTAAGAACCGTTGTGTTATCTTTAGCCTAGAGAAAGCCTTTTACATCTTCGTACAGAGCGGGTCGTCTTCCGCCATGTTTCTACGGCAGCCCAGAGCGGACAAACTCTAACGGACAAACTGGCTCTAGAGAGACGTTCACGTCGTTACCTTATCCTGAAGGTGGTGTTGGCGACCAAAACTCGTATGAAACTGGCCCCGGAGCCAAAGGATTAAAGATCAGACTATTGATGAGCTCTGACGCTACTGCTGCTACTATATATGTTTCACAGTGTTGATGAGAGTAACCAGAAGACCACCGTAGATCTCAAATACACTTGGATAGTGAGGGGGGGGAACTCACACACTGTTCCTTTAATATGTAATAAGAAT